>CM040404.1:104404330-105004330 GCA_022702515.1 Ilyophis sp. 1 JC-2022 | reverse complement strand
TGCGTCTTGATCTGTTCAATAAGGTTAATGTTGTTTTTGGGTGGAATTACCCTTTAATGTTTTACCTTATCAACTTTATAGATTTTTGTAAATATACGTGCATTCCGAATTTGATGCCTGCTAGGTTAGGTCAGGTGACAAAAAAATAAAAGACTAGGAAGGTTGTGGAATGTTCAAAAAACACTTTACACAGGTAAACAGGTGAAGCTATCATGACTGGGTATACAATGATATCAAAAGACTCTCAATATCTTATTTTCAGGTACTCTTACAAGCGATCCTGCATTTGAATGGATTTCTATGGGAATTTGGGGTGGGACTACATTAAGCTGTAAATTACACTGGAACAGTAAGAAACACATGGTTGGCTAAATGGCTCTAAGTCATCAAGGGTCTGACGTATCAAACAAGCCTTAAACCATCACTCTGCTGCCAGATATGCAATAGATATGGATGGATAACTTGAAGGGTTTCTTCTCCTGATTTATTGAATAGGAAAAGTTGTCAGAAGAAACAACCCATCCATATCTACTGCGTATCTGGCAGCAGAATGATGGTTTGAGGCTTGTTTGATACCGCAGACCCTTGATGACTTACAGCCATTAAACCAACCATGTATTCCATACTGTTCCAGCATAGTTTACAACTAAATCTAGTCCCAATTCCCATTGAGATCTATTTAAATGCAGAGAAGTTATAGTATCGCTTGTAGGAGTACCAGAAAATAAGAGTCTTTTGATATTGTTGGGTCACAGACATCAGGAAGTCATGGCATGCAAAGGATATGCGACCAAATATTTAAAATGATTACTTTATTCTACATTATGTTAAACAGTCCAATATTTTTTGATGCCCAAAAATGGGGGGACTATATACAAAAGGTTCTATAATTTCTAAATAGTTCATCCGATATGGATAAACATACACTCAAATTAAAGCTGATAGTCTGCACTTCAACCCCCTTGTCATTGTATCCTTTTAAACTCAAAGTTCTATAATACAGAACCAAAATGACAAAAAATGTGTCACTGTCCAAAGAATTATGGTGTCACTGTATATTAACTGATGACCCTGACCTCAAGTCTGTATTATTATTATTTACAATAAATATACGTACATGTTTTAATAATACATTTTCATAGTTTTCCAGAAGTCATACCATTTGATATGGAAAGTTGACCCCAAGCTTACCATGAATCAAAAAGTTGTAATTATTCAATATTTGTGGGAGACTTACTAACCTTTCAGCTGCATCAAAGGGGTTCTTTGGGTAGTTTTTGAAAAGTCATGGGTTGCTTAAAGTCACAAGATTTTTAATGGCTTTTTTATATTGGTTACACCGCATTTCATGTAATTTAATGAAATTAGTTTTTCGAACCAACATTTTTAAAGTAATATAATACTTATAAACAGACCTGCTGTACCAAATTGACTTATTTCATAGCAATCTAAAACAAAAACATGCCAAGCTATTTAATTAAAAGTTTTGTTGCTAAATTGTGTCTTTTTATGTAACTTTCGTTGTTTGCATCCATGTTCGGACAGTTACACCACCTTGACATATTTGCCATTTAGAACCCTAAAAGTTAAAAATACAATACAATATATTAATTATATATATATATATATATATATATATATATATATATATATATATATATATTCAATGAAAATCTAAGTGGTGCCTGATTAGACACAATGTAAGATCTTTTTAACATACTGAGGGGCTTATTTACTAGTATTTACTAGTATTGAGCATAACATGACGTACAAATCTTTTGGTCCAAATTCATTATTTTAAACAAAAAATAATAAATGTAGAGATTCAGGGCTTGATATACTAAGACCTTGAGCGAGTGCAAAACCTTTTAGCACGCGCAAAACCAATAACATGACAAATCATTGGTCATGATATTTGTTTTGCACCAATCATTGGTTATTAGTTTTGTGTGTGCTAAAATGTTTTTTAAAAGCCCTGAATCTCAATTTTTTTAAATTTTTAAAAAAAAATAATGGATCTGGACAAAAAAAATCCAAAAAATGTTCTGTGAAAATAGTATGTCATTGACCCAGATACAGTCACACATTGGGGTCAAGAAATTCAGGGGAACTTTTTTGGCATGCTGTGATACTTAAGGAAAATAGCTAAAACATATTTTTTTCTTTTTTCCAGTTGGATTCTGCCTATACAGGTGGATGAAAGGACAAAGCAAGTGACACTTTTCAAAGGAGGAGCGAGTCAGAGTGCACTGCATTAAGATTGCAGTGAAATTCTAAATGAACATCTTCAATCAGAGTGTGAAAATGTGATATTTATATGTAGTTTTTTGTTTTTAGTTATTTTTTTGTTGCTTGAAGTTACTTCTTACTTCTGCTCCTGTTCTGGAGAAATAACTACAGGATGACTTCTAAAGCGGAGTTTATGCCTCTGAAAGATATCTGATTCACTGTGTTTTCTTGGGTATGGAATAGCGGGGAAAATTTAAGTAAACTTTGAGACTGTATATATACCACTAGAGCAATTCTACAGACATGAATCCAGTCAGTCAACATCAGAATGTCTTCATTTCTTTTGTGGAAAATGCAACAAAGAAAAACAATTTTGAAAAATCTCCGGCCATGCCTAAAAGGAATCAAATTCCGGACAAATTTTCTTGTGACAAATGTCGCTTTTCATCCAGAGACATTGGTCAGTTCAATAAGCATGCGTTGCAGCATGTGGAAATGACCTTCTCTTGCTCTTATTGCAACCATGTCTCGTACACCAGAGGTGAATCTCAGCGACATCTCGTTAAGCACACTGGCACTTTTCCCTTCAAGTGCCAGTTCTGCCCCTACGGCGCGGTGAGAAATGACTACATCGTGAAGCACACTCAACGAGTCCACAAGGTTTTTGATGATAAAACATCGTACAGACTAGAGGAGAGAAGGCTTAATTTGGAACAACAGCCCCATTCGACAAAAACACACGTGTGCACGTCGCCCATGAACAAAAACACGGGCTTGTCACCTGTGGGTCTGGTCAGTAAAGAACCAGTCAACAGTGCTGCCATTGAAAAGAGGAGTAATGCTAGTGGTTTGTCCAAGGTCCAGGTGGAACTTTTGTCTCCCCTACATGAACCCATTCAGCATGACAAACCCTTGACTATTGCTTATCCACCTGAAATGAACATACCCCCTGGATGCTTTGTTGAACTTGTGGAGGTGAAAACCGTCAATGGGACTAAGGAACTTGAGCTTAAGTTAGTCTCACAGCATGCTGCTGAAACTGAATCACCCGTGAAAAATGTACAGGTTCAAACTGGAGTCGGCGTTCAGAACAGTCACGCAGATAAGCCAACCTTCAGATGCAGTGTCATTCCACTGGAGAACAAGGCAATCTGTCCAGAGCCTCATACTGTAAACCAGCTTGTGGAAAAAAGGGATTTCTCCTCAGTGAAAACCATGTTGGATGTGTCCCGTAATCGAGGTCCAGAGTTCAAAAAACACTCAAAGGAAACAGGAGTGGCTGTGAGGCAATTTGGTAGGAAAGCTATTAAGGAAGCATCCACAAGTATGCGCCAACACAAGAGCTTGTTTAAGCCTCAGTCTGTATTATCTGCTGAAGGCACTGCAGATAATTCCATTCAGCAGAATGTTGTCAGAACCACTGAACCCTCAAAAGCCTATAATACTGTTGAACTCCCCTGTCATATTGTTCCTAAGGAGGAACTAATCTGTGACATTCCATCTCGTCCAACAAGTAATTCCTTCCCTCCCTCTGGGGGTGATCTGTTAAAAGGGAAAGGTTGCCCTCCGGTTTTCATCCCTTTCGCCAACCCCATTCCCGAGAAAGTTGCTGAGAATAAGGATCCATGTGATGCTCCGGCTACTACCGAGCTACCTGTCATATCATCAGTATTTTCCATTAGTCAAGGCCGTGGGGATTTTCCAGGATGCATCAGGTGGGAGCAGGCTTTAAACAGCAACCTGGGAATTTCTCCTCAGAATGGCGACATACCTACTGTTCCAGAATGTAAAATCATTGTGTCCACCAGGCAGCAGTCAACATCAGTGCATAACCGTGCAGGCCCTAAAGGGGGAACAAGTCACAAGCTCACAAGTAAAGGAGAGAAGGGTACGAACACAGAGAGTGTTAAGACAAGCTCACCGAGCCCTGCCAGTGAAGTACTAAGGTCTCCATTGTTGGGTCAGATTTCTGTGCCTCAGCTGAACAAGATTTCTCCCTGTGACCTGGTTAGAAATCCAGTGCATGCACCCACCAATCAGAAAAAACAAAAAACTCTGGAAGACTCTGTGCCTTTGTTCATTCCTCAAGGAGCCGTGTTGAAGATCTCAGAGTCCAAAAAGCCCTCGCTGACTCTCAAGATCTCCACACCGGCTTCAGAGATGACAGAAAGCTGGATTCCCAGGCCTGTACTTTTTAGCAGTTTAAATGAACGGAACATTTCGGACACGGACCACTCATGCCAGAACAAGGTTCCTAAGCTCTCACTGAAGAGGAGGAAGTCGGGAGCAGAAAACAAGGGTTTGGACGAAGACTGGGAGCAACAGAGACCGCAGACTCATGAAGAGCATGGTGATGCTTGGAAATTAGCCAAGCGCAAGAAGAGGAAGAAACACAAGAAGGCGTCTAAAGTGAAATCCCTTTCGCAAGTGATGAGGAAAACCCAAAGAGACACAGGAAGACTCTGGCTCATTCCTCTGAAAGAGGATCAGCTGGTTAAATGTCCGGGGCCTGACCAACCCGTTGTTGTCCTTAATCACCCAAAGCCACAGACTCTTAGGGTGAGTACCAATATGAAAACCATGCTCAGAGGCAATGAGAGCTTCCCCAATTGTGCTCTCCCCACAGGAGAACGGTCTGTTCTGTGGAAGTCAAGGAAAACCCGACAATCACCAGACCAGACCCAGCACACATTAAAAATGAAATTAAAGAAGGTCCATCAAAACAAATACCAGGTAGTGGGGTTTGTATTTAGAGACTCTCCAACAGAAACTCAAGTGCTAGTCCGGTGAACGTGTGTTTTGAAACAACAAAAAAGAGGAAGTTCTTGGTTGTGGAAGACAAACTGCAGACGAATGAGCAAAACAATCGTAAATCCAGGCATGTTTTAGGAGTTGTGTTAGGCGTGTTGCATCTGAAAAGGCAATTTTGAGATATTCCTGAAAATATGTTACTGCTGTATATGTATATATTGTATATAGAGGTTTAATTGCTGTCTCCTGTGTCCGTTTGATTCTTTTTTCTATACAAGCCAGCTTATGAGTTATTTAGTGCTCCCAGAAAATATAATGAAAAATTTAATTGGATTGAATTCTTTGTTAAGGAATTTTCAGTTTGTTAAAAAAATGTAAATAAATAAAATAAAAATTCCAAGAAACCAGTATGTAAACTGAAAATGCCAAATGTATAGTGTTTCTGAAAACCTACACTACGGTTTTTAATGTTCTGTGAAATACGTACATCTGTGAAGCCATTTACAATATGTTAAATTTTTTGTCTGGTTGCAAAGTTTAGAGAATTTAATTTCACTCGATACAGTGTTTAACAACTGTGGTCATGTAGGCATGCTATGTAATGTTTTTTTTCCAGTTGAATTCAGTTAATATTTAAAAAATGTGTTAGAAGGGCAGATGTTAACAAAATATATATATATTTTTAAAAAACCACCATCAACATTTTATTTCCAAGTAACTCACAATAGATTTAACATAGTGTTGTAATGTAGCCTAACTGAAATAATCTTTTATTGACAGTTAAAATTAATTGTAACAGCTGGGATGAATTTGTATATCTATCCAAATATAGTGTGCTTCCAGATTCAGGTTTGGGAATTGTGATCACAGCGAGTCAGCTTGTCGTATCTCTTGTGAGGTCAGTTTTGTGTGGAATCTCGTTAGCATACATAACTGATCTGAACAGCAATCCAATCAAACATTGACTCCAGGATGTTTCTGGTCAGTGGTCAGTACATGTAAAATTTCACATTACGATTGGAGATTGCTTTTGTGTAGTATGTTTGCTGCAAACATCTGCTTAAAATGTTTGTCATGATATTAATGTGTAACATTACCAAGGCTGCCCTTAAATGTTTGTCATATGAATGTGTAACATTACCAAGGCTGCCCTTAAATGTTCTTCTGAGTGACTCAGTTAGTGTTGAAGATGGAAACACCTAAGTCTTATTTCTTTAGCCAGAGTTTAATACCATTGAAATAAAAAAGTGTTTGATGTACATAGTAATAACAAACAGTGTTGTACTTTCACATTGGGCAAAAAAATGTAAGAAACTCACTTTTAGCCATACTTAACATGGTATGACACTTGCTGGGTTATAACGCGCATACTCCTCTGAAGCACGCAATATGATGCTTCTCATCACACCACAGTCTACAAGTCGGACTTGCAGATAGTAGTTGGAAAAACTCCATGTGCAGATGAGCGTGGGGGGTTGCTGGTGTGCAATGAGCCACTGTCATCCCTGCTAACTGAAACCCACTCATGACTAAGAGACGCTGGAGCCAATTATTATTTTGGTGCACTGTGGAGCAGCCAGCCACATAGCCATACTAGGCACTGTCATAGTCTGTATTCAATACTCAGATCATTGCCCATCCATATACTGGAACAGTGCCTTAACAGGATGAGCCATCCAGCAACTCCATAGTGATTCATTTCACTCAAGTTACCGTCCAAACTGTGCTTTGTTGTTATGTTAATTCATCATTGATGAAATGGCTATGTTCCAAGTTGTTCCTTAAATATATTAAAGGATCATTACAAAAGTATGCCACCAATTTTCTTTTTACTTTTGACGAATTGGAAAAGGCAAGGGGATGCAGTCCATACGCAGATTACAAACTTCTTATCCAAATGCTTAATCATTTAATTCAGAGTGGATTTGTTCATGTTTGTCTGTAATGGGGATATACTGTAAGTGAGCATAACAGGGTAGATTGTTCCAGTGTATTACATTCCCCCCCCCCCTTTTTTTTTTTTCACAATGTGTGTTTGTACTGAATAGTAAGTTTGCTCTGCTCAAAATAACTTGTATATAATATTTTCTCAGTTCTTATGATAGATAAGGAATTGTCTGGATTAGTTTGTTTGGGCTTTATTTTTGTTATGAACATTAAAACAAAATCATTTTCATGAACAACACAGTTTGTTTATGTTACACAAGTGGAATGTTAAACATTCTTATCCTGTGGCAAATTACCTTGTATGGACACTGTTTTTGAGTGTGTTTAATTTCTCTTACTGTATTAACTGCTGTTCTCTAATATTCTCAAACACTGGCTTTGGTTTCTCGTTGCTGTTTTATATAATTTCTTAATTTTTTTTATTTTGCCAAAATAAAAGAAAAAGTTGTTCAGTATAATTAGAATGCAAAAGTTTGCACATTTTGTTTTTCTCAACAATTAAGTTAAATTGATGAAACCGGAATGATCAACTGAAGTAATTTTCTGTGCAACAGTGCATCTGAACTTTTAATTGCTATTGATACCTTAGAATGTGCATTATTAATATAGCAGTGTGAATGAATGACCTTTGTACAGTTTCACTAAATTGAATTAAAAGTAGTTACAAATGAATCTCAAGGATCAAAACAGGTCAGTGATCCCCTGGTGTTGCATGCTTTAATGAAAGGACATATCGCATGTCCGATGCATTTATTAACTGACACAAATGGCCAATGATATTCATAAGCACTGTTTGAATTAAGTCCAGTGTTTCCCATTAATGTATTAATGCCTGCCACAGTTTAATTTCTACCGCCACAGTTTCAAATTGATCAAAGATATCAACAAAAAAAAAAGTTGTATGTGCGTACTGTAGCCCTGTTGCTTCAAAAAAAACAACCTCTGGCGGTCATCATTGTACTCGCTGCCCCTCCCCCCCGGTTACACACAGACGCATGCATAGACAGTCACACAAATGCGAGTGCATTTCTGAGTCAGAGGCTGCCACTGTATCTCCTTACGATTAGACGTGGTTAGTATATTTGTGAAAGTTAAACGCTCTGTGGTAGCCTCCACTATAATGGATATATTGTTCAAGCATCAAGCGAGCCAAGCTCTCAACTGTGTTACGATATGAATTTTGCATAAGCTAATGTAACAACTTTGTACAACTTTAGCTAGCTAGCTAGCGGCTACAAAACATTTTAGCCGCAACTAAACTAATGTTATCTCGCTTGCTAACTTGAGAAGCAAAACAAAATAAAGTATATACTAGTTCATGTATATTGTAGCGTTGACCCACTCGTTTGGCTTCCATGTCATATAACAGGATCTACTTTTTAAAAGTACTTTACTAAGAAAAGACATAGAGAATACGAAGAGGAAGAATCAAGGTAGCAAACATTTAATAGCCAGCCAATCAGATTCAGAGGTTTTCTTGTCAATAAACAAGTACTTATTGAACTTGTTTTTATTATTATTTATTTTTATTGTAGGCTAGGCAAGTTCAGTCCCACTTAAGACAGGGCTACAGGTTTGGGGCAGAACAGGTTAACATGCATTGTAGTTTCTGTATAGTCTTGTAAGCTGACCATAACTTTATGAACATCTTTCATCATACTACATTTGTGCATAATAGCTAGCTGTCCATCCAAAAAAGTCAGCAAAATTGTATTTATTTCACATGTTCCATTCCCCATGTTCCAATAACAAAACATTGTGGATCTAGTCTTAAAATTTTATCTGAAAGAGCACCAAATGAATATTTAGCTGTTGAAATTAACAAAACATTTTCCGGGGGAGAGGGGGGGGGGGGGGGGGCATTGCCCCCGGACCCCCTAGACAGTTCAGGGTCCACCTACCACAGTTTAAGAAAATCCTGTGGGAAACACTGAAGTCCATTGTAATCTGAATATATTCCACTTACATCACTGGTCTAATATTTTATTGACATCGTCCTTAGTGAGTGGACACGTGAGTGTGCATCTCTTTTGCACTGATTGGTCCTTTCCATTGATCAAGACAATTGGAAATATCATGTGGAACTTGATGATTGCATCTACAGAATCAAACATCTGTTGGAAAATGAAAATATTCTATAAATGTTGAGAGGGGAAAAGCACTGGATATACAGTGCCCTCCACTATTATTGGCACCCCTGATAAAGATTAGTAAAAAGGGTTATAAAAAATTAACCGTTTGTTGAATTAGCTTAATTTCACACTGAAAAAAAAATAAAATACAACCTTTAATTGAAGTAAATTTTTTATGAGAAAAAAAAATCCCTCATCAAGATATAATTATCTTTAACAAAAGCACGTGTGCCACAATTATTGGCACCCCTGCTAATATCTTTTTTATAATTGGTCACATATCTTTTGCATGCCCTGACTTACTGATGTCTGTGACCCAACAACATCAAAAGATATCTTATTTTATGGTACTCTTACAAGTGATACGATAACATCTCTGCATTTGAGTTGATCTGTATGGGAATTGGGGGGTGGGACTAGATTTAGCTGTAGATTACACTGGAACAGTATGGAAACACATGGTTGGCTAAATGGCTCTAAGTCATCAAGAGTCTGACGTATCAATCGAGCCTTAAATCATCACTCTACTGCCAGAAATACAGTAGATATGGATCGATAACTTGCAGGGTTTCTTCTCCTGACTTATTTTTCCATAGAGTTCAATAGGAAAATTTGTCAGGAGAAACAACCCTTAAAGTGATCCATCCATATTTACTTATCCATATTTATTTATCTGGCAGCAGAGTGATGGTTTGAGGCTCGTTTTGATACCTCAGATCCTTGATGACTTACAGCCATTTTACCAACCATGTATTCCATACTGTTCCAGCATAATGTACAGCTAAATCTGGTTCCATCCCCCCAATTCCCATAGAGATCCATTCAAATACAGAGACATTATAGTATCGCTTGTAAGAGTACCAGAAAATAAAATATCAAGAGTTTTTTGATGTTGTTGGGTCACAGACATCAGGAAGTCATGGCATGCAAAATATTAAAAATGATTACTTTATTCTATATATAAATGCAGGGGTGCCAATAATTGTGGCACATGTGGTTTTGTTAAAAATAATTATTTCTTGAGGGATTTTTTTTTCTCATAAAAAATTTACTTCAATTAAAGGTTGTATTTTTAATTTTTTCAGTGTGAAATTAAGCTAATTCAGCTATTTTTAGCAGGGATTTGCAACAATAAATCACAGATACACTACATATACTTACGTCATTTGTTCTTAATCCAGTTCCAAGGGCATACTTGCGAGCACTTTTTATAAAACGAATTTTAATGTTGAAAACTCTCCTCTGAAAAAGCAACGATAAAACAAAGGGTTCCTCCACATGGCTCTTGGAGTGATCTCGCACTAGAAATGCCCCGTCCTGTTCAGATATAAATAATAGTCATGATCATACACAAATAAACAAAAAATATTTATAATCAGCCTCTAGATAGTTTGATACACAACAGATCCAGTGTAATTTGGCCAGTGTAGACTGTGTGGTTATAGGCAATGGAAAAACAGGACGGACTGGATTTTTTTTTTTTTACAGTACCGTATTCATAAGGTGCAAGGCATGCTCTGCGTCTGCTCTCTCACATGCACCAACGTACCAGGACTGATTGTTGGATTTCTGGAAAAAAAATACCCTTCCAGTATTAAGGGCTGAAGCTAAGCAGGTGTGGGCTTTGTTATTACTTGGATGAGAGACCTGGGGAAACTAGGCTGATGATGGAAGACGTGTTGATAGGCCAGTAGGGGGCACTCTTCTTTCCTGATCAAATTAAAAACAATGCCTCAGCACAGTGATGGGGACACTGTGCTGTAGAAGGTGCCGTCCTTTGGATGAGTCGTTAAACCAGGGATACTCAAATCTGTCCCACAAGGCCAGTACAACTCCTGGTTATCATTGCTCCCCTCTCATCAGGGACGGATTTAACCTTGACGCACCAGTTGATTGCAATCTCTGGCCAAAGACTGACCTTATCAGACTATGGGCTATCAAGCAGAAGAGAAAACTAGCAGTATTACTGACCATGAGTACCAGACTTTGAGTATCCCTGTGTTAACATCCTGACTGTGGTCATGAAAGATCCCATGGCACTTTTTGAAGTTTCTTTAGATACAAGCATCAGCCAAATACCTGTACAACTGCGCAACTGTAATCGTACGTGAATATGTAATGTTGATAACATTAATGTTCTCATTTTTCGAGATTGTGTGTCATCTTTGTGAGGCTAAGTTAATTGAGGCCTGCAAAGCACAGAAGTCAAAGCACTGGCATGCAAAGCACTTTGTACAATATTTGCATCAATGCCTTCATGAGTAGAGATTAGACTTAGACTTTAGACTTTCTTCCTGTTCACATAGAGCTGTATGCCACCAGGATTGGGTTCAGTCTATTCCAGAAAATTATCTGAAATTCAGTTAATAATTTAAAAGATACCTGTAAAGTTCTATGTTGACATTTATAGCAATGACTGGAATTTCAAATCATGTCCTGACTTAACTGAACAGGAACGAACCCCCAGCTCTGTACGTAACTGAGCATCAGCACTGCATGAGCTCTCTCCTGCTGGCCCTGTGCAGTAGTACAGTGGTGTGGGTATGCGATTTGAGAGAGAGGGGTCTTCACCTGGGTGGGCCTGAGTTTGGCTTGATGTCTGCATGTCTTCACATCACCTTGGGTCTGCGGCCATTCGTGGTGCTGCTGCCTCACCCTGTGCATGTTCGTCGCTGTGAAATATCAACATGCCAATGGTTGGGCCTTCTAGCCACTATGGGGCTTATGTTCTAACATTGATGTACAACTTACCAGCCAAACAATCTAATTTGCTTCCTAACGACCTGAAAGTATAAGATGGTAGAATAGTATTAATATTAATAATATTATAAAGACATTTTGAACATAAAAGGCCATGCACATGCGCAAACAAATACACGCATGCATTGATTGATTAGTTTATTGTTGTTTCAGAAATTCATCATGTACACACACACACACACACAAACACAGTTAGAATTATCAAGCTATACATGCACAGAACCACTATACCGTGTCTCCTTGCAGTCAGAGAATTCAAGGTCTTGAGAGAAAGCAGTTTGCATTGGTCGGGCTTCTCTTCTTCTGACTGGTGAATATGAAGTTATGTTTTAACTGGTGTGTAATACATTACGTTCCAATCTTGCAGCAGTTCATGTTCAACAGTTTATCTTAAACTATCAGATTAATACATATCCGTTATACTGGAAAATAATATAAAAGAATCATATAGGGGAAACTAGTCCAGGTAATGTCAAAATACTACTAGTATGCCTTAATGTGACTCTACATTTTTATTTTTTTAAACTCTGTGTATATTTATTTTATTTTGAGTTGCATTTTCTCACGTTACAGCTATAACTCACCATTTACAGGACTATTACTCACCTGAAAGGAAATGGAGCAAAATGTTATGTCATCACTTCAACATGCAACTAGACGTGACTAGCAATATTTGCTCAATGGGAACATACACGATAGATAAAAAACCAAGGGGCTATTTCACAAAGCAGGATTAGTGAGCTGGCTGCGTAAAAACCCTGTACAGCTCTTTTTACTTAAATTCATGTTCCAGATTTGGGAGGGTTCTGGGTTTTACTCAATGTAGTTATCCAGCTAACTCAGCAATCCTGCCCCACAAGTTTTTCTCAGGGTTAGATGTTTAGATCCAGATCTGCTTTTTAACTTACAGTTCGATTGTGTCCTGACCTGTGGGAGAAAAAAAACAAAATGTGTAAAAACACAGGCTCGTTTAGTGTAATGTGTTTATAAATAGTCCTGATATCAGTAGCATCTATGCAGTAGTGTCGTGAGTACTACGTAAGTAATTTCTTCCTCTAAAAAAAGCTATTTGTCAGTGAAATACAGGAATAATGAAACAGTTAGGCTATATCTATACAGCTCACCTGGGTAATAATAATAATAATAATAATAATAATAATAATAATTTATTATTATTATTACTATTATTATTATTGTTATTTTTTAGAAAACAAGGCTACATTTAATCTTACATTAAATTTTTCATAATTTATATGGTTCCTGGGGTGTGATTTTGTTTTAAAACAAACTTGTGGCAGGTCTGTGTGGGAACCTGTGCTGTTATCTGAGGTGGGGCTCACTCTGTTTTGCGGTGCCTGTCAGCACGTGTGGCCCTCCTGGCTTTGGGGGACCCTGGAACAGGAGACGGAACACTCTGCTCCTTGTCTAGATTGTGCAGTCTGTGGTAGAATGTAAAATATCGCATCCCTTATTTTTAATCCATGACAGTGACTGCCACAATTCACATATGAATTGCAATGGAAGAGCATATGACGTTTGATACTTCAATTGTTGATTTTGTTGATTGAGAGACTGTCTATAAGGAGGAGTTAAGCATATATATTTCAGAAATGCCTTTGGAAGTGAGATTGAAGAATGTGGCATATTTGCCATGCAAGGGTCATTGTGTGTAGTGTAAGGACCAATGTGTTTGCAGTGTAAGGGCTCTTGTGTTTGTCGTGTAAGGCCTTTGTGTTTGTACTGTAAGGGCCTTTGTGTTGGTTAGGTTGTGTAAGGGCACTTGTGTTTGCAGTGTAAGGGCCACTGTTTCTGCAGTGCAAGGGCACTTGTGTTTGTACTGTAAGGGCCCTTGTGTTGGTTAGGTTGTGTAAGGGCACTTGTTTTTGCAGTGTAAGGGCTGTTGTTTGTGCAGTGCAAGGGCACTTGTGTTTGTCCTGTAACGCCCTTGTGTTGGTTGTGTAAGACCCTTGTGTTTGTACTGTAAGGGCCCTTTGTGTTGGTTGTGTAAGAACATTTGTTTTTGTGGTGTAAGGGCCCTTGTCTCATGCTAATGCAATTCAGAACACTGTGCAGAAATTACGTCTGAAAGCCCAGTCCTGAGCATACTCATAACATGGTGAATGCTGTATTTCAGAAAATGTTCTTCAATGCAATCACGTATGCATCACAGAGCCCTTTACAAGAAAACTAAAATGAAACGTCGGCTAAAATCAAAAGAGGAATAAACGCGAGAACATTTAGGGCCAGATTCAGAGATAGCCAACTTAAGTCATGCGCTTAAGTGCCTCTCCTGCGTGGATTTAACGCGAGCTGATTTACGCTGTATTATAACTTGTGTTGCACAGGTGCTTATCTCAAAATGTGGGTGGTACAGGGCATGATATTCTAATTACCTGTTTCTTGTACCTGCCCCCCGGGTTGCCAGGTATCTTCTAAAAAAATGTTTGTGGGGTTATGCGTTTTCAACATGTCAGTGACAGTGCCTTTAATAACCGCATTTAGAAAAATCCTGTCTTTGTGTATCGTAGTTGCTCTTGCATGACAGGGTATACTATAGTGAACCTATTAATACATCGCATTAATAGAATTATCATAGCTTCTATTGATGACTGGGATGTACCTGTCACACAATCAAAATAAATAATCATTAGACAGTGGTTGCACACAATATTATTAGGTAAACAAATAAATCCTTGGATTTACTGAATTTTTTATGTTTATAAATAGTCCTGATATCAGTAGCATCTATGCAGTAGTGTCGTGAGTACTACGTAAGTAATTTCTTCCTCTAAAAAAAGCTATTTGTCAGTGAAATACAGGAATAATGAAACAGTTAGGCTATATCTATACAGCTCACCTGGGTAATAATAATAATAATAATAATAATAATAATAATAATAATTTATTATTATTATTACTATTATTATTATTGTTATTTTTTAGAAAACAAGGCTACATTTAATCTTACATTAAATTTTTCATAATTTATATGGTTCCTGGGGTGTGATTTTGTTTTAAAACAAACTTGTGGCAGGTCTGTGTGGGAACCTGTGCTGTTATCTGAGGTGGGGCTCACTCTGTTTTGCGGTGCCTGTCAGCACGTGTGGCCCTCCTGGCTTTGGGGGACCCTGGAACAGGAGACGGAACACTCTGCTCCTTGTCTAGATTGTGCAGTCTGTGGTAGAATGTAAAATATCGCATCCCTTATTTTTAATCCATGACAGTGACTGCCACAATTCACATATGAATTGCAATGGAAGAGCATATGACATTTGATACTTCAATTGTTGATTTTGTTGATTGAGAGACTGTCTATAAGGAGGAGTTAAGCATATATATTTCAGAAATGCCTTTGGAAGTGAGATTGAAGAATGTGGCATTTGCCATGCAAGGGTCATTGTGTGTAGTGTAAGGACCAATGTGTTTGCAGTGTAAGGGCTCTTGTGTTTGTCGTGTAAGGCCTTTGTGTTTGTACTGTAAGGGCCTTTGTGTTGGTTAGGTTGTGTAAGGGCACTTGTGTTTGCAGTGTAAGGGCCACTGTTTCTGCAGTGCAAGGGCACTTGTGTTTGTACTGTAAGGGCCCTTGTGTTGGTTAGGTTGTGTAAGGGCACTTGTTTTTGCAGTGTAAGGGCTGTTGTTTGTGCAGTGCAAGGGCACTTGTGTTTGTCCTGTAACGCCCTTGTGTTGGTTGTGTAAGACCCTTGTGTTTGTACTGTAAGGGCCCTTTGTGTTGGTTGTGTAAGAACATTTGTTTTTGTGGTGTAAGGGCCCTTGTCTCATGCTAATGCAATTCAGAACACTGTGCAGAAATTACGTCTGAAAGCCCAGTCCTGAGCATACTCATAACATGGTGAATGCTGTATTTCAGAAAATGTTCTTCAATGCAATCACGTATGCATCACAGAGCCCTTTACAAGAAAACTAAAATGAAACGTCGGCTAAAATCAAAAGAGGAATAAACGCGAGAACATTTAGGGCCAGATTCAGAGATAGCCAACTTAAGTCATGCGCTTAAGTGCCTCTCCTGCGTGGATTTAACGCGAGCTGATTTACGCTGTATTATAACTTGTGTTGCACAGGTGCTTATCTCAAAATGTGGGTGGTACAGGGCATGATATTCTAATTACCTGTTTCTTGTACCTGCCCCCCGGGTTGCCAGGTATCTTCTAAAAAAATGTTTGTGGGGTTATGCGTTTTCAACATGTCAGTGACAGTGCCTTTAATAACCGCATTTAGAAAAATCCTGTCTTTGTGTATCGTAGTTGCTCTTGCATGACAGGGTATACTATAGTGAACCTATTAATACATCGCATTAATAGAATTATCATAGCTTCTATTGATGACTGGGATGTACCTGTCACACAATCAAAATAAATAATCATTAGACAGTGGTTGCACACAATATTATTAGGTAAACAAATAAATCCTTGGATTTACTGAAAAAAAAGATTTAAAAATCTAATCTTTTTTTTAACGATTTACCTAATAAAGTCATGTAGCCTACGGTGGTTGAACACAATAGCCTATATGCAACGTCTTCAACTTAATAATTTTGGAGAAGCTGTGCTGACACAAATTGTACTGTCAATACAAACACTGTCAATTACTAACAATTAATTAATCTAATATGTGTCTGGTATGATATACCAGACGATCAATCATAGCCTACTTTTACATATTTTTCTTTTTATGACAGCTTTCTGATAATTGCAAGTTAGATATGCAATGGAAAATATGACCAATATTATGTTCAAATGACATGTACTCATTCTAATATCCATTATGCAAATATTTATGCAAAAGATGGTGTATTTTTCATAATAATCTATTGGCAGCGCTGGACATAAACAACCTTTTTTTCCGAACAAAGTTGTGCAGAAAAAAATTATTAAGTGAAAACTCTGAATATGCGTATCTTGAACAACTGGCAAACATGCCTCAACAGCGGATAAGACAAATGTCTGAATCACAAATAGCTTAAGCTATGCAGAATTTCGGGAGTAAGTCCCATTTGCGCGTACTTATCTAAACTCTGAATCTGGCCCTTAAGTTTTAAGTCCTGATTTTAAGGGCTGAATTGAAGCTGCATAAAAAGAGGCTCTACGAAGATATATTCTTTTCTGCTCAAAGGAATGCAAGTTGAGGTGTCCAGTAGGGATGCCGTGCACTCTATCAGAATTGATTTAACACTGATTATCACAGTGCACAATAGCATAGCCTATGTTCCTGTAGGCCCACATAGCATTACCTTGGAGGGGGTTGTATGTTCTGAAAGAGAAAAAAAGCATAAAGCATACCGTAATAAGAAAAATGAAATTTGAGAAGCAGTGAATGTAGTTACATAAAATATTTACTGTGTGCAATGCAGTGCGGGCATGTTGACTGGCTATGTGTTGAATGAAAAGAATGTGAAAGTCATAGAGAACTTGTTCTTATTATACCTGGATCCCAGTGTCCACCTGATGTTTTCTCTCACCTGCGTAAAAGGGTTTTTACAGAAAATAGTTTGCAAATTTTTGTAATATATTGTAACACACAGACAGGCAGACACACACACACATTACATTACATTACATTACATTATAGGCATTTAGCAGACGCTCTTATCCAGAGCGACTTACACAGCATTTCTTTTTGCATTTATACATAGTATCCATTCATACAGCTGGATATATACTGAAGCAATGCAGGTGAAGTACCTTGCTCAAGGGTACAACGGCAGTGTCCGACCTGGGAATCGAACCGGCAACCTTTCGGTTACAAACCCAGTTCCTTAACCATTATACCACACTGCCGCCCCTAACACACACACACGCACGCACGCACGCACGCACGCACGCACGCACGCACGCACGCACGCACGCCCGCACGCACGCACGCACGCACGCACGCACACACACACACACACACACAGTCCTGTATTTATATCTTTGTGGGGACCTGCTAAACCTAACCCTAACTCTAGCCCTAAACCTTGTATTTTTATCATTATTGGGACTTCCTAAACCTAACCCTAACCTAACCCTAGTCATAACCCTAAACCATAACCCTAGCCTTAACCCTAAATCCTAAACCTAACCCTAAACATAATCTTTGACCCCTAATCCTAACCCTAACCATAATCATAATTGTAACCCTAGCCCTAAACCCAACCCCCTAAACCCTAAAATTTCCCTCATGGGGACCATTCCCGAGTCCCTGTGAGGGAGCATTTGACAACCATTTTTATCCTCATGGGGATATTTAGTCCCCATGAAGTAGGCTAAACATGCCCACACACACACACACACAGACACACACACACACACACACACACACACACACACACACACACACACAAATAAGACACGATGAGACATGCATATCTGAATGTTTTTGTGGACATAATGAAATAACGTAACAGCTTCCAGCTGAAGCACTCTTTGACAGAGAGACAGAGCTGGAGTTGACAGGGGAGAAGTCTGCCTATCCACACAGACTCAGGCTCTCTAATACGGCACTGCCAAATAGTGGCAGAGTCTGCTGCCAAAACAACAGTGGCATTCATGTGTTTTTAAGCAAAACAGGCGTGTGGTTTGCTTAAATGAGAGAGAGAGAGAGAGAGAGCTGCCTGGCCTTTTTAAAAAAACTGATGCTTTCCTCAATCCCACATACAACATGCTGATGTACATTATATTAGGGAATTAAGTTATTAATTAGTTATTCTGGTAAACCAAACATATATATATATATATTAAAAAATAATAATCTTCAATAAAACAAGATTGAAAGAAGCGCTTGCCATCACAGCTGATCTGGTAGTTCTGTTGTATTCCTGGCTTTAAGTCCCTGTTCACTGATGGTCCTGCATTTGAGGGAAAAACACACATGCACACACACACACGCACACACACACACAGTTTCACTGAGCATTTCATCACTGTCATTAGAAGACATGGTTGATTCATTACTTCATGATACTGAGCGGTCAGCTTCAAAGCCTTTCTTTACTGCAGAGAAGGGCAGTTTAAGATAACAATATAACAATGCCTCCATTCAGCATAGCAAATATTTTACAATGTACATTGATAATAATGTAAACTGCATAGCCACCCTCAATATTTGCCAGTCAGACAGGCAAATAACAAGTTGCCTGTATTTAAAGGCCATTCCTTACCTTCAAGTCCTATTTTTTCTCTATACACCACTGGGTTGGGGTCGATTCTATTTCAGTTTCACTTCAGGATATTAAGTGAAATTCGGTAAATTAACTGAAAGCCTCTCGTAGAACACTGCAAGCGTATTATAAATGAACAAAATAACTTTGAATTCAAATTCATTTCCATTAATGTTTTGAATTCACTCAATGAAATGGAATCAGCCCAAACACTAACGTTACGTTGTGTGAAAGTGGGGAACAGAGGAGCTGAGCTATACCCTCCAGCTGAGCTATAAATGGGAGAAAGGTAACAAACTGTATTAGTGCTGTTTTCAATTGCTGCCTTTAAACTGAACAGCTGAGGAGGACCGGGCTTAGAATTATTTGTTGGCAGAGCGGTTTTCATAAATGGGTCCCCTGCATTTGGGTTTGTATTTGTAGCCAGATTGTTTTATTCCTGATAACTGTTTGCAAAACCCCTTATACAAGCATATAGATTACGTTTTATATTACACTGTGCCACGCAAGGTCAGGACAACACCTGCAGTGCATTCAAATCCAAAACTTTTAGCTACAAGCCCAGTTCCTAAACCACTCATTTGTAGCTGTGAGAATGTTTGACACCTTAATTTTGCACATTACTGAATATTTGCTTTTGAATGCTTAGGAACTGAAGCCAAGTTTAAAATGTCTCAAAATGCTGTGCATATGTAATATTTGTTGTAAATTACCTTGTGTGTTTCTTTTTGGAAGTCTGGGAGGGTTGTTTGGGCTCTTCTGCAAACAGTAATACAACAACATGTGACACAAACTGAGAACTGACACTACACTCTACTGGCAGACTGAGAACTGACACTACACTGTACTTGCAGACTGAGAACTGACACTACATTCTACTGGCAGACTGAGAACTGACACTACACTGTACTTGCAGACTGAGAACTGACACTACACTCTACTGGCAGACTGAGAACTGACACTACACTCTACTGCCAAACTGAGAACTGACACTAGACTCTACTGGCAGACTGAGAACTGACACTACACTCTACTGGCAGACTGAGAACTGACACTACACTGTACTTGCAGACTGAGAACTGACACTACACTCTACTGGCAGACTGAGAACTGACACTACACTCTACTGAAAGACTGAGAACTGACACTACACTCTACTGGCAGACTGAGAACTGACACTACACTCTACTGGCAGACTGAGAACTGACACTACACTCTACTGGCAGACTGAGAACTGACACTACACTCTACTGCCAAACTGAGAACTGACACTAGACTCTACTGGCAGACTGAGAACTGACACTACACTCTACTGGCAGACTGAGAACTGACACTACACTCTACTGAAAGACTGAGAACTGACACTACACTCTACTGGCAGACTGAGAACTGACACTACACTCTACTGGCAGACTGAGAACTGACACTACGCTCTACTGGAATACTGAGAACTGACACTACACTCTACTGAAGGACTGAGAACTGACACTACACTCTACTGGCAGACTGAGAACTGACACTACACTCTACTGGCAGACTGAGACCTGACACTACACTCTACTGGCAGACTGAGAACTGACACTACACACTATTGGCAGAGAACTGACACTACACTCTACTGGCAGACTGAGAACTGACATTACACACTATTGAAAGACTGAGAACTGACACAACACTCTACTGGCAGACTGAGAAATTGCACTATACACTACTGACAGACTGAGATCTAACGCTACACACTACTGAAAGACTAAAAAATTACACTATACACTACTGGCACTGAAAACTAACACTATACATTACTGAGACTGAGAAATGACACTTTCCACTAGTGACAGACTGAGAAATGACACTATACACTACTGACAGACTGAGATCTAACACGACACATTACTGAAAGACTGAGAAATTGCACTATACACAACTGACTTACTTCCAAAGCTGAAGCAGACGGCTCTGGAAATGAGGATCTAAAAACACACCTGTCTGCAAAAGGGAAACATTGAATAATTATTGTTATTGTTATCATTATGATTATTATTTCACAAAATCCAATAATACTGTTATGTTGGTGTGTGTGAACACCAGCCAGCAGAGGGCGGCAGAGACACACTGCTTCATTGATATTTAGAGATTTGGTAATTTAAAGGGTAAGTACACCCTAGATCACTTTTTTCCCAGCTGTAAATGTGTTTGTATGCCTACCTTACAATGAAACATATTCATGCATTGTGTTATTTCAACAATTCTGAAATAATATTGTATATCAGCACCTGATTGGTTAGACCCCGTTACTTTCGTTTTGGCTCCATGTTTTTAAACCGGAACAACGTGGCGTCCTGTTCAACTCTCCACCTAAATAGTAAACTAAAATATGTTTCTGAAAATATTTGAGGTGAGAAATAGGCCATGCAGTTGCTGAATCTTGATTCATATTTGATGTGTAACGTCTAGTTTGACAGTTTGATCTGAGTTATACAAAATCCTTTGTACAATGTACGTTCATTTATACAAATGACAAATGGACACAGCTCCTCTGCCCCCACCCCTCTCCCTCGCTCACCCCACAAAGTACTTTTCAAAATTGTGTAGTAGGCAGAGACAAGCTGAGACAGTGTACTTTAAAGCAAGTCTCATAAGTCTACAGAATTTTCCACCAGGGGCCATTTCAGCTTTTTATGTATTTCCGTCTGATATCAGATCTTGCTCTAGTAAATGAGCACCTTTATTACCTTTCATCTTGTTATTCAACATATTCATATTATCAATATATTGCATTGTTCTGCTGCGAGTGGGAATTATCTCAGTGCTAATTGGCAGAAGGCACAGGAACTTTAATTTTAAGAGATAGTGTGAGCAAAACTGATTCTGTTCGATATTTATGAAGAAGAATGAGGGTACAGTCCAGTATACAGTTATCTGGAATAAAAGTAGTACAGTGGGTAGTGTAGTGGTGCAGAAACTGGGGACCAGATTCAATGAATATGTGACTCACACATTTTTTATCTTCTAATCTTTAACATTAACTTGCCAAACTGTATTTTGTGTGTATGTTAAGGGCAAATGTTGATTGAAACCTAGTCTAGGATTGTAACCACAAAATTGTATAGGGGACATTCTAATTCGGGGAAATAGTAATAGGTGGACTTAGTAATTGGGGACATTGTAAGTGGAAAACATAGTAATTGGGGGACATAGTAATTGGCGGACATAATAATTGGCTGACATAGTAATTTGGGGACATTGTAATTGGCGGACATTGTACAAAGTGATGAGACAGTAAAGCTTTGTGAACCCCAAAGTGGGTGGGCCCGTCAGTTTCAATAATTGATTGATTTGTACCAGTACCAGTGAGGTTCTAGAAGCCTAATTCTACTCCCATGATTTGCATAGTTGCCTTACACAAATGGGATATACTGCAATATATTGAAAATATGTGCATTTTTGGAAAATATTCTAAATATATTTCACAGCAATGTATTTAAAAAAAAATGTATTGCGATACCTAAACATGGCAATAATTTGTATATTTCTCTATAATGCAGTGTTGCAATATCTCCTCTGATCTTTATAATACATTTGATCATGCGCATGCATACAAATTAGACCTCAAAGGGGCTTGAGCACTTGCCGTTTGGCCTCCTATAGAGAAGTGCACTTTTTCAGTTTATTTAATTGATAAATGTTTTTAAATAAATAAATAACATGTGAGGAGAATTTACTGAAATACACTTAATTTCTTTGCATGTATCATTCATTAACTGTCATGTAGCTGTGTTTGAACCAACCTCAGTCATGGGTTTGTTTTAAATACCAGGGTTTTTCCGACATAGTAAATTATTTGGCGGCCGCCAAAATGATTTCACGGACCGCCAAAGGGAAATCGCGAGCGCCAAAATGACAATAATTGAGAAAACGGCAAATAAAATCATATCCGAATGAATTTAGTAAAATTTTTTGGGTGCAATATATATTGTACTCATCGCCTTAAAGATGTCAGTACTAGGAGATGAGTAGAAGAAGCACAGAACCATAGACTGTATGGAAATGCAGCTCAGCTATTCTGTGGCATAGTGCAACCTAAATCTTTGTGACAGCGACTCGGTAGAAAGACATAGCTTGCGCAGCGAGTTGGATGGAACACGCTCCAATTTTGATATAGGCTACCTTTGAAGCCCTAACTTCTAAAAAGGTCAAAGCTTTAACCCGGTCCACGTTGGCGCTCGATACTATAGTGGTAGACGTATCGGTCCCAATTCATGTTTGTCTTAAATTATAAACTAGGCTACAGCTTTAAGAAAAGGGTGTTGATAATAGCCCAAAGCGCTTAAGACCCTCGTCTTGCCACAGCCACAGACTATAAAATGCACCGCTTACAAGAAAATCATGTTCAGATATAGCTAGAAACAATAATATTTATTTAAAACGTTATACAAATAGGCCTAAGCATTCGGCGTTTTCCATTGCTTAGCCTACTGTAGGCTACTGGCTACCGGATGCACTTTAGATTTAGATGACACCTCATTTTTTTCCTACAAAATCTTTTAAATATGTTACCTGTAGGCTATATGCACTACCACTGTGTTATGATTAACCCTGAAGAGTTTATCTTGTTACGTTTCGCCAAATTCTCGTACAGTCGACATTTCCACCGTGACCTATTGCATTTTTTTTTTTTTTTACTTGTAGCTACACTTATTTTTTATTTCTGTTTTAGAGTGTATATTTATTTTTCTATTTGTGCGCTATCAAAATAGTACGGAAGCCCTGAAGCGCAAGGTGAAATTTTTTTTTTTTAAGAGCTATCGCGTTAATACGAGATAGTAAGTCGTTAATACGAGATAGTAAGTCGTTATTTCGAGATAGTAAGTCGTTAATACGAGTTATTATCTCGTTAATACGAGATAGTAAGTCGTTAATACGAGATAGTAAGTCGTTATTTCGAGATAGTAAGTCGTTAATACGAGTTATTATCTCGTTAATACGAGATAGTAAGTCGTTAATACGAGTTATTATCTCGTTAATACGAGATAGTAAGTCGTTATTTCGAGATAGTAAGTCGTTAATACGAGTTATTATCTCGTTAATACGAGATAGTAAGTCGTTATTTCGAGATAGTAAGTCGTTAATACGAGTTATTATCTCGTTAATTCGAGATAGTAAGACGTTTATATGAGTTATTACGTCGTTTGTTCGAGATATTATCGCGTTTATACGGCTCGTTTATACGAGTTATTAACGCGTCTGTACGGCACGTTTTTACGAGATATGAACTCTGATTTCAATGTGTATTTTGAGTGCAATTAAAGCTGTTTTTGAGTCCTTACGTGCTTCATTTTGACATGGGGGGACGAGGGGCTGTATATTATTTTCATATTTGTAACACTTAAAATATAGGCTAATGTTACTGAAAACACATGTGTTAACTCTAGCTACATTGTGTATTGAACAAATGATGCATCTATCAGGTTTAGAGATAATTAGCTGCCAATCGATGGTGTTTATTAGGCTGTTTTATTTGAGATTAAATGCATAAACTGATATTTCACAGTGCAATTGTAATAGAAGAGATGTTCTCATTCTCGTCAGGAGAGGGCAGTATGGTCACGCAAATCATTGATTCGTTTCTTTCTGGGTGCGGGGATTTTGAAGACAAAATGTGAGACAATAAAATAAATAAATAAGAAATGAAATAAATCAATATATATATTAATTATTTTACACATCCGCCATATTATTCTGTCAAGATCAGCGTATTTGGTAGTGTATTGACAGATGCAGAGCTCACCTGATAAAACTCGCTTAGGGAACTCTCAACTAATTTTCGTAAAATTTGACTTGTTATAAACGTGAGAAATATCTGCATAACACAGATTACCTTATTTCTAAATTCCCCAGAACAGCTATCCTATTTGTAAAATGTTCTTTTAACTAGGCTAGCCTACAGGAGTTGTCAACATGTAGTAACTGGCGGGGTAATAATGATAGATAACTGTGAGCAGTTATGGCTCCAAACTTTAACAATATTGTTAATTTTTATTGCATTATACTATAGCCTAAGCTACGGCCTGTCGTAGTGCATAGTTACATGTATATGACTTGGGTATATCATACGCACATCTAATTATATACGGCGAATCTCACTACATTCTCGGTGAAGCTGATCTCCTGAATGAGGAATCTATTTTCCCCCTGCTACGAGTAGCTAGGCTAACCCCCGTAAAATTGCATACGTAGGCTACGAGTTGTTAAGAAAAGCGAAGGTATCTAAACGTGTGAAGGTATCTAAGTGGAATACTCATTTTGTAATAATAGCTGGGCTATTTCTGCAGAATGCGATGTCCTGGAATATGGGTTTGGGTTCATTATTACCCTGTCAATTACGCTTACCCTATACCACGGTGGCTCGTTATCTGAAATTTTTAATTAATTCATGCCTACTGTACGCCAACAAGCAATTACTACATGTTGACAACTCCAGTAGGCTAGAACATATGTATTTCTATTTAATTTCTTATTTATTCATTTTATTGTGTCACATTTGGTCTTCCAAAATCCCCGCACCCAGAAAGAAACGAATCAATGATTCGCGTGACCATACTGCCCTCTCCTGACGAGAATGAGAACATCTCTTCTATTACAATTGCACTGTAAAATATCAGTTTATGCATTTAATCTCAAATAAAACAGCCTAATAAACACCATCGATTGGCAGCTAATTATCTCTAAACCTGATAGATGCATCATTTGTTCAATACACAATGTAGCTAGAGTTAACACGTGTGTTTTCAGTAACATTAGCCTATATTTTAAGTGTTACAAATATGAAAATAATATACAGCCCCTCGTCCCCCCATGTCAAAATGAAGCACGCAAGGACTCAAAAACAGCTTTAATTGCACTCAAAATACACATTGAAATCAGAGTTCATATCTCGTAAAAACGTGCCTTACAGACGCGTTAATAACTCGTATAAACGAGCCGTATAAACGCGATAATATCTCGAACAAACGACGTAATAACTCATATAAACATCTTACTATCTCGAATTAACGAGATAATAACTCGTATTAACGACTTACTATCTCGAAATAACGACTTACTATCTCGTATTAACGAGATAATAACTCGTATTAACGACTTACTATCTCGAAATAACGACTTACTATCTCGTATTAACGACTTACTATCTCGTATTAACGACTTACTATCTCGAAATAACGACTTACTATCTCGTATTAACGACTTACTATCTCGTATTAACGACTTACTATCTCGAAATAACGACTTACTATCTCGTATTAACGAGATAATAACTCGTATTAACGACTTACTATCTCGAAATAACGACTTACTATCTCGTATTAATGCGATAGCTCTTAAAAAAAATTTTTTTCACCTTGCGCTTCAGGGCTTCCGTAAAATAGCCTAAATGGTGTAATATTCAAATATTCAAAAAGCTTCAAAAACCTTTGATTTTTAAACCCTAACCCCTAAACACAACCCTACTGGTACTTTACAACCAAAACCTACATGGGCCCTTTGTACTCCAAAAACTGTATTTACTGTAAAAACAAAAAAAATTGCTACGTACAGCCAAAACCCATTCTCTGCCAGGAAAAGCCCTGCCTGAATACATACATTTTAATATCCCTTTAACAGTGTCGGAAAAGTAGTTATTTTACGGATATATATCAGTTTAATAATTTGCTAAAATCAATTATGAATTTGGGCCCCTGGCCCTCTAACATCCTCTGCACGTGCTTGCATTTGATCACAATATATTTCAGAATATTCCATATTTCTGGCCTTACAATGCACATAATAGAATAATTACAATTACCTCAAAATGCTGCTGCAAGACGATTGTAGCACTTTGGGCTACAAATATCGTGCATGAGAGGTACTATGTAAATATATAATAATTTAATAATAATATTAATAATAATAATAATAATTCTTATTATTAGGATTAGTCTTTAAACATCCTCCTACATAAGTGGATAAAGTGAACTGTGTTGCTTCGAGGGTAACTCTGCTAAGCAAACCTATGATGTAATGTGACAAGCCTAACCAGCATAGTCTGCATCAGACATCAAGGGCTTTGGTGGCAAGATTTGGACGTGATGAGTCTCCTCCTGGTCATCCACGCAGTGGTACTCTTCCTCTTTCCTGTCGCCATGGAGATAAAGTCTGCAGTCCATCTTTTTGCCCCTCAGGTGCTGCTCCTGTTTTTTTGAATGGAGAAAAACAGAACAGGGCCTATATTTATCAAAAATTTCATAATTGGCATTTTGATCTAGGATCAGTTTTACTTTTCAGCTCATAATGGGTAAAGTTAGGATATAGACCAGGAAAACCTATTGCTAGAAAAAACATTACAAGCAAATAGGGGTGTCAGCACTAATTCAAACTGACTGAAGTTCATGAAAGCGGAATTCATTTGGCCGCCATTTTTATGATTTAAATAGAACAATCAAAACCTATAAAGAATATAAAATACCACATCCATGCAACAACAATTTAATTCACAACGAGATTAACAAAGCAAACTGCAAGTGCTAACTTCTGCTATCGGAAAGTATTTTTTTACAGAGAGACGTCTAATGTGAGGCATAGCTTGCCAGGCCATGTAGTAGAGGGTGTTCAATCCCAGGCTGAACACAGTGCTTGATACCCTCTTAGTTTGACAGTAGACAAATAGAGAGCCTAGATGGGCCTATACTCCATGTTGTGTATTTGTATGGTCTTATAAACTTTATGTGTTAAACTTTTTTCAGTAAAAAATATATATTTTTTTATGCATAGTTTATGAAGTGAATGTTTTTGGCTTTTAGAAAGGGGCCACCATAAAGATCATCATGTCCTCACTGCGGTTTAACAAATTCTGTGTCAATTTATACATACAGTTCTATGAATCTACAATTTGTATTATAGTTTTAGGTTGGCATAAGTTACATATAATTACATATAGGGCCTGATTAATTAAGACTTGTAACATCTGCAAAACCTTTTAGTACACACAAAACCAATAACACGACCAGTGATTGGTCATGGTAATTGTTTTGTACCAATCATTGGTTTGGTTCTTAGTTTCGCGTGTGATAAAAGGCTTTGCCCATACTAAAGGTCTTAGTAAATCAGGCCCTTAGCGGTTAGAAACGATGATGTACCAACACTCACTGCTCGGGGTATGTTGGTTGCCAGGTCTGGCAGTGTTGCTCAGTACTGTTGAGCATATACTTTTATGTTCTCTTTCACTGCAAGTCACTGTATAAATGCATCTGATACCTGAACATGATATAATGTCATGTAAAATTACTCACCATTACAGGTGGCAGATCATAGCTGTTCCCTCTTTGTGCTCCTTGAGGGGGAAAAAAAGCTAAGATGTAGAAGATGAAAGACATTAGCATGGCACAGAGCATCCTTCAAGTATGTGATCAAATTTTACCTCGGAATGTTCAGGAATTTTTTTTTTAATTCTGGGATAAATTCTGATAGTTCTGCTCAAATCGTTACACGTGTCCCTGCATGCCTGGTAAATCAAAGCGTGCTGAAAATACGGACTGATGCCAGAATGCCATGCATTTGGCTTAAAAAATAAAAATAAAAATAAAAAAGTACATATAATAAATACATATACCTGTAGTCTGAAAGGAAGCTTCCGGACAGGAAGAAACAGCGTCCGCTCTGTTTCTGTAAAGATGTTGACATATACATATTTTAATCATCTACATAAACTGTCTGCATTGCTCACACCTCCGCAATCCAACTACACACAAAAGCAAACCCACACCACCTGCACACACGTAGACATTAGGGCTGAGTGAGAATAGTTGAATATTCGATTAATCGTTTATGGGGCCCACAATCAATGTTTAAAACTTTTTTTTTTGCGCTGCAAAGGAGCGGAAGATTTAATGATGGTAAATGTTTAGTGCCTTAAATTGGTGCAGTCGTGTCTGGATGGGATACATAGACCACAGAAGTGGGATGTGTCTGTGACGCTGGAAGTTGGTACCAGGAAGTATCTCTTCCCATGTCATTTTCCGATAGACAATTTCTCTAATATAATATTTGTAAAAAACAAGAGATGACTGAAACTATCCCACTCTATCTATTATATCCTACCAAGTCTTCTTATATGAAGTAATACATATAATATTTCCCAGACACTGCTGGATCAAAACAATCGTTGTTTCATAAACTCATGGGTGTAGGATTATGGGAGGACATGGGGGACATGTCCCCCCCAATGTTTGGAAAGAGTCGAATTGTCCCCCCAACCATAACTTATCCCTCTCCCATGTAAAGCTTAAATTCAATAAAGGCTGCAACAACAGTAAAAAATGACTTAAAATTATGCGGAAAGATACATAACGCCCGCAAACATAGTATGAATTATTGATGCACCCCCTCGTTACTTCAAACAGTAGCAATGGTTTATCCCATGGCCACGACGTGTGAGTTTACGAAAGCACAAATGGTCCTATATACGCTCTATGGTTGAGAGCCGAAAGCTGGCCACTTGGGATATAAAAGATTTCAGGAAGTGATTCTCTTCAGGAAGTGGTATTGGATGTGAAGATTTCAGGAAGTGATCAGGAAGCTATCCGTGGCTACCATACATGAATGCTAATTAAAAGTAAAAGAGTGTAACTTCTGTTTTTGTGCAAATCTCAGGTAGTGGCATTAGTATTTAAGCCAGAGTTGTTCCAGCATTGAAATGTCTTAGATGGGCCGCCTAAGGGCCAGATTCAGAGTTGAGATGAGAATGCACAAATGGGACTTACTCCAAAAATTCCGCATAGTTGAAGCTATTTGTGATTCAGACATTTGACTTATCCCGTTTTAAGCATCTCTCCAGTAGATATGCGGCATTACACGCGCGGGGTGGAGATTTGATGAAAATGAGGCGTGTCTGCAAGATACGCATATTCAGAGTTCTCACTTAATAATTATTTCCACGCAACTTTGTTTGGAAAAAAATTGTAGTTTATGTCTAGCACCGCCAATAGATTACTATTAAAAATACAGCATCTTTCGCATAAATGGATATTAGAATGAGTGCATTTTGAACATAATATTGGTCATATTTTCCTTTGCATAGCTAACTTATCAGAGAGCTGTCATAAAAAGAAAAATATGTAAAAGTAGGCTATGATTATATAGGTATATCATACCAGATACATATTAGATGGATTAATTGATAGACAGTGTCTGGATAATATTCACTTTGACGGAGAGATGATTTGTGTCAGCACAGCTTCTCCAAAATTATTAAGTTGAAGACGTTGCATATAGGCGATTGTGTTTAACCACCGTAGGCTACATGACTTTATTAGATAAATTGTTAAAAAAAGATTAGATTTTTAAATCTTTTTTTTTCAGTAAATCCAGAGATTTATTTGTTTACCTAATAATATTGCGTGCAACCACTGTCCAACGATTATTTGTTTTGATTGTGTGATGGGCACATCCCAGTCATCAATAAAAGCTATGATAATTTTATCAATGCGATGTATTAATATGTTCACTGCATGCCTATACCCTGTCACGCAACAGCAACTACAATACACAAAGGCAAGTAAATGCGGTTATTAAAGACACCGTCACTGACATGTTGAAACCGCATAACCCCACAAACATTTTTTTAGAAGATACCTGGCAACCCGGGGGGCAGGTACAAGAAACAAGTAATTAGAATATCATGCCCTGTACCACCCACATTTTGGGATAAGCACCTGTGCAACACAAGTTAGAATACAGCGTAAAATCAGTTGTATACAGCTCGCGTTAAATCCACGCAGGAGAGGCACTTAAGCGCATGACTTAAGTTGGCCATCTCTGAATCTGGCCCTAAATGTTCTCGCGCTTATTCCTCTTTTGATTTTAGCCGACTTTTCATTTTAGTTTTCTTGTAAAGGGCTCTGTGATGCATACATGATTGCATTGAAGAACATTTTCTGAAATACAGCATTCACCATGTTATGAGTATGCTCAGGACTGGGCTTTCAGACCTAATTTCTGCACAGTGTTCTGAATTGCATTAGCATGAGACAAGAGCCTTACACAACCAACACAAGGGCCCTTACAGTACAAACACAAGGGCCTTACACAACCAACACAAGGGCCCTTACAGTACAAACACAAGGGCCTTACACAACCAACACAAGGGCCCTTACAGTACAAACACAAGGGCCTTACACAACCAACACAAGGGCCCTTACAGTACAAACACAAGGGCCTTACACAACCAACACAAGGGCCCTTACAGTACAAACACAAGGGCCCTTACAGTACAAACACAACGCCTTACACAACCAACACAAGGGCACTTACAAGTACAAACACAAGGGCCTTACACAACCAACACAAGGGCCCTTACAGTACAAACACAAGGGCCTTACACAACCAACACAAGGGCCCTTACAGTACAAACACAACGCCTTACACAACCAACACAAGGGCCCTTACAGTACAAACACAAGGGCCTTACACAACCAACACAAGGGCCCATACAGTACAAACACAACGCCTTACACAACCAACACAAGGGCCCTTACAGTACAAACACAACGCCTTACACAACCAACACAAGGGCCTTACACAACCAACACAAGGGCCCTTACAGTACAAACACAAGGGCCTTACACAACCAACACAAGGGCCCTTACAGTACAAACACAACGCCTTACACAACCAACACAAGGGCCCTTACAGTACAAACACAACGCCTTACACAACCAACACAAGGGCCATTACAGTACAAACACAACGCCTTACACAACCAACACAAGGGCCCTTACAGTACAAACACAAGGCCCTTACACAACCAACACAAGGGCCCTTACAATACAAACACAAGGGCCTTACACAACCAACACAAGGGCCCTTACAGTACAAACACAACGCCTTACACAACCAACACAAGGGCCCTTACAGTACAAACACAACGCCTTACACAACCAACACAAGGGCCCTTACAGTACAAACACAAGGGCCTTACACAACCAACACAAGGGCCCTTACAGTACAAACACAAGGGCCTTACACAACCAACACAAGGGCCCTTACAGTACAAACACAACGCCTTACACAACCAACACAAGGGTTGCGTTAAATGCGCGCAGGAGAGGCCATTTTCCGTATGACTTAAGTTGGCCATCTCTGAATCCGGCCCTAAGTCGCCGAGGAGAAATCGTGCAAAAAACATCTGTAAAACCAATTAGAATTAGTCTGTGCAGTTATATGAGTCTGGACACTTGATACATCCTACAGCCTTATAACTTTAAAGTTCCAGCTTATTGTGGTTAATAGTGAAAACGGATTCTGAAGATTTATGTTTCAGACTATGTACGTTAACAATGACAAGCGAGCTGCAAAGTTTCAAGTCAAATGTCAAAAAGATAACAGTAATCAGTTAACAGCTTGGTCAAACTTAAACAATTGAGAGGTTAGCTCATGGTTATATTAATATCTCCCATCTTCATATCTCATAGGTACAGACAATCAAATCAATTGCTGATGGCGAGGTATGGCAAACCCACCTGCTTTGGAGGGCTTGGCTGCTGATCGCAACTTCGGCCGGTCTCACATTCTCCACCAATCGGCTTCTGACAGGAAAAGGGCATCACAAGCAGCAAATAACATAAAGGCGTTTGCTGGGTGGCTCACCCTGTTAAGGCACTGTTCCAGTGTGTGGATGGGGCCCACGGTCTGGTATGTGTTAAGGCACTGTTGTAGTACATGGATGGGCCCCACGGTCTGGTATCTGTTAAGACACTGTTCTAGTGAGTGGATGGGCCCCATGGTCTGGTATCTGTTAAGACACTGTTCCAGTGTGTGGATGGGCCTCATGGTCTGGTATCTGTTAAAACACTGATCCAGTGTGTGGATGGGCCCCACGGTCTGGTATCTGTTAAGACACTGTTCCAGTGTGTGGATGGGCCCCACGGTCTGGTATTTGTTAAGACACTGTTCCAGTGTGTGGATGGGCCTCATGGTCTGGTATCTGTTAAGACACTGTTCCAGTGTGTGGATGGGCCCCACGGTCTGGTATCTATTAAGACACTGTTCCAGTGAGTGGATGGGCCCCACGGTCTGGTATTGAATCCAGATTATACCAATGCAGACTGTGGCTGGCATCCCCACAATGCAACGTAGAATCACCTGTAGTGTTCCCCAGGGAGGGAGGGAGGGATTCAGACGGCTTGGATGACCACGGGTTATTGCTCACCAGTGACCCCTGCAGGTTAATCGGGTGCCTGCAATCTGTTTACTCAACCTGTACATAGAGTCGCTCTATATTTTCCATCTACTTAAGCTCAGGTAGTGGACTGCAGTGTGAAAAGCAGGGGTCTGACATCATGGTTCAGAGTAGAGCATGTGCTCGTCTGCACTCTTCTGAATTGATAGCGCAAGGTACAGCAATCAAAAAATTACGAACCATTTTCTCATTGCAGTTCCAGTACTATACTGTTAAACTGCAATGTGTTCCAGAGATATCCCAATGGCCTAAACAGTGATAGACAATAACAAGAATGTAATGTGTGTAGGTTCATTAATTTCTAGAGCTTTAGAGTCAGCACAAATTTGCAGAATAGTTCAAAGCTAGCCCTCCAGTCAGCAAGGTTTGCAGCTGATTGAGTTTTCTGGTCACGTCCGATATCACCAGGCAAACTGCCGTTTCCTGTATAGTCCCAACTAAAATGAACTCTAATCGCTTCTGACATATAATTAAATAAGTGAGGAAAATAATACAGCCGCTCTACTGCCACCCCCCCCCACTAACCTTTAAACATTAGCCTTCAGGGAGAATAAACATTCAACGCGGGTTAAAAAAGAAAGCTCTTGGCTCATAGCTATAACCGTCACACAATTAATGTGTTATGTAAATGTTTCAGAATTAAAAGCACCAGAGGCAGATTCAAAATATAGCTATGATGTTTAACTTTTTTTATCCAATGCCAGCCTTTAATAAACCAACCATGCAACCACAAAATCTGCTAAACAACCGAAAAGCCAATCAATTAACTAACCGACCAAACAAGTAACCAATCGACAAAGCAACAAGTCAAGTGCCTTAGCAAACAAACAACCCAAACAATAACCCAAACAACCAATCAAACAAACAAATCAGTCAATTAAACAATAAACCAAAAAAATACTTTAGGAAGCCATGAATTATCCAATGACCCCATGCAATTCAATTCCCCCATGTAGCAACCGCTAGAAAATCGCCACTACAACCCCTTTGTTTGGTAGCAGGAAAGAGGGTGCCACGTCCTCTTCAGGTCACGACTCCACAAGCTCCTAACCGTGATTCCAGGTGTACCATGATTCTCTCCGAGTCCCTACCCCCACCCTGGGAGCGGCCACTAATTGCCACTCCCTCAAGGCACCGGCTATACTCGGATCTGGCAGGACCGGGGATTGAACCCCCGATCCTCGGAGCACAACCGCACGGACAGAAAGTCTGCGCCTTTGTCCGCTGCACCACCGCGGTGCTACGTCACACATTTGTTATGCTTTTTAAGCCATTTCATTGCATCTGTTAGTTATGTCACACTGCCATGAGTTTCTCTATAATCAGAATTGGTTCAGTATGCATCCAGCATGTCCCGCTTGTAATGTCATATCACAGCTTTGCATGTAAACTGCCTGAACACTGTCAGCCACATGCGTGAGCCACACTGTAACCGTGTGCATGTGTCTGCGTCTCCTTTGTGCGCAACTCACCACGGATATTTCCGCTTCACCCAAAAGCCTCGACCGGCTCTTTCTTTACCTTCTCTTATACAGAGCTGCTGCCAGCATTTCCTGTCTTGTCATTAACTTGTTACAAAAAAAGCTCACCGTATCAGAAATTTTTGTGGTTGAAAGAGGCTAACTTTGTTTGCAGGCTAATGTTGGCGGACATAGAAGCCTACGATAGCGAGAGTCACATCATTCAAAATGGAGGAGCTACTGATCTATGGATGGCTGCAGCCCCAGCTTGGCGCATTCATCGTTGTCACCTCAACACCATAAGAACCATTGCAATATGTACAATCAGAATTTTCCTTGATTGGATGATTTGGGGTGTAACTGTTCACTGCCTGCTGACCTAAATATATTAACCACTATAGACTATCCTTCCAATTAAGTGTAGTGTCTCTTTTTTAACAGCTCATTCAAGATAAAGTAGGAGGCCCATCTGGACTGTGTATGTATGTGACCCTTTTTTGTACACAGTACAGTGTTTTACTCATTTTAATGTTTTGTCTGCTAAGAACTGAGTAGACAAAATTCTTCTGGACTGCTATGATCGGAATTCCAACATCCAATCATAGCAGTTGAGTTGCGTCCACATTTGACAGTTCAATGCGAGCTCTGTGATCAGATCACAGTTAGCATTTCCCACACAATATGTAAATAGTATATAGAAGAACAGGAAATAGCATTCCTGTAAAATGGTGCTCGTGTTCATGAGGTTGTGTTTCTTTTCATTATATTCAGATATAGTCAAGGTAGGACCCACATAGGGCATGCACTTATGAGGAGGAAGCAGCAGAGGCATTCATTTGAGTATGGGTGAAGTATACAGAAAACAGGGAGCAGTGTTCGGGAACTTTTGCCTTTCATAGTCAAGTCAATTATAGACAACATACATGTCCCATAATGTAAATTGAAAAAAATTAATGGAAGATTACGGTACGAAGAAGATGAAATGCAGGTCCGTGCAGACAGAAAAAACGGCTGCTGCGTGGACTGCCTAGAAGGACATCTGGTCAGGGACCGTTATGATGTCATTTAGGTCCGCCAGGGCCCTGTGGACGTTTGTTCACATAGTTTTTTTGGCGACTATGAAATGGTCCTATTGTGATTCTGGATGCCTCGGTTTCGGTGTAGAGGAGGGTTTAGGTCCGTGAATGTAGCTATCACTGGTGGAACCATATTGTGCATAATTTCTGACCGGGTTTTCCATTTCTGTATGCGAAAGCACACCTTCAATCACATTTGTGAACAGCTGAAGCCGTGTCTTTACCGTCAGCATAGTGGCTATTATACTCTGGTGGTGTGCCACAGGGTCATGCTCCTGTGCCATTGCTCATTTGTTTGGGGTTGAGCAAAGCCTCTGTGGGACATATAATCCATGAGATGTCTGATGCCCTCTATTCCATTTGCAAAGTCTCAGAGTGAGAGAACTTGAGTAAAACATGTGTAAATAATTGACATTTTTCCAGTGAAAGCATTTTGAGATGTCTGATTACATCCAAACAAGCAATTCAGATCACAAAGTGAGCTAGGCCAGCGGTTCCAAAACTCTGTTCTGGGGAACCCCTGTGTACATGTATGCTGGCTTTTTTTTCAACCACAATTGCAATCCCAGAATTTTAACAAGCTGTTAATTTTTCTTAATGGTATGCATTTCATGTTTTAGAGGGATAATTTACCTCCATACACCACATTATGCTAGAAATAGCTATGCATGTCATGGAGAATAAAGAATGTTATGGAGAATAAAAGTTCCATGTTCACATTGGCCTACTGTGCTAAATAGCAAACAATTACAGAAAGAGGAAACATAATTTAACTGTTCAACTTAAAGACTGAGGTGAATCAATAGGCTCCTAATTAATGAAAGTGTAGACACAATGTCCATGAAAGCTAACCATTTGGTAGATGAAGAATTTGGTAGATGAAAAATACAAATAAAATGACGAGGCAAACCTACATCGCGTTAATTGAGTGTCGCGTTAGTTCAGGCAGGTCACGAGAGTGAAACCTGGCCATGAATGAATCAGCTGACAGCTCGGCTGAGTAGTTACGATCCACCTATCAGTCCATCCACATAACAAGGCGGTCTATTTAACCGCCTCGTCCTAACATGGTGGTTTCTATGCCTGCACGACCTCCTCCACCCAGCTCTATCCTCTCAGTTCCCCTATTGCGCACAGACACTTAGCCTATATCGCTCCTGCATGGCTCACCAACATTTTCGAGTGCCTACTGATTTTTTCTCTCTCCCCTTTTCCGCTTCGGCAAGCGACAGGAGCGGTAGCTATAGAAGCAGCTGGTCAACTCCAGCTCCACGCCTGTCCCCAGCTGATGATACCACCTGCTGGACTTCAATCCGTCTCCCATCACCGGCTCATTATATATTGACATTTCCATAATGTTTCGTCTTCACCTCTTACTAATCACTAATCAGCTATTGAGTTAACCGGTGCCAGTCAGTGGCGGATGGGAACATTAATTCTTCATGGTGTGCAGAACTATTTCTGACATAATAGTGAATAATCCCTCTAACCATGAAAAGCACCTAATTCTTAAAATTGTGGTTGGAATGAAAACCAGTATAGACAAGGTGGCCCCAGGACTGAGTTTGAGAACCATTGAGCTAGGCCACCTCATCAAATGGTTTGGCAGATCCAAATCCAATGCGAATTAAATCTGATTTGTGCACATCCACACCTGTCACTTAATACAGCCTGGCATCATTGTATGTTAGAAGTTGCACAGAAGTCACATTGAAATGACTAGCCAAAAACATCTGATTCATTTCTTGTAACCTTAGAACTATGTCAGTCAATTGCACTATTGTTTTGATTATTCAATTCATTTTTAACTTAATTTTGAATGAAGATGTTACTCCACATGCAGTTCATCAATTCCACGTCCTATGTAAAGTGTCAAAGATCTTCTGCCACAACCAGTTTATAATTTTTTTTGTCACACACATCTATGTTTTTCTCAAGACTGCTTACTAATTTGCTACTAGAGGATGATGACAGATATTTGCAAGAACACCGGTGATATAAAAAGGAAAGTCCGCTTCATCAGGCTGGAGCTGAACCCAATGTACCTGTGGCAGAGCGCTGTGAGAAAGACTGTCGCATAAAGACAGATTAAAAATGTTTTACAGACAATGTGATGTGGACATTTGGAGTAAAATATACCTTTATGACATGTAAAACATAAAATAATATTCTTGGTCAGGTTTACATGTAAGCTTTTGTACAAAAATTCTTTGTTTAACCCTTTGAAGGTTTTTTGGAATGTTTTTTCAGTGTTCTAGAACTTTTCAGTGTTCTATGATTGTTAAATAATCATTACAATGTTCAGGTAAGAACATTTTAATCACATATTTGTGGTCATATGAAGGATTAAATTACATGACCCGCCTATGTACAGCTGTGTGATACAAAATTACACTTACTAGTTAAAGGAAAGTATTGTGCGTACAAAACATATGCACACGAATTACGTGTTGGCCAGAACAGGTCTCCATCTTTAAGCCTCCATTTTGCCAGATGTCCACCAAGCCCCAAAAAAGTCAGGTCATCCATCACAAAAAATAGCAATAACAACAACAGCAACAACAACAAAAATCATCTGTGCCCGGTTGGTATGAAAGCTCTTACCTTACAGGAAAACTCAAGCCATTATGTTTGCGATATCAAACCGTGTCTAATTCAGCAGAGCAGGGTAGAGCAGGGTGGGGGGGGTTAGACGGCAGTGGGGCCGGGTAGAAGGTAGAAAAGCAGATGAAAGACATGCACTGGAGGTCTGTGCAGGGCATTGATGTGCAAGGTCAGCTACTCCCCTGTGGTTTCCTCAGTTATGGTGTAGCTTCACTTCCTCCCAGAGATTGTCATCTGTCCTCTCAAATGAGCTGAGGAGGGTCTGTCTGTCACTCTGTCACCTCATCCTGTGCTTTTCTTATCGGCCAGAATCAAACACCCCCCTTCCCAAATCTGCCCCGGAGATAAGGTCCGATTTCAATATCTGGAGTGATACAGACACAGAGAAAAATAGCGAGAGAAAGAGATAGAAGAGGTGGGCTGTGTGTGTGTGTGTGTGCGTGCACAGTTCGTCTTACACGCAGAGCAATGAAAGTGCCACTTTGTTCCTTCTGAAGTCCAATGTTTAACAATTACAACTGAGAATTTAGTGCTTTGCATTGAGTGAGTCTGCACTGGCACTCTCTATTTGAGTGGCGCCCCATTCACTCAGTCACACGGGTGAATTCACAAAAACACTTACAGGGTAGCTACTGTACTGTGTTGGATGATCTGTCACACTGTCTGGATTTGCCCAAAGTATCGCAGAGACAAAAGCAAATGATAAAAAACAGGCCTGGAAAATCCCAATAAAAAATTAAAACACCTTCCTGGGAAGCCTGGGACAGATGGGATGAGGGGGAGGCGGGGGGTGAGGGGAAGAGGCAACCCACCAGTTTAAAAAAGGGTGCGTAAAATGGACAAAAATCCAGCAGGCTTATCTGTGGAGTTTGCAGCTCCCACAACGACACATCCGCAATTTTAACACCCATGAACCGTAGCAGAACGTGTCACTTTGGGCAGTCGCGTTGAAGCGTATGGTCAAGGAGAACAGGAAGCTGCCTCAAAACCATTTAAATAGGGCATCGGGAATTGTTAGGGCTGTATTTCACAATGATATATTTACCTGGATATTTGGTGGATTATACGAGACCTTTTTTGATTGGACGGCAGCAGACAAACGAACAAACTCCTTTTTCCTTTTGGTTCATTGCCTCCAAGCAGCAGTACAGAGTAAAATATTCAACGTCAATTCAAGTCAAAGAGTTTATGAGTCCACTCTGATTAAAAGGTACTATTATCAGAGTGAAATGTATGAATTTACATTGAATATATTTTCTGTGTCTATTTTCTGAAGTCCCGATCTCTACTCTGTTCCCTGGTTCCTGTACAATGTACGGGTGGAGGGGGACTGGGGAAAATGACGTGAGAAACCAGAGATAAGACTGTGTGATTATTCAGCAGTGTGAATAATTAAAGGCAGACAGATAGAGATCTGTAAACGTTGGGGGGTCAGGTTCTGGGGGGAATGGGGGAGTTGGAGAGGGAGGGTGTGGCCGGTGTTGGAGGGGGGGGGGGGGTCTGACCTGGGCTAGAAGCACCATTTCTCTCGACTGGGTATACCAGACAAGCTGTGAAGGCTGAAGGGTATGAAGGACTGCTCAATGTAAGCAGCCGAGGCTAGGCTGACAAAAAGGCACACACACACTCACACACACACACACACAGACACACACACATAAACACACACACACACACACATAGACATACATAGACACACGCGCACACACACACACACACACACACACACATAAACACATAGACACACGCGCACACACATATACACACAAACAAATGTCTAAGTACTAGTAATACTGCAAATGTGTATATAATTTTGATATATACTGTATATATATATTAATTTTTAAAAGAAGTGAAATACCTCACATGATGACAAATCACGTGGTTAAGATTGTGACCGAAAGGTAGTGGTTTCAGTTCCCAGGCCATGTATGGGCACTGTAATCTTTAATAAGACACTTTGCCTCAAAGGGCCCTGCAAGTACTCAGGGCTTTCAACTAATAACATTTTTTTGGATATAAAATAAGGCAGTGGTCTCCAACCTTGTTCCTGAAGATCTACTGAAGATGTTTACATTTGAACCCTAATAAAGCACACCTCACTGAACAGCTAGAGATCTCATTGAGCTGCTAATTACTAGAATCAGGTGTGCCAAATTAGGGTTGAAATGAAAACATACAGGACGGTAGATCTCCAGGAACAGGGTCGGGGACCACTGAAACAAGGATATAAAAATGTTAGCTGTGCAAGTTGCCATGGAAATGTGGAAACACAAATGGGTATGGAAAGCCACTTCTGTGTTTCAGTTTGGGATCCCCTTTGACTGTTGCTCAACACAGGAAGAAAAAAATCACATTTATTGAATTTAAATTGTAAAACTCTACTATTGCTTATCAGAAACAGCGTAAAGTTCTTTATCAATGGCCTTTAAAATAATGTGTGACAATGTGACCCCCAGCAGCACTAGATCGATGAGGACAATGGGCTGCCAAAATGGACCGACAGCAGGGTCGGATTCTACGCCATAAATCCTGGATGAAACTTTCACTGAGTGCAAACCTCTTTGAAACTCTCAAAGCTGAGTTATAGACTTCTATTGTTATTATTATTTTTTTAAAATATCTCAGCAGGCTTGTAACATCCTTAAACTATAGCCGTGTCCAGCTGAACTGTTTCTCAGAGAAGGTGCAGCTTGTGAGGATAAAAAAAACAAAAAAACAACACAACACAAAGCTCCACCTGAAATTCCCAATACAAAAACATAAACACAGCGGTTGAGTATAATCACATATAACCACTCAGACGATCAATACGGATCATCATATTTTGGCACTTCTAATTGGATGCCACACACTTGACCTTTTGGTCCCCAGTCCCCACATAAAGACTTTGGGTAAAAGAGACAGATACACGTTACGTAATTAATTTATTTGTTTTCAGAGCGGATATTCCGCTTCGGAAGCTTCCAGCTTCCCCCTGTAAAATCGATGCGAGGATTAGTGAGACGCGGTACGTGAGGATGGATTCTTTACCATACCTGGGGCCTGGCCTTTCTCTGCAGCGGTGGAGCTCTGCGCACACCCTCAGCCTCTCCATCCCTGAAGCAGGAGCTTAGACGTGTGGCTGGCGGTAACACGGTGCAAATCTGCGTTCCCTTCAGATTTGAGAGAAGTGTTGACCCGGGTGACAGAGCTTCATTGTAAGCCCACGCCTGTGTGGTCCCTGCCTCATCTCTTTGAAGGACAGCGAGAGAAGAACAGAAAGACATCTGTGCAAAAGTGCACTTCCTAATAAAAAAGGCCACTGTTGAAAAAAAAGGTGAGGAGTCTTTTTTGTCAACCGGGTTATTAATAGGGGAAGTAAACGTGACCTGGTGCTTTATGAGGCAAAGCTATGAGTCAGACGCAGATGCTGAAGTTGATCTGGTTGATTGAACCTGCTGCCCACATTCATGAGCGAGTAAAAAAAGGTACATTCCATATTTAGGTGTGTGTGAAACTTACTGAGCACCAGTGTCTGTTTGGAACTTTTTTTTTTGTCTCAGACAATTTTCTAGTAGTTATATCTTACTATACAAATCCAGAGAAAAACGGTTGTTAAATCAAAAAGAAGAGAACCGGATGCATTCTGGGGTCACTTAAGGTTAGTACGCAAGCAATGGGCCACACCTGTCCAAACGGCAATGAAAAACACACTTGCGCTTTTGCGTCCGTGTGGCCAAGATGACCCATTAATCAGGCAAGTGCCTGGCTAGACACTCCAAATCAATAGCTAGATGGATAGCCCCCGAATAGCGAACGATTTCTGCGAGATTCCCAGTATAGGATCAGCACTATAGACCTTTATTAACCTGAAAAACAAACACCAAGAAACAAGAAACCCAACACCCTGGTTTGCATAAACTAAGTCAGGGGTCCCCAAACTGCAGTCTAGGGACCACCAGTTCCCAGCAGAATTTACAAAAATATGTTCCTCTTCAAATATTTTTTTCTTTGTGATAATTTCATGTTTCATTTATTCCATTTAAATTTATTTTGCACTAAATTCAGTGCCTTACAAACGTATTCACCTTATGATGTATCTGCATGTCTGACATAGATACCATATGACATCCTATTTTAAACAAGCTTTCATGCAATAGTGAGTTAAACAGCCACTGCATGGCTGCTGTTGGATAAGGTGTCAGACATTAGCTCTTTTATTGAGGTGGGGCGGGGGGGTACTCACAAAAATGGTGATGATTTTAGGGGGTCTTTAGTTGAAAGGTTTGGAAACCGCTGCACTAACCAAATATCTCCACTGGTATATATAAAAAAACAATATACAAACATATTTATGTTTGTATTTAGTGTGTGGACGTGACTATGAGGGTCTGCACAATCAGAGCAAATTTTCTGAAATCCTGTACACACAATTCCTGACTATTTTAAACATCTATTTTCACCAGTATGCATTATTTCATATTGCATATTTTGGTTAACTGCACTAACAAGTGTTATGAAAAACTCAGGGTTCTGCAGTGGTGTTTTCAAAATTCACCTGCATCTAATGAGTTAAAGTATATCAAATATTCATATTTTACTGGTAACCAGCGGCAACCATTGCTTGCAGAGCTACAGGGGGGACGCAAGTGACCGCAGCATGGCCCTGATACACACCTTTTCCATACGGTGTAATGGGTTTATTGATAGTTCAGAGATTCAAACGCAAAGGTGGGGAGATCAGGAAATTAGGGGGAGAAAAATAATAAAGGAAGAAAAAAAAGACAGGAAACGAATTATTTAAGGCTAACAGCCAAAACGAAAATAAACCCACTAAAACGGGCAAAATATAACTAGTAGAATACCAACGAAATCTCCCGAGCTCACGTAATGAGCTAAAAACGGGAAACTTAGTAAAACAAAAGAACACCCTCAGCTGCCATAGCTCAAAGCCGGTAGAGTGAAAAACCAAAACAAAAAAACTAAGAAAAACTGTCTCCGAGAGAACAGCAAAGTAATAAAGAGACCAAACGCTGCCAGGCGGACAACAATCCTATAGCCGATAAAGAAGCTATAGCAAGTCCCGCCTGAACATTAACAGAGTTTAATATCAGGATATCGCTAGTTTCTGGCTATACCTGGCTCGAAAGCAATGTCGTGAGACAATCAAGCACCGGAGAAGCAGAAGTGAGAAACTTAAATACCCTGCAGGTAGAAGCACAGGTGGAAACAATAACGAGACTGGCAAACCAAGAAACGGTAAGTGGAAAAAATCTGATTGATTCACAATCGTGAAGGCAGGACGAGAGCTGCAAAAGAAAAGCAAACAAACAGCCACAAACCACTACATATGGACCAGATTGGCCAGGAATGGGCTGGCTGCTGTCCAAGAAGAAGAAGAAGAAGAAGAAGAAAAGAGAAGCGGGACTATCGAGTGGGAATAACCGTTCAATTCTCCTCATGAGATTAAATACAACATAGTGAAACAATCTGGGCTGCGCCACCATAGTACAATAACACTCCTGCTTTGATCTTTCAGTGAATGTTTATCTACCTCTCTCCCTTCTGAGATTACACACCCTTGGATTTTACCTCCGGGACCAGTTAAGATCTTCCATCTGCTGCCTAAAAAGCTGAGTGCAAGGGTTTTCAAAAAGAACTCCAGTGCTGTCCCCTAAAGCAAGGAATGCACAGAGTCAGAGTCCGCCATCTTCAGTTCTTTCATACAGTATCTTTGGCTCTTCTTATCCACCTGTCAATACCAAAGTTCAATTGGGTGATATAGCTTTGTGGCAACTGTGAATATAAGCATTAATCTGCCTAACTCAATACTGAATCAGAAGTAGCAGTATCTCTACACGTAGAATCCATGCTGTGTATTACTGAACTGTAGTATTAATATTAGTGTACTTGAATTCATATGAATGCATGCACATGCATGCACACACATACACACACACACACACATGCACATTCAAACACAACAATACACACGCACACAAAAAAAGAATGCAGTGGGGTATTTTGAGATGTGTGATGTGTGATTTGGCTACTGTTCTCCTCAGGCAGAATAGGGGGGGCTGAGGGTGGGGCTGAGGGCCTCTTAGCCCGCACGTTTATTACTCTCCAGCACAATAGCATTAATTTTATTCAGCAAGGCAGAGGGACTGGTCTGACTGCCGGCACAATTACTCATTCACAGATGATTTCATTGCTGGAGTTTGTTTTCCTCAAGCTTGTTTTATAAACTCCATTCCAACCTGCCTCCATCCTGAGAGCCAGTGAGTATTTTACTCCCTGCAGGTCACACAGTACTACAGGAAAGCCAGCGACTATTTTACACCCTAAAAGCCACACACAGTACTACAGGTAAACCAATGATGTTTCCTGCAGACAACTGCTGGTATGTAAACTGCAGTAACCAAAGCCAAAATAGTTCTAGCCGAAATAACACAGCCTATGGCTGACACAGTGAGGCCGACTGTGACCCACTGGTGCAGGCTGCCGATTTGGTTGGTTAATGATATAGTGCAGAGGCTGCGCTCTTGGGAACAGCTGTTTATCTGAACGACTCATGTGTCTGTTCGTCTGCTGCGGTCTTCTGGGTATGTCATTTAGAGAGACCAGCTGGTTTAAACATGGGCCTCTGTCACACGTGGCATTTAGCAACAGCTCTGGTCCTTGCTCAATACACAGTGAAACGCACACAACTCTAAACTTGGCTGAAGGTGCATCAAAAACAACTGAAAACCTCACAAGCAGTCGAGTTATTCATTTGACACAAAGAACTATACTTACAACAAACTGCGTATACCGTACAACAAACAAGGTGACAATAACGTGAATGAGGTTCTGGATATAACTATGGTGGTTTGGCAAATTTATGGTAGTTATGTGGGTTAAATTATCAGCATGGGAGGTGTGTGTGTGTGTGTGTGTGTGTGTGTGTGTGTGTGTGTGTGTGTGTGTGTGTGTGTGTGTGTGTGGGCGTGTGTGAGTGTTTGTGTGCCATAGGAAGCAGTCCTTCAGAAAGAAGCTGTAAGAGCAAAATGCTTTTTTTATAGTTCATAGAGTAGAAGAACAGACCCACAGACTGAGTATTTAATCAAGGTCTAAAAACAGGAAACAAAAGAGCAGCTTAAACGGAAAACCACAAGCTTCACTTCTTTGTTCTTAAAGTGAGACGAGGCGCTTCCTCACTGCTAACAGATGTACGTCACTCAGGGAAGTGGTTTTGGCCTCGATGTTGGACACTGAGAACAGCGCACAAGATTTCAACGTTCACAGGACCTTCTTCAGGCTCCACTAAGTATCAAACCATGCCCCTCCTTACGGAAGCCGACGGTTATAAAACACAACGACATTTCGGAAAACACGCCAACAAGTTAGAAAACACAACGATATTTCGGAAAACACACCAATAAGTTATAGAACACAACGACATTTCGGAAAACAACTGCAAGTCAGAAAACACAACGACAAAACCCGAAACACATTTACAAATCACTTTATGGAAAGGGTAGGTACTAGGCCTACATGAAGGGAGATTGTAGACTCCTTCTGATTGGATACACAGTATGTCAAATGAGAGTCTGACAGTGACTAACCAACAACAGTTTCCGTTATCCAACATGACATTCAAGACAAGCCAATGGAGTTTATTTAGTTTCATAAATAGTGCGCGTGGAATTCTGAAATGAGCGCACAGAACAGTATTTTTTGCTGTTTTCAGCTTGTTAAAATGGCATAAAAAGCTGAGTTTTTATGAACTCAAAAAACAACGAAAAACACTGCATTTTCTTTCCAAAAAAAGCGTCTAATTCGTTTTTTTCCCGAACCCGTGTGGTTAAGTTCTTCCATCACTTTCCCTTAAACTTATTAAAACAATGCAGCTTTGGCTCATTGTCATTTGCTTTGTATTTGAATTCTTCATCGACTAATGATTAGTCTTAGTTGCCATGTGTCCACAATACCAATTACGAGCCTATTGATTCACCTCAGCCTTTATTTTGATCAGTTAAAAAATGTATAGTTACCTCAAATAACCAATCAAATCAATAGCTAATAAAATGAATAGGCTTGTGATTGGTGATAGCGTGGACAGATATGCCAATAAAACTAACCATTGGTACATAATGAAGAATTCAAAGATAAAGCAAATGACAACAATCTAAACCTTCATTATGTTAATGAGTTTAAGGGGAAAATGATGAAAGAACATTTATTTATTTTGTCAAGGAAAATTCATAATATGCTTATAACCTTATTATTTATGGCTATTAAGGTATGTATTGAGCACCAATAAAGAAAGAAAGAAAGAAATTCCAATAAATTAAATCTCGCTAAATTTCAGTCTATCTATATCTCTTTATTCCTGTACGCTGAAAAAAAGGGTGGAGTCAAAATGGGTGCATGGTGACGTAGGCATGAAACCTCGACCAATACATACTTTGATCTCATTACATAACTCCTCCCATAGTTTGAGGCGAATAAAACACCGTTTTCTATATAGTTTGGTGGAATAAAATCCATCCCACCGTGGTGCTAGCTAGTAACATTAGCTTGCTCCTTGAACAGGCAGCTCAGCATGGAAACAAATTAATCACTCACACGTCGTTTTTAGCTGACTTGGTGCACTGCTCATTGGTCAGATAATATATCAAAAATAATAGATAGATTTTGCCAAATAAACCATGCCTTGGAAATGGTTTTGTCGTATTGTTCAGTGGCTGGTTACAGTAACAAAAAAACAACGAGAACCATTATCCACCGAAGTACTTAGTTGCCATGCACGAAATTCTCGTTCGATTAGCAACTGAAATGAATGAATGCCTTTAAATGATTTTTTAAAAACTTGATAAAACCTACCATTATTTAATAATTTGTGTGGAACATGCACTTAGCGTTTAAGTTAATAGAATAACTTTTATTTTCCCGATAGAGAACTTCAGTTGTAGCCACCAGCAACAACAAAAAAGACATAGACAGTGGGGCAGACCCACAACACACAAACAAACATATAAAATAATACAGCCAAACGTCATGATTAAAAATAGCCCCCGCTGTCCCGAGATGTCCAATGTCATCAACCAGTCCAACACACAAACTCCACCTCCACGACTTTCCTCCATAAGCTACACGCAGTGTCGTGGTCTCTGTCCACTGTCGAAGGCTTCCCAGTTAACTTAACCTTGATTGATGAGCTTGCGTGTGATACAGTCAAGCCGGAAAGTCTGCCCACCCCGTTCACCATCTCCACATTTTATTACATTACAGACATATTCTACAATAGATTGAGTACATTTTTTGTCTCAAAATTCCACACAAAATAGCCCATAATGACAAAGTGAAAACATGTTTTTAGAAATTTTTGCAAATGGTGAGACTAGATTCAGCTGTAAATTACACTGGTACAGTATGGAACACATGACTGGCGAAATGGCTGTACCTTATCAAGGGTCTAAAGTATCAAACGAGCCCCAAACCATCACTCTGCGGCCAGATATGGAGTAGATGTGGATGGATCCCTTTAAGGGTTGTTTCTCCTGACTTTTTTCCCCATAGAGTTCTATAGGAAAATAACCCTTGCAGTGATCCATCCACATCTACTCCATATCTGGCAACATATTATGCTGATTAAATATATTTCACATTTTAAATAAGAACACAAATGCATCTGTATATGAAGTGGTTTATTCAAAAATAAGAACTTGCATAGCATAGGCTACACACTACCACTGAAAGGTGACTGAATGCCACCTAGTGGACATGTGTTGAAACACAATAGCCTTAATTTTATTCAGCAAGGCAGAGTAATTGAAAGTAGTGGAACAAAACACCCACAACCAGAACGCATTTAAAATGCAATAAAACAATATATTGTGAATTGAAAACTTATGAGTAGAATCGAACCTGGTGCATAGAGCTAAGCACTGCGCACCACTGAAATGGAGCAATTGTAAAGGAGGTTGTAGTATCGTAATTTGCCTATGGTAGCTAGCTATAGCCTAATTCTGCTGGAGGAGAAGTTAGGTATTTTAAAATCATAATTCATGCATGGCCTTCTAGGCTTATCCAATGAGAACACACTCAATCGCTTAATCGAGATGGCAAACATTCAATCACATTTGTTGCAGATAGTAGTCAGGATATTGATATAACATCTGTGCTGCTGCTACTCCTCATAGCTTACTGCATGACAGGGAGAAAGCACTCAGCAATCTTAATATCAGTAAGTTAGCTTTTACATTACGTAGATTAACACAACATTACCTAAACAAATAACACAGAGATACGTAATTTAATAGGCACGATCGTTCAGCAGCATGTAAGATCTGCGGTGAACAGGTCCGGTCTAGTCTAACCCACTGTCTATGGTCTAACCTCGATCATCATTGACTGGGTGGTGGAGCAGCCAGGTGGAGCTTGTTGAACTGTTCTTTCATCATTTCCACCTTAAACTCATTAACACAATGCAGGTTTAGATTGCTGAGAGAGGCCTAGGTGAATCAATAGGCTTCTTATTGGTACTGTGGACACATGGCCACTAAAACTAAGCATTAGTCAATGAAGAATTCAAAGACAAAGCAAATGACAACGAGCCAAACCTGCATTGTGTTAATACGTGTATGGGAAAGTGATGGAAGAACGTAACCACACGGGTTCAGGAAAAAACAAATTGGCTGCTTTTTTTGGAAAGAAAACGTTGCATTTTTGGGTTCATAGATTCTTTATGCCATTTTAACAAGCTCAAAACGGTGAAAAATACTGTTCTATGCGCTAATTTCACAATTCCATTTGCGCACTATTTATGGAACTAAATAAACTCCATAGGCTTGTCTTGAATGTCACGTTAGAAAACAGAAACTGTTGTTGGTTGGTCACTCGCGCATATATACTGCGTGTCCAATCAGAAGGAGGCTACAATATCCCTTCATGTAGGCCTAGTACCTACCATTTCCGTAGTGATTTGTAAATGTGTTTCGGGTTTTGTCGTTGTGTTTTCTGACTTGCAGTTGTTCTCTGAAATGTTGTTTTATAATTTGTTGGTGTGTTTTCCAAAATGTTGTTGTGTTTTATATTCGTCGGCTTCCGTACCCTCCTGCCAATTAATAAAAAGTTTTAAATGCTGCTAATAATACAGCACGTCAATCCAATGCATTGAACACACACACACACACACCACCACCTTTAAAATTCAGTTCAATGCACTTTTATTTGGATTGAGCTTTTAACAGAGACACGGTCACAAATATGCTTGTGGAAAAATCACTCATGCGTGCACACACACACACTTTCCATCAAATAAACTGTATCAGGAATTTATGATCACAGTGCAATATCTTATATTGCCCCTAGATGGCACTAACTTGCACTGCAGGACAAGTGGAAAAACCTGCTCAGTTCAAAATTAAAAACACATTTGAAATCTGTTTCAAAACTGGCAGCACAACCTTGATGGTAAAAATCCCACCATTAAATTATGTAACATTATGGATGAGTTTTGGATGTGACTGTTTAACTGCATAAATTATATGTTTATATATTTTTTGTTCTGACTAGTTAGTTTAAATCAAATGTTCTGCAGAACATGATGAGTTACAAATGAAAAAGGAACATAAAAACAATTAAAACGACGTAAAATTTGGTGCTAAGTTGGAAAACTGCAGTGTGATACCGCTGCAGTAAGGTGTTCATATTACATGCTGAGTTTGGGTACATGGTAAATGTGAAATTCTACTATTTTCTGCCATTTAGGTTGGATCCAGATGAGCAGGTGTTCTGAGGATAGAGTTTGTTGTTTAACCCCCATGTCGTCTTCATATTATATCTGCACAGTTAAACCCATGTTCACCCTCACCAGACCTCTTATAATAAAGCTTCATATTATATCTGCACAGTGCACCCCATGTTCACCCTCACCAGACCTCTTATAATAAAGCTTCATATTATATCTGCACAGTGCACCCCATGTTCACCCTCACCAGACCTCTTATAATAAAGCTTCATATTATATCTGCACAGTGCACCCCATGTTCACCCTCACCATACCTCTTATAATAAAACTTCATATTATATCTGCACAGTGAAACCCATGGTCACCCTCACCAGACCCCATATAATAAAGCTTCATATTATATCTGCACAGTGCACCCCATGTTCACCCTCACCAGACCTCTTATAATAAAGCTTCATATTATATCTGCACAGTGCACCCCATGTTCACCCTCACCAGACCCCATATAATAAAGCTTAATTTTTGCAGGTTAAAGATCGAAATCTATTTTTCACGAAGAGACAACCTGTCATTCATTAATAAATCCGTGCTTTCCTACTTCACAATCTAGGCAGACTATTATTTTTTTGTCTGCACCGCTCGTTTTTACTACAAAGCGCATCATACTTGATTATTTATTTGTCTACACCGCTCGTTTTTACTACAAAGCGTATAATACTTGATTATTTATTTTTACTACAAAGCGCATCATACATGATTATTTATTTGTCTACACCGCTCGTTTTTACTACAAAGCGTATCATACTTGATTATTTATTTGTCTACACCGCTCGTTTTTACTACAAAGCATATCATACTTGATTATTTATTTTTACTACAAAGCGCATCATACTTGATTATTTATTTGTCTACACCGCTCGTTTTTATTACAAAGCGCATCATACTTGATTATTTATTTGTCTACACCGCTCGTTTTTACTACAAAGCGTATCATACTTGATTATTTATTTTTATTACAAAGCGCATCATACTTGATTATTTATTTGTCTACACCGCTCATTTTTACTACAAAGCGCATCATACTTGATTTTTTTTTTTTTTTTTTTGCAGTAATAGATGTGACACTTAATTTTGAATGTGACCTCTGATTTCATAACTGCAGGATTAAATAACGACTCATAAGACAATCTGTGTACCTTGACGGTGTAGCGCTTTTATAAAAAAGGGGGTTTTCGCTTGTTAAACTCAGAAAAGGGTCAGGTTTGACCTGGTTAAGCAGGAAGGTGTTGGGGGAAGCATTTATAGCGCTGATTCACTAACTTTTCCAGCCTACCTCCTACTTCAGTGAACACCCTATCTATGATCCACAGCTTCTTAAAATGTAGCCCAATATGTATGTCCAGATATGACATGGTCATTTTTTTAACATGTAAAATCAACTGCATGGACACTGCAGCTTGTGCAGCAAGTGTAACTATAGGGCAATCTTTCATATGACTGGTATGAATGATGTAGAAAGTGTATAATTTACAGAAAGTAATTTTTCTACATATCTCATAACACATATCTAGTTATGTTTATTTTACCTTTATTTTGCAAGCCGGTGAGCCCCCTCCTGCTTGAACCTCAACCTGGTCAGGAAACCTTTTCAATTTCTTACCTACAAATGTAGCTTTTTTTTTTTCCTCAATTGAGTTTTAAATACAAAAATAACCCTTATAGAAACATCCAGATTACGCCCCAGATCGCTCTCCAGTGTACCACCACAATAACCCTTATAGTAAACCTCCAGATTACGCCCCAGATCGCTCTCCAGTGTACCACCACAATAACCCTTATAGTAAACCTCCAGATTACGCCCCAGATCGCTCTCCAGTGTACCACCACAATAACCCTTATAGAAACATCCAGATTACGCCCCATATCGTTCTCCCACCACAATAACCCTTATAGAAACATCCAGATTATGCCCCAGATCATTCTCCAGTGTACCACCACAATAACCCTTATAGAAACATCCAGATTACGCCCCATATCGTTCTCCCACCACAATAACCCTTACAGTAAACCTCCTGATTACGCCCCAGATCGTTCTCCAGTGTACCACCACAATAACCCTTATAGAAACATCCAGATTACGCCCCATATCGTTCTCCCACCACAATAACCCTTACAGTAAACCTCCTGATTACGCCCCAGATCGCTCTCCAGTGTACCACCACAATAACCCTTATAGTAAACCTCCTGATTACGCCCCAGATCGCTCTCCAGTGTACCACCACAATAACCCTTATAGAAACATCCAGATTATGCCCCAGATCATTCTCCAGTGTACCACCACAATAATCCTTATAGAAACATCCAGATTACGCCCCAGATCGCTCTCCAGTGTACCACCACAATAACCCTTATAGAAACATCCAGATTACGCCCCATATCGTTCTCCAGTGTACCACCACAATAACCCTTATAGTAAACCTCCAGATTACGCCCCATATCGTTCTCCCACCACAATAACCCTTATAGTAAACCTCCAGATGACTAGACTGAATAACACAAAACAACTGCAAATCCTACCAGTCACCCTTTTTACATCTGGTTTCTCAAGAACAAGGAACAGTCCCAGTCAGTACACTGTATTTAAAAAATAAACAGGATTTATTGTTTTTTCTCCCTTCATTAAATGGTTTTGCACTGGCAACAGTGCTGCTAGTCTTTTCACTGTTTTTTACAGGATATTTTATTTTTACAGCATAGGTAATTGCTTCAATTATGTAGAAATAAATTAAGATCTCAGCTGGAACAAAAACCAGAGACCTATAGTAACAATGGGGTAAATCTTTAATTTGCTCTCGAGCAAGCTCCACCAGTCGGCTAAACTAAGTCACACTTAATGTCGGAACAAAATATCAGGTTGTGAAACCTGCATGCGTTGACAATCATGTGTGAGAAATATTTTTTTATAATATGTTTTGATAAACAAGAGGGTCTATTGCGTTGGATTAAAAAATAGGCCTGTTTCCTGTGTCTGTGTCACGGCCTTTTTATTTTTTGTGTTTTAGGTTCTTTGCCACCGTTTGCAGCATGAAGCGGGGGTTTTTATTTTTTACTTAATACTCGCAGGGTCGTTTTACACTCATCCTGTCAGTTTTGGAGGAGAGGTGTTTTGAGTGAAGCGCGTATCCAGGTCGGATCGCAGTCGGAGTGTTCCTAATGATCTTTTCATTCATCCGCGTCTTTTTCCCCCGCTGTTCTGCCAAGTCCCTGGGAGATCATCACGGAAAGCGTCAGTCGATAAAAGGGGCGCTAACGACGAGACGGGAGTCGGGCCACTTGCAGGAGGACGCGTATCTGCCACCCCGTCAAAAAAACATGTAGGCTACCCTCCTCTTTTTCTAATTTCAGCTGACATTATTTCAAGTCTTATATTCTACCTTCACTGCTGCCTCGGCTCTATCAGTGGCAAGTTATATTTAACTCAATTTGTTTGCGTACCCTGGACATTGTGACTGAACGGCGCGTCTTACCTTCTCCGTAGATATATAGCACGCGCCATTCTCGAAATTGCTTTTGTAACTTCTGGGGTAATGCACTGGGGTCACGTTTAAGCTTCCCGCGGAGTCTTCGGGGACGTTTTATGTTCCTTTCTCTCTTCCCTCGAAACTAAGTTCGCTCAGAAGAGCTACGGGGGGCAATGCATTTTAAATAATGGGATTTAAAATGATGAAAGATGACAGCCAGGGCACTGAGCGTTCAGGAGAGTTATTACATTTTAGACAAAGGAGGCACACTTCAGAAAGGTGAGACCTATATTAATTTTCCCCGAGCACTGGCGCGAGAAGTTAAAATGAGGTGCTAAATAAGAAAGGAATGCGTGCGGAGTGTCGGAGCAGTAACGGCTGGTGAGCTGCAAATAGAGAAGGCAGGGAACCTACGTTTGTTTTGATAATTATCATTAACCCGATTTATATTGTTTTGCATGATTATCAGGGCGTGCCAATTTAAATAAGGCTCACAAAATATCATATGATTCCCTTTCTACTTGATTACATCTAATGCGTTACCTTTGTGTTCCTCACGTTAAATAATTTTAGTAATAAAAAAACGTTTTCAATCTCTTTGATGCAATTAAAATAATTTGCAACTCAATCTTTATGTTAACCTACAATAAAAACATCATTTACATAATCACATGTAAAGGAATGAGATTTTAACGGATGTTTGTATTCGTATCTGTGTGCATATGTGTACATGCATGTATGCATGTGTGCCTGTGTTTGTATGCATTAACATGCATGTTTGTGTGTGTGTGTGTGTGTGTGTGTTACAATTAAATGCAGAAAAATTGTGTATTTGCAGGTTCACAGATGTTGCTCTGCCTGTGACAGGGGCAAATGTCTCTGTGATCAATGGTAACAGTAAGGGGTGAGCTGGGCCTGCATAATTCTCCAATTTACTGTCAGGAAATGGAAATATTTTAACAGAAAGGCCTTGTTCTCTTCCCACATGCAAACCAAATGTAATATACATCTTAACCACCTCTTTTGAATATAACATATTGTAAAACATGAACCATATACAGTCAAGCCGGAAAGTCTGAATACCCCTTTCACCTTCTCCACGTTCTATTACATTACAGACATATTCTACAATAGATTGAGTTCATTTTTTGTCTCAAAATTCTACACCAAAAGGTGAAAAGGGTATTCAGACTTTCCGGCGTGACTGTATATAAAATATATATCACTTTATAAATACATGCAAAATATGCAATAAATGATCACATGCAAAAAACATTCAGAACATACATTATTATGGTACATGTATTTTGAATGTTGCACTGTACACAGATGGTATATGTCATTCCTGTGATTCCGATGCCATTTTACATTAACATGTCAGCATTTAGCAGACAGTGTAATCCAGAACAACTTGCTCTCTTTACATGCAATCCATTTATTTACAGCTGAAGCCATTCAAATTAAACGCCTTGCTCTGCGGCGCAACAGCAGTGCCCCACATGGGAATCAAACCTGTAACCTCAGCTTTGTAAGCCCTCACCTTTCCGCTACGCTGCCGCTTTAACGTATGGGCCCATGCACGTATGCGCGAGAACGCTTTCATGCCTCAACACATACACACGTAACCGTCATGCAGAAAATGAATGTGAAATCAGACCCACCGATTAAAGTGAGCTTGTCGACAGGATGACCTTGGTAAATAGTAGCTGGAGGGTGACAAAAAGGGCCTGATACGCGTGGGCATGCTTGCCAGGTTCTCCCTGTATTCCCTGTACTCTATGGTACTCTATGGTTTACCCCGTCTGTGCACAAAGCATGCACCTCTGCTTTAAAAACCATTATACTGAGCTGATAATGGATCTGATATTATTATTATTATTATTATTATTATGCTCCTGGAAGAGGAGACACATTAGACTGATGGGTTTTATGTGCCCTGCTAGCAAGGACTGCCCAGGGTCTGTGTGCCCTAATAAGAAGGACTGCCCTGGGTCTGTGTGCCCTAATAAGAAGGACTGCCCTGGGTCTGTGTGCCCTAATAAGAAGGACTGCCCTGGGTCTGTGTGCCCTAATAAGAAGGACTGCCCTGGGTCTGTGTGCCCTAATAAGAAGGACTGCCCTGGGTCTGTGTGCCCTAATAAGAAGGACTGCCCTGGGTCTGTGTGCCCTAATAAGAAGGACTGCCCTGGGTCTGTGTGCCCTAATAAGAAGGACTGCCCTGGGTCTGTGTGCCCTAATAAGAAGGACTGCCCTGGGTCTGTGTGCCCTAATAAGAAGGACTGCCCTGGGTCTATGTGCCCTAATAAGAAGGACTGCCCTGGGTCTATGTGCCCTACTACATGGCCTGTTATTATTATTAGGGGGCCAAGGATTGACTGTGCATTCTGTGCTTAGTTCCCAGTTGCTGCCAAACTGACTCCCTGTTCCCCAACACAACTGTGCCCAACTCCAGATACGCTGCAGTCTCTGCCCATCTTCACGATTCCCTTTCAATCAGCAGCCAATTTAGGCCTTTGAAACCACATCAAAAACCAGCATACATACAGCCCTCCAGGGCTGGAGCTGCGCACACCTACTCAAATCCATATGGCCTCCCTACTCCCTAAATCACATGCTTCCCTAAGCCCTAAGCACGCTACTTTACTATTTTTCCACACTACTAACCTATTTTCTAACCACTACATCTCCCCATTTACTGTTCTCTACCCATTACGACACACTATGGCTGTGTCCGAATCAGAGCCCTATCTACTGCGTCCTGTCTGCTGTGTACAGTGTACTGGCAGATGTGTGCTGTTTAATGTGCACTGTTTAGCCACGACAGTACCACCCATACTATTTTCCAACCATACTGTGGAAGTGGCGTAAGACGTCCCACCCTTGCGTGGCCATGTCACATGCTGCTTTTGTTGTTATTGAAGGAAAACGTCAGCGAAGCATATTTATGCGACCAAAATGTTCGTGAAAAGTGTGCTCCCGATTATACTCAGAAAAAAATCCTGGATGTAAGTGTATCATACAGGAGTTTTAAGTATATTATATTTAGAGAAAATTTTGCCTACTTAACGACTTTCTTATCCTGTCTAATCAACAAGCCTACCTAATAGTATGGAAGGGTGCTGATTCGGACACAGCCTATCTTTCTATTCCCGGACAACTAAACCACACGACCTGTCTTACGTGTACCCTAACCACCAAATCACACTGTGTTACTTACTATTCCATTTTTTACTGTACACAGGTGGAAGAAGAGCAGGAACATACAATGGATTCAAAATAAATGTTTGGTGTTAAACTCCAATGGAGTACATTTGACCTCTCTGGGACACACATACACTACGTTAGGGTTAAAGGAACAGAGCATGAAGGGTGATGAAAATAAAGGATCTTTATATTTTCAGCTTATTTTTACTTCTGAGACCTGATATTTCTGATTTCTTTTCAGATGTCCTTATTCAGAGAAATATGCACACCTCACACATTTTTTTTAACCAATCTATTTTTATACTAATAGACAAATTTTTACACTAAAATATTTTCTTTGCAGTTGGATTTTTGCACTGAAGCAGTCCAGGTTAGTTGTCCTGCTTAAAGGAGCAGTTCACCAAAACATTTGGTGCGTTTCTACATACCTGGAGTGCCATTTGCCCATCCAGGTAGTTTCTCCGAGATTTCACTAGTTTTGTAGATATCCGCTGAAACTCACCTGGAAACCCCCCGATATAACAGACCTCAATGGTTCCAAAGTTTGTGGCGGTCAAACCGCAGAATTTTTTTTTTACAAATATAATCTCACTCACAAACATCCACGGATCTTGTTGTGCACATTTTTTTTCTCGAAAACTACTTTCTACCGAAGTACACACCAACAGTGTATATCGGTGTAAAGACTCAACCAAAGCACTCCAGTATGCACTATATTGACATAGGCCCCAGAATACAGTTGAGACTATGTCAATACAGTGCACCCTAGCATACTGGAGTGCTCAACTGTATTTTGGGGCCTATGTCTTGGGGGGATATACAAAAGCAAATGTAGGTCAAGTATAAAGTTCAAGGGAACAATGACAGTGTCTTACCTGGGAGGCCAGCTCCTTGCCCATTATGCTACACTGCCGCTTTAGTGTACAAGATGTACTCCTCACCTTGGGTGCCCCTCGTGTGTCACACACACACAATACATCATGGATCCTCAGAACCCTGGGAAGGGTAGTGAGAAGAGCAGTCAGGAGCCAATCACGAGCGTGGCTTTACTGAACACAGAGCACGGCCGTGATTTACACACTGGGTCGTGAAGTATGCGGAAGAAAAACCACGTCACTGGAAATGCCTTTTCAATCTGTTTCAAACAGTGCGCTCTTCATCCTGTTTCAGGTGGGCGGATGGCAGGTTCAATGGCACTGAGCTTTGTGCTTTTAGTCTGACTGAAAAATTAAGCAGCTTGTTAATGGGAGACTGTTGGGATTAGTGCTGCCATCTAGTGGACCTTTGGAGCGAAGGGGCGTTAAAAAAAAAAAGAACTACAGATGGCCTGCCTCAAGGACAGGGTGTTGTATCATTGGATTTGGACTTTGAGTGATGAATTGGTGCTGTTATTTCTAGATTGTTCTCTCATGCAGTATATAATACACTGCAAAGGAAAACCCATCTGCATGATGAGGGGTTAGTTATGATGGGTCTGCAATAAATTTGCCACTTCCAAAACATGCCACTGAAACCGAATGATTGCACATCTGTCACAGAACACTATCCTCTCTCTCTCTCTCTCTCTCTCTCTCTCTCTCACACACACAGACACACACACATACCATTTAATTTTCACACAATTTTGAATACACAGGAAGAAATATTTGTTTGCCAATCCCACCACTTGTCATGCTTTATTTTTTTTGTTACATAATACATTCAAATGCACAAAAACAAACACACATAGAGACACAGCATGTGTATGTAGATACACACGTGTACGGGCATGTCGGCACACATAAGCAATAGCTTCCAAACATACATGCGCAGACACACACAGTCACATGCGCGCGCACACACATACACACCTCAGTAAAGTGGCTGGGGCCATTGCTCAGTGGTGATAAATTATTGGGTGAGCGGACTCCAGCAAGTGTGTGTGAGTGAGTGGGTGTGGGGTGGGGTGGGGCTGCGTGTGGGTGGACCCACTCGGTCGGCCGGCGGTGAAACGGGCTCTCTGAGCCAACATTAGTCTCTGCCGGCCTTTAGAGTAGCACGCCGTTTTTACAGCACTGTAACTCCTGCTTTTCAGGAGTTACAGCAGCGCCGCCATTTTAATGACCTGATTCACCGGAGAGCTGAGCCGCCATTCCTTTTTTTTTTTCATTTACAGTTCCCCCCCCCCCCCCCTTTACACACATGTTAGTTTACAGACAATCAAATTAATATACTATATGCCCCTGTTGAGCAACCTACCCCGCTCTCATCGCCTCCAGAGCTGCCATCCCTTAACCGCTAATCCCGACATTGATCATGCGCTACCCACAGCGCTGCACTCTATAAGACCGTTAAGGGGCTTGCGTTTAACTTGCAGAACCAAATACAGTATTTCCACTGCGCCGGTTATAGCAGGAGCCCAGGAAGAAAAGGGAGGGGGGGAGGGGGGCTGAGACTCCAATAGGTCTGCAGTGCGGAATGCATTTTTTTGTCATGTTGCTCATTAAAAAAAAACTTGTGTTTGTTCTGTAACTGATTTTGATGCATGCTCCCTTCAGTCACCCAACTCCATCATTACAATGTGCACTCCATTAAATGTAATCAAAGATTAACAGGTTACAATGTGTTTAATGCATATCATGTTATATTTTTAAAGCACTTGGTTTGGTGTTATTGTAGATACCCTTAGGGTAGCTTCAGAGCTGAAGTGTTGGTTTATCACATTTGGGTGTGATTCTTAAGCGAGAAGAAACTTATTTAAAAATTGTTACTGTTGGGTGTCTCATCCGGTTCAGGCGACACGCTGTGGTAATTGGCGTTTGCATCGCCCAGGGTAAGGGAGAGTTCAGTCGGTTATGGGTCCACCTTTTATCGCCGTCTAGAGATCCCCGCTGGTCGATCGCGTGCCCGTTGACTGCATGCCAAAGCCACATTCAACATACTGTCTTCCTCCAGCTCAACTCTATGCCAACTTGGCTGTGGACAGCAGTTTGAAAAGAATCAGGCTGGCGACACCACATGTTTCGGATGCGACGTCTGCAACCGCCCTAATCGGCAGTGCGTATTGTGTATGAACGAGACGACAAACAGTTATTATTCTAAATCAGGTTGGGAATTGGACATGCTCAGCCCCACTGTGGGCACAAAATGTATCATAAATATATTACCATTTTTAATTTATAAAATATATGAATATATTGAATTGTTATTCATAAGAGGACATTTGCTGATGCCCTGTCATCCAGACAATATGGAAGCTGTGTTCAGGAGTTATCCATATGAACTGTGACTTCATAACCCAGAGGAAGCACAAGCATAAAAAATGGGACATTTTTTATTTTTAAAATTGCAATTTCATGTATTTTTCATCAGTTTTTGAAAAGCTTACAAGAATGTAATTTGCATTTTGTGTACTATATCTAAAATAATAATTATAATGAAGTGTGAAAGTGATGATATACAGTACATGTACTGTACATTTGCATGACTTTAAATAGAGAATTAATTTTGTTTTTACTACAGGAGAGGCAAGGCTGTGTGGTAGATAACATGAAAAAAGCCCTTCAGCATCCAGAACTTTCACTTCCTCAGCTATTTAGTCATTCCCTGCTTAAAAGCGCACAATCCAGGCCTAACTGTGAGGGTTGCCAGGGTGTGTTTATGTTACAGATTCTCTGACCCACCCAACAGTAAAAATCATTAAATGTTTTTTTATTAACACCTGTCTGACAAGGATAAGCCATGTTTTAGAAACCCAGTTAAATATTTTGATGAGCTATAGTACTCTTATCTAAAGGCTCTATTTAAAAGGCCGTGCTGAACTTCTGTTTACCCTCTCCAAATTAACATTTTGGCAAACTATAGAACATATTAGCAGCCAAGCAGAACACAAGAGTCTCTAAAGCCATCTGTTAGTATCTTTTTTGACAGAGAAAGCTAATTAAATGAATTAATATAAAACCAGAGTACTTTGGTGAAAATCAGTTTTTTTAATCTAACATGAGTAATAGTATCCCCACAATATGTAGAACCTTCACACAGAATACACACAACCACCACACAACCCCCTTACAACTTCTCCACAGCATCCCCACAACCATCACACAACATACCTACAGCCTTCCCACAGCATACATACAACCACCACACAACCCCCTTACAACTTCTCCACAATATCCTCACAACCTTCACACAACATAACTACAACCTTCCCACAACATCCCCACAACCACTCCACAAGCACAGCACAGGCGTACCACAGCCGTAAACAGCACCTTTCCCCCTGGGGCTGCTCATTTGTCAGCTCTCTTTCCTCAACATGGCGGCTCCTCACAGCGGCAGGGCAGTCAGGCATGGGGCTCCAGATGTTTCTCTCTCTGGAAAAAAGCAGCAAGCGTGCACATTAACAACACTTTGTGGTGGGTGAGGAAGACTGTGCTCCTTCAACACACACCAGCCACAAGTGCTCATCAAAGCAGGGGAGAGAGAGAGAGAAACACAAAGTAAACTTAATTGCTATCTGGCTCTAAAAAGACGATACAGTTTGGCAGATTACCTAACCATGGTAAAAAAAATACAAAGCTTCGAAAAATACTGACAATGTACAGGCTCAGTGAGCACAGTTTGGCAATAGAGACTGATCGGCACAGGCAGACATGGCTTCCCAAAGAGGAAAGGCTGTGCTCACAGTGCCAACAAAGAGAGGTTGAGACAGAGAAGTACTTTCTTTTAAACTGCACAAAATATGAAAACCAACTTTGCCCAAATTTTCTAAACCTTCCCGATGAAGATAAACTCCCCATTCTCCTTGGGGAGGAAGGGAGCTGCATGACCCCGGCAGCACAATATATTTCTGCCTGCCACAGCCTGAGACACAGTGAGTGACACCAAGACAGCAAAATGTATATATTATTTTATAGTTTAAACTAACAAAATGTTACTATTATTAGTTCATATTGTACTGTATGTTTTGTGTTTGCTTTGGCAATATTTATTGTGTGTATTTCATGCCAATAAAGCATTTGAAATGGAATTGAAATTTAATTGAGAGAGAGAATAACATTTTGTGACATATGTGCAATCATTGTGTTTCAATGGCGTGTTTTGTAAGTGGCAAATTTACTGCAGAACCATCATAACTAACCCCTCATCACACACAGATGAGTTTTCCTGAACACCCTGTCCTAGACACAGACCATCTGTAGTTTAAAAAATATATATATATATGTTGTAATAACAACTGCCCCTTAACTGCAACAAAACATGCAAGTGGAGGAGCGTTATATAAGATGCCACATTGTTTGTTTACTTACTTGTGTTCAATTCTGTAGTGTTACATTGATATTGTGCAGTTCACACAGATGTAATGATACATTGGTTATGTAAGAGACTGAACATTTTGTGTGAATTCCCCAAAAGTGTGTGTATAAAAAATGCAATCAAGAAGGAAGAACACAATGAGTAATGTGTTGAGCATTAAATCAGTACGTTGAAAAATTATGAAAAAACAACTAAAAATAAGTTCTGGATTTTTGAATGAAAGGCCTGGTCTTCTGAAACTTCCACTGTAAAAATAGAATAACCTGCCTAACCCCCACCACCCTTAGAGGTGGGATTTGTTCATTTGGGGGGGTTCTTGTTTCTCAAGCAATCGGTCATTTCTCCTTCGAAACGGGCAGTTCTGAGACGGCCGTGCCTGGTAGTAGACCAAAGTAGCCCTGCTATACACTTTTGTTCTTCTCCAAGAGAGTATCTGAACTTTTCTGTTTCTCTGTGACCTGTACATACAGTTTCTGTCACCTCAGCTAAAGACAGGAACAATAGCAAGGTACACAAAACTCAAAGCTTTACTTACAAAGTAACTTTTTACTAAAACAAAGCCTGGACTCTCTGTGTTTCCCTTCAGAACCATAGTGACCATTACAGGGAAACAAATACAACATGGTGTCACTCCTGCTCTGCCAATCAGGGGTGACCCATTACTACTCTTCAGTCATGATTCACATCCACTGAACTGACACTAAAAAGCATGCTCTTTTCTGTGCATGCACAACACAGTCCAGCAGAGCTGGTTATGGTTGTCAAAATAAGTTAGTAATAATAATAATCCCAAAGATCTTCAGTCTGTTGTGATTCCTCGTGATCTTGTGACAGTTGTACCTGTGCTTTAACCATCACTAGCGTAGGAATGCGTGTTCTTATAACGATCACCTTCTCAGGATCTCACTGCCTGCTTTTGATCAATGGCCCTGGGGTGACTGCTCTTAGTACTGAAGCTATCTTTGGGTAATGTCCCCGTCTGCTAACAGAGCAATTATCAGAATCCAAATCTGCAAGGTCACCCTGAACACGAAACCGTTCGCTTATCATACAGTCTTGTGTAGTGCAATTTTCATAGCCTTATTTCTACATAGAATCCATTTATACAGCTTGATATTGAAGCACTGTCCCCTCGATCAAAGGTGACATATGCTCAGATCAGAAATCAAACCTGCAAAAATCTAATTCGATTTAGGAAAAATAGCAAATAAAAGAAGCACTGCATTTAATGTTATTTTTAATTTTAGTTTGTGCCAAAGACCATCTGTCCCACACCCCGACACTGTGTCCTATACTATTTTTACAGAGTGACAATTTTCCACACCATCTTTTCTCTTCATTTTCATTTGTTATTTTTTCAGAATGCAGTGCATCCTGTTCTCAGAAGAAGCAAAAAATGTAATAATATATGGAGTCACAGATGACCTTTTGCTTTTTGCCCTAAATGTATAGGGAGCTCTATAACACAGTGATTCTTTCTCTGGAATGAAAGAAAAAAACTTAAACTTGAATAGCATTGAACTCTCATTGTTTATAAAATGTCTGACCATAAAAAGGAAATTGAAAACAATTTATTTTCCCTCTTCCAAGACCGCAATGAATGCATTTGGTTTTAGTCAGCTAGGAGCAAGCAGAGGATAGCCTATTCTGGAGAAAACATGCAATTGGAGGTTTCCAAACCAAATATTGTCCTTAAAACATTAAACATTTTTTCTGTACTGAACAAAGGCCGGGGAAAGTAACAAAAAAAAAAATATGGCCTAGCCTACTCTACATTTTGTTCCCCAGCATACAGACTGGAGAATGCCAGACAGCCTTTCATTTACTTTCTTTGGTAAAGGTTTAAAAATCATGAAACGCACAAGCCTTCCTCCCAGGAATTCCCATATTAGCGCTGGAACAGCTAAATAAATTAATAAACATCTCCTCGTTTTCTCGAAAGTGGAACCACATGAAATAGATTTACAGGTCATTACTTCCCTTTTGAAAGTTGAGAGGCGATGGAGACTGAAGACTGTTTTTTTTAGGGGGGGTGGGGGGTTAAGATGGCAGCCGATGCTGACACAGAACAATCCATCGTGCATTCGTCTGTAGTGTTGGGCAAATAACAACCAGAAGAGCAGGATCATGCAGGATGCCGAGGTCAAGGGAAGTGTTTGAAATTGTCTCATTTTAAACAATCCCACCGCTAAACCTTTACTTCTGGCGTCAAAAAAAATGTGCGGTTATTAGCATCGCAGTATCTAAAATAAATAACCATAGTGTTCCTGCTCTCTCCTAATGCGCAATGACTCCCCACGCCCCCTCCCTCCAAGTAACACGTAGGCTAAATTAAAACCCGGCGCCTGTTTTTTTTTCTCTTTGTTTTTGCACTTTTTCCTTTTCCTTCCGTACCGTAGGCTAATATCACCGTCTCAGCACAGAAAGCAAGGCGCCTCAGCTGCGACAGCTGACCTTCGCTCTTGCGGAGGGCAGGCGCGTAAATCCATTTCTCTCGCGATTCGGTTCACAGAATAACAAATGACGGGGCACACGCCGCTCCTCAACACATTAACTGACCTGCGAACAGAGGCCCCATGCCTGGAGACTGTAAAATAAATTAGTTTACTTTTATTTTATTGTTGTTGTTTTATGATGATGCTTTTATAATTTTTTTCTGCTTTTCTTTTTATTATATGATTATTGAGGCTTATTCCACTACTACTATCTACTACCACTAGGCCTACTACACAACAACAACAATAATCATCATCATCGTCGTCACCATTTTCATTGCCATTATTCTTGTTGTCATGAGCATAATAATCATAATAATGTCAGTCTGACAGAAATACAAATCAGGCTGATATTACCAGACAGAAATTAAAGTGCTGAGCAGTTCTTTGATTTTCCATGGACATTATCACGGTCGCTAATGTGCCTGCATTGACATCATGAACCACATTTGGATGTTATATATGTAAATTAACTTAAATAAAGTCTTAATAATTAATATTTGGTTGCATATCATTTGCATGCCATGACTTACTGATGTATGTATGTGACCCAACAACATCAAAAGACTCTTAATATCTTATTTTCAGGTACTCTTACAAGTGGATGGAATCACTTTAAGGGTTGTTTCTCCTAATTAATGTTTCCATAGAGTTATATATATCCAGGTGCAGCTCAAAAAATTAGAATATCGTGAAAAAGTTAAATATTTTTTGTCACTCATTTCAGAAAGTGAAACTCATATATTATATAGATTCATTACACATAGAGTGAAATATTTCAAGCCTTTATTTCTTGTAATTTTGATGATTATGGCTTACAGCTAATGAAAACCCAAATTCAGTGTCTCAGAAAATTTGAATATTGTGAAAAAGTTCAATATTGGAAACTCATGGTGTCACACTCTAATCAGCTAATTAACTCAAAACACCTGCAAAGGTTTCCTGAGCCTTTAAATGGTCTCTCAGTCTGGTTCAGTAGGCTACACAATCATGGGGAAGACTGCTGACTTGACAGATGTCCAGAAGACAGTCATTGACACCCTCCACAAGGTCATTGCTAAAGAAGCTGGTTGTTCACAGAGTGCTGTATCCAAGCATATTCATAGAAAGTTGAGTGGAAGGAAAAAATGTGGTAGGAAAAGGTGCACAAGCAACAGGGATAACCGCAGCCTTGAGAGGATTGTCAAGCAAAATCCATTCAAGAATTTGGGGGAGCTTCACAAGGAGTGGACTGAGGCTGGAGTCAGTGCATCAAGAGCCACCACGCACAGACAAATCCAGGACATGGGCTACAAATGTTGCATTCCTCGTGTCAAGCCACTCCTGAGACAACGTCAGAAGCGTCTTACCTGGGCTAAGGAGAAAAATAACTGGACTGTTGCTCAGTGGTCCAAAGTCCTCTTTTCAGATGAAAGTTAATTTTGCATTTCATTTGGAAATCAAGGTCCCAGAGTCTGGAGGAAGAGTGGAGAGGCACAGAATCCACGTTGCTTGAAGTCCAGTGTGAAGTTTCCACAGTCAGTGATGATTTGGGGTGCCATGTCCACTGTGTTTTCTGAAGTCCACAGTTAATGCAGCCATCTACCAGGAAATTTTAGAGCACTTCATGCTTCCTTCTGATGTCAAGCTTTATGTAGATGCTGATTTCATTTTCCAGCAGGACTTGGCACCTGCCCACACTGCCAAAAGTACCAAAAGCTGGTTCAATGACCATGGTATTACTGTGCTTGATTGGCCAGCAAACTCGCCTGACCTGAACCCCATAGAGAATCTATGGGGTATTGTCAAGAGGAAGATGAGAGACACCAGACCCAACAATGCAGACGACCTGAAGGCCGCTATCAAAGCAACCTGGGCTTCCATTACACCTCAGCAGTGCCACAGGCTGATCGTCTCCATGCCACGCCGTATTGATGCAGTAATTCATGCAAAAGGAGCCCCAACCAAGTATTGAGTGCATATAAATGAACATACTTTTCAGAAGGCTGACATTTATGTTTAAAATATCCTTTTTTATTGATCTTATGTAATATTATAATTTTCTGAGACACTGAATTTGGGTTTTCATTAGCTGTAAGCCATAATCATCAAAATTACAAGAAATAAAGGCTTGAAATATTTCACTCTATGTGTAATGAATCTATATAATATATGAGTTTTACTTTCTGACATGAGTGACAAAAAATATTAAACTTTTTCACGATATTCTAATTTTTTTAGCTGCACCTGTATATATATATATATATATATATATATATCTGAATTACCAAAACATCAGAAAAGTAGTTTTATCAAACTTGTATATTGGTTTACTCAAACACACTACATGAACACAACTTAGCCTCTACAGATAAGCAATGATAGCTGTAGGATTTCCAGAAAAGAAGGAATGACATAATTTTTCTTATTTTATATATATATATATATATATATATATATATATATATATATATATATATATATATATATATATATATATATTTCTCATTCCACACATACACCTGTCTCTCACTGAGACTTGTCACCCCTTCTTTCATCTAATAATCTCTGTGTATCAATCGTATGTCAGATTTTGTCAAGGCAGTTCATTTAAAAAAAAACAATTAAAAAAAACACCCTATCTTGTTTCACGGACAACATAATGTTATTTACGCCTGCCAAACAAAATGGCTAAGCCATTTAGATCTTGATAGGACCCACTGTTCCACGGGGACTGAGTGACAGAAACCCGATTACTTTGCTGTGATTTAGCTTATTTATTGCAGTGACCTAGAAAGAGTGTTGTTTCAATAGAGGCCGCCCTGCCGTACGAGCGGGCAATCTTATTTATGAGTTCCGCCTCTGACGGCATCGCACAGCTTCCACAGCTGCCAGTCCAAACACAACAACAGCATCCGTACAACAGAGATTACACACTGCCTTATATCATTAAGGCTCGGTCCAGTTTGCACACGTCATTAGCGCTGTATTTTCACTCAGGAGATTGTCTTTCTCTCTTTTTCTTTGTGTTCAAAAAGTCCAAAAGAAAGGTCTCCATCCCAGGTCTGTATTTTATGTGTTGTCAGAGGCAATCTTGTCTAAATCCAGTTATCTCTGTTTATCATCGTTTAATGTCCTACTTCAGGCAGCAGCAGCGGCTTGTACACTGAGGGCACTCCTCATTATTCTGGGCTCTCATACACACACCGCAGACATTGTGTGATGGAATTAATTTTGCCTTCAGAGAAGATGAAGGTAAAATGTACAAACACACACATGCACACAGACAGACACACACATGTACATAAATACACACACGTAAATACATACACACACACAAACACAAACATAGACATACATATAAGCAGATGCTCACATATACAACATGTGTGCGTGTGTGTGTGTGTGTGTGCGTGCGTGCGTGCATGCGTGTGTGTGTGTGTGTGTATATACATAACATAGCAAGAGATGGCTGATAAATTAAGAAGAAATTAACAGTAAAATATTCCAATTCCCGTAGCTTCACCAGTGGACACTTGGATGGAGGACAGAAAATAATGACTGAATTCAGTGTGTGTGGTTCTCAGCCCAGAGAGTGTTTTACTTTCTGCGGTAATATAAAAATACATTTCAAAGCGTGCAGCCAAAGGTCACTGTCAGACTGAAGTGATGTGAAATCTAAGACTATGCCAGCGTTTCTCCGTTCACCCCAAAGTGCTCTACCCAAAAAGGCCAGCAAATGGAACGGTTAGGAAACAGAATATGTACTGGAGCATGGAAGAGATGATTGATTCACACCCTAAAATGCACATGGGACTCAAGGTGCTAAGAGCTTTTATCAAGAAAGAAGAGTTGTGGGATACACACAGACATGCATGCATGCACACACACGCACACACACACACACACGCACATACACGTATACACACACACACACACACACGTATACATTTGCACACAAACACACACATATGTATATAGCCAAACATCTCGCCACCTTTCTGAAGATTAATTATATTTATGAAAGTCTTCAGTCTGGGTTCTGATCACAGCACAGAGACAGCCCTGGTTAACGTCTTTAATGACCTTCTTTCAGCCTTCAGAATTCAACATCTGTCCTTGTCTTGCTTGATCTCAGAGCAGCATTTGATACTGTAGACCATGACATTTTTTTACATAGACTTACAAAAAAAATCAAAAAAACTACACAAACAATTAAAAACACCAAACATGAGCAAAACATTAAACTCATTTTGCACCACACACCATTACACACACTACCTCACAGCACAATTGCAAATAATACACTACACTTGTACACACAACAAAAAACACACACAAACAACACACACACTTAAAATCATTACAGATGTTTATTATATTCATGTCACAAAGCTGCATGATCAAAGCACCCACTGCCAAACACACCAGGTGACACATCCACACACATAAAAACAAACACATGATGCGCAACTGTAGACACACCAATCAGGTGCACACAACACCAGTCAAAGCACTATAAACATGCAGCAGGTGAGTCCAATCAGAAGAAGAAGAAATGGAAAGAGAAGAGGAAGAAGGTGAGGGTGAGAGAGGGAGAAGAGAAGGAAGGGAGAAGGGGAAGGAGGAAGAGGAGGAGAGAGAGAGAGGAGAGTGAGGAGGGAGGAAGAGGAGAAGGAGAGAGAAGAGGAGAAGAGGGAAGAAGAGAGAGAAAAGACAAAAAAAAGAAGAGACCACCAAGAATTCAAAAAATAAAAATTCACGCAACAACCGTTGACCAACCACGGATTACCACGGAATACACTTCATAGCACATTATACAACAGTGGCAACAAAGGACAAAACGAACAAGAAAAAAAAGGAAAAAAAAAACTACAGTAACAGTACTCAGCTGCTTATTTTTTGTATGCTTTCTATAGTTTTTTTTTTTTTTCTTTCCTTTTTTTTTTTTTTAGTTTTTTTTTTTTAGATAGCAAGGAGAGAGGAGAACGAAGGAGGAAGAGGGGGGGGAGAGAGAACGCAAGAACGAGAGAGAAGAGCTAATGGTTTTTGCTTTTGGCCATAAATCTATCAGAGAAATTCCAAAGCAAGCCAACGTGAATGCCATTTCAATCATTTTCAATCATGTCCTGAAAAAACACTGGAAACAACAACTAGAAAATTGAAAAAATGAGGACATGTTGTGTTGTGATTGGGTATATATTGAGATTTTTATTATGGAGAGAAATAAATTTATTATTGTTCTCAGTCTTGCATTTTGTTGTTTTGTATTTGTTTTGTGTTTATTTTATATATTTTTCACTTTTGTGTACTTGTACTTACAGTACTGAGAAGTAGAATTGCTAAATTTTTGTTAGGTAACAACAGCAGTGCAGAACTGGTTCAAAACATAATTAAGTCATATGATATGTGTGTGTTTCATATGGTAACAAAATATATTTTTTTATAAAATAGTTGTATAGTTTTTTACAAGAGTTTTTTTTTGCAAAAAATCTGATGAGGTGTTCTGCTAATTGGGTGTGTGGTTGTGCTAATTGTGTGTAGTGTTTTGAAAAACCGGGCCCTGTTTTCAAAATCGTGCTTAAGCAATCGAAAAAAACTGTAATAGGCATGTAGGAATTTGCGGAAAAGCTCTCCAATGGTTGAGGTTGTATCTAACAAACAAATCTCAGTTTGTTCATGTCAATGATCCTCAGACTACTGTAGGGTCCCACAGGGCTCTGTCCTCAGTCCTTTGTCGTTTTCCCTTTACATGCTACCACTGGGAAATATCATCCATAAGCACAATATAAATTAAAAAATGTATGCGGATGACACACAGTTGTATGTTTTTGTGAAACCAGACATGGTACCCCACCTGGAAAACTTAGAGGCCTGTGTTGAAGACTTATTAATTCAGACAAAACCGAAATAATGATTATTGGTCTTAAAACAGACAGAACTAATCTTGCATTCAATTTCAATGGTTGCACAGTGCTACCAAAAAACATTGGTCAAAAATCTAGGTGTAGAGATTGATCCTGATTTTCACCTAAGGAACATTGCCAAAATCTGGCATTTTCTTTTTTTGAGTGATGCTGAGAAGCTTGTTCATGCATTTGTTTCTTCTAGGCTAGATTATTGCAATGCCCTATTATCTGGCTGTCCAATCATTACTCTGCTGTTGACTTATTAATCACTTCATGGTCTAGCCCCTTCATATCTTTCCAACCTGCTCACACCTTATGTTCTCACACGTATTCTGCGTTTCCAATATGCAGGACATCGTGTGCAAAACAAACAGCAGGTGGCCGAGCCTTTTCATACACAGGTGGCCCATGTTGGGGATGCAGAGTCGGTCTCTACTTAAAATTCACTTTTTTGCTCTTGCGTTTTTATAGAATATTTTACTTTTGTGTTTTTATCATGTGATTTTGTGCGTTTGTTTTAATGGCTTTGTACAGTGCATTGTGACCTTTGGGTAAAATGCACTTTAAATTTCAATAAACTTAAACTTAAACATATACACACTGCTATACACCTCTAATATCAGTATGTACCATGCTAGACCCCTCTAATACCAGTATGTGCCCTGCTATACCACTCTATCACCAGTTATTGTGCCCTGCTAGACCCCTCTAACACCAGTATGTGCCCTGCTATACCCCTCTATAACCAGTATGTGCCCTGCTATACCACTCTATCACCAGTTATTGTGCCCTGCTAGACCCCTCTAACACCAGTATGTGCCCTGCTAGACCCCTCTAACACCGGTATGTACCCTACTAGACCCTTCTAACACCAGTATGTGCCCTACTAGACCCTTCTAACACCAGTATGTGCCCTGCTATACCCCTATATCACCAGTATATGCCCAGTTATACCTCTCTAACACCAGTATGTGCCATGCTAGACCCCTCTATCACCAGTATTTGCCCTGCAATACCCCTCTAACACCAGTATGTGCCCTGCTAGACCGCAGCAACAGGGTAGTTTTTTTAATGCTGCCCCTTATGTCACATGACGCTGTAACGGCGACATGTAGTCCAGCTGTCTCTCGTGTTCGTGTTTGTTCATGAAAAAGAGGCACACACATGATAATATAAATATAACAGAGTTTTATTTACTTTTATAGAAAACCAAACACAAACAACACAGTGCCGGAGAGAGAGAGAGACTGGGGACTGGAGCTTTTTTTACAGTTTACAACAGGCAGCAGCTGTCCCTTGTGTGTCCTGATTTTGGCTCCCCCGCCCGCCCACTGGGATGATCTGTCTAGACAAGGAAAGCAGTGTTTACCCCCCCCAGAGAGTTACCCAGACCAGGCCAGAGGGCCGTCACAGTTCATTTGAATGTGTTTCGTTGTGTCGGGCTTTTGTCTTTTGTTTTTTTCATGCACTGTGTGTCTGTTGTGGGACGGCAAAGCGGGCTGGAGATTTTTCAGGGCACTGCTGCTCGTTTTTTATAACATCGACGAATTGTCTCGCCGAGATAATTTGTTTGTGGTTGTCACCATGGAGATGCATTCGCATTATGCTCGGGAATGTCCGTTGGATCTGCAGCCACAAAGTTTACCATCGCTCTTCACCGGAGTTGAAGATGTCGGGACTAATCCAGGACTGCAGGGAATTTTCAAAAGGCCACCAGAGAAGGAGAAGATAATGCGGGGGAGGAGTGAGGCGGTGACTGGGAAGGCTGAGCTCTGTTTCGACAGTCGATCTTGGGACAGCGGGGGCTATTTTTAGTGGGGGGGTCTGACCCACTGTCTATTTATTTTTTGTTGTTGTTGGTGGCTACAACTGATGTTCCTTATCGGAAAAATAAAAGTAATTCTATTCTTCCACACACAAGTGTTTTTCAGTAACATAATGAAATTCCATATCCGTTGTGAGGGAGGTGGGGAACCGAAAACTTCACCGCGACCCTTGAGCTTTTTTATGACATTTTCGACAAATGTTTGTGTCAGACACTCAAGGGCATTAATGAGATGTGTAAGATTACTCATTTATTAAGATTTATTCCTGACTGGACATATGCCTGCATTGTGCAAATGAAGTTCCCCAGGACTATAACGTGAGCTTGTGTTGGGCTATGGGTTGGGCTGAGACAACTGGTCGTGTGGAGAGTACTAACAACACACTTTGTGTGCAGGATCATGGCCCTTTGTCCGCATGGTATCAGTGGACTACAGTACAAACAGCCAAAACTCACATCCCCATCCACCCTAGCAAACAAGGACAGAAACAGGCTCTTGTGACAGCATGAAGAAATTCATTAAGCTATTCATTCTGCCAGAGAAACCGTCCCAAACAAATATCAAACTTACTTCATAAATATGCAAAAGCACTGAGTAGATGTAGGCTGTAGGTTTTGTAGTGTGTATGTAGGTTTTTGTTGGGGTGGACGTGGATATTTGGGGGAAACGTGTGTCCCCCTGTCCTCTGCAGCAGTGTGACAGAAACACAATATAATTCATCTATGTGACTTTTCAAAAGAACATAAAAAAATGACTGATGACATATATTAGTGAATATCATCGGTAATAGTACAACTCTTTTAAAAATGCATAAACGTGTATTGTATTGTTACAGATATTATTTCTATATTAAATATAAAAAGATAAAAGGCTCTGGAAACTGTAAGGAGTTTCAAAAGTGCTGAAACATAAAAAAACACAAGCGATATGACTTTTTATTATTGCAAAAGCACAAGGGCACCTTTTCCATTTTATTTGCATTGTTTCTTTTTGTGTTTTTGCACTGTCCATCAGTAGCATCCTTAAAATTAAAAATATTGCAGTGGGCACAATTTTTAAACTTTTTCTTACTGAAACCAGAGAACAAGCTTTTGTTTTTATTTAATATACAGTACCATTGGCCTTCAGTTATACTCACCAGGGGAAAAAAGGTTCCTGGACTGCTATGGACATGATTTAACTGCACTCTAAATACTAAAATAACTTGGCTTGTTGTGTCATGTCATTTTTGAGTGGGTGTAATAAATTACAATGATAAAAATATAGAATTTATAGAAGGTCTGCTCTGTAACATGACATTATAAAACTAAATACATGTTTCACAGGCATATTTCATTCAAGAAAGTAAGAGGAACAACCAGCTTACAAAGAGCATGTCGAGAATATTGCAGAATGTTCTGGTTACAGTCAAATTGTTATATGTGTTGTGCTGAGAATACCCCCCAAATATCTGCATATTTATCATATTTATTTATCAAAAAGGTTCTGTGAAAAAATTTTTTTTTCTGATGCAAGCCATCATAAGTGGGAAACTTCTTTTCTGTTAAATATTCAATTCTATTGGTGACATTTGAGAAAAAAGTAAAACAATTTAAAAAATGGCTGAAATGTGGCTTTGGTGCATTTTTTGTTTTTCTATTATTATTGTTCCTCAAGATTGTTTAGAAGGATATGTTTTCAGCATCATGTACATTTAATGTGATTTACTATGGCCTGATTTGCTTAGGCGTTTAGCATGTGCAGCACCTTTTAGCACACTCAAAACCAATAACATGACCAATTATTGGTCATGGTATTTATTTTGCACCAATCACTGGTTGTGTTATTGGTGTGCTAAAAGGTTTTAGTAAATCAGGCCCTAAGAGTAGGACAACAAGACAGATTTCCATGTATTGTGGACCATTTATTTTATTTTAGCATGCTCAAGTTGAAGGCATCCTAGATGTGTAGAGGTGTGTTGCGGCTGCCCTTTCATTTCGTAAAGTGTCTCCTACTGATGAACTGCATTTGTTACCCTACCACATATGCTCTCAAAAAGGAAGTGTTTGATATCAATAGTTACTACTTTGTGTTAATTTTAACAAATTGTGTCAGTATTACTACTGTTATGTTATTTTCAACACATTGGAACTCATTCATGAACGTGAGCAGAACTCATTTGTACGTAAATCGTTTGTACTTGCATTTTTGCCCCTATATCAGTATTCATCAACATTTACATATCTGAGATTTGTTAGTACCTCCGAACAAAATTTACACCTGCTCCAGAGTACACGTACCTCGTTCGTAAATTCAGAATGCCAGTAAATGTAGCTATGAAGCTCCTTAATTAGACCCATAACGTAGTCTAATGAACGCAGTAGCCAACTATTTTTCCTAAATTGCTAAAAATTTAAATTCTACATGACTTTACATAGGCTATGCTATAACACACATTTAACCAATGCACGAAATGTGCTTTAAAGTGGCTTACATGTCTGTAGCCAGGGTTGCAACTGTGGTCAACAGCTTAATCCAGCTAATGCCAGCGTACATCCAGTTCCAAAAGTACATCCAGACAGGTGGAGGTAAAGCAGGGTTTTTATGAAAATGGCAACCTGTCCAATGTTATCGGTGCCATCGACTGCACACCCCATTGAATGTTTTTGTTGAAAAGTCAGTGAAACGCCGTCTCGCGTTCAGGGGGAAAACCGGATAAACTGTATTTAAAAGTGATAGTTTTTTAACCAGTTAGAATGTAGCCAGTAGGATATATCCCTGTAAAACCTGAGCAGTGTGGGACATGCGCATAAATGAGGCCCAATATGTGCCACACAATTTATGTGTTAAGGGAGAAACAAGCCCCGAGTTTGGCTAGACCACGCCTCTTTCATTATTTAAAAAAATGCATCCAGCGACAAAAAAAAATTAGCTGGACTATGGCTAGCTACCATGCCCCGTCCCATACGCTGCCCTCGCTCTGTCACGAAAAAGAGTATCCCTCTCCCTTCCCAAGGCATTTTTGTAAGATGATGCGAGGCCGGCAAGCAGGTGAAGTGACCAGAAGAGATGGGGAACGTGGCGTGATAACCAATCAGATTAAATATTTGACGTATAAATTGTCCTCCTTTTCTAATTTTATTTCCCCATTCTTGGTTCTGTTATGGAGGACCCATTAATAATTGCTGTATTGGGATTTCCCAAATAATACGATTGGTGTAATTGAACAAACACATTGTTTAAAAGAAATAGCACATACTTACACCTATAATGTCTTTTCGTTTGTCTATTCACAAAAATGTTCTTTTAAAAACATAATTCTAAGACCCCCGTAGGCCTACGATAATTTTATATTTTCCATCTGGCGTCACTGAAGCGGGACAACAAATTGAATGAGACAGAGTAGCCGGCTAAACTGAACGAAATCTAATGAACTGCTCTTCCGAACTCAAACGTCTGCTACTGCGGTCAAAAAAAATTACAAATCGCCGCAGTCAGTCTGTAAATTAGCACATTGAGCTTACATCACATAGCCTACAAGTTGAATGCAGGATTCATGTATGCAATCAAGTAACTGATATTTATTCATGTAAACTTAAACGTTGTTATTGGTAAATGCACGTTTAGTGGGGCGGGCATTGGCAGCACTGTTGGAACGCACATGTAGGCTAGCTACTACAAATACTGAGTAGGCTATCACAGATCAAACTGACGGCATTCAAAAAAAGATTTTTCATCAAAACTCGTTTGAAAGGTTCAATACAATTAGCTGTCTCAGAACGAGATCACTCGGACTGTGCTAAGATCCGAACCGCCCGACACTGTCTGTCACTATTCAGCCCAGCACGACGTCTTGAAATTCTCTCCTTTTATATGTCCTGATAAAAGGGCGTTACCAAATGATGATGAAACGAAGTAGCAGAGAGGCGTGGTTCCCATTGGCACGTCACATTTTTCTTATATCGTTCAACCCATAGAGGGAAGGATTCCGGTCATTTTTATTGCAAAATGAGAAACATCAACTTTTTTATTGAACATTCAAGATTGGGACTACAGTCAATCACTAGCGTTTTGGTGTGGCCCAATAAATAACTTATAAACTAAAATAAGTTGTTTCAGTGCTTGGTTCCTCTTTAAACAGGGAGACTTTTTAACGCAGACGCCTGTGTTGAAAAGTAACACAAAAGGTGTTGTCCTAAAAGCCTTAACTAGACACAGAGGTGTGTTAAAGAATGACACGTTATGTATTGTTTTGAGAGTGTAACTGTAAGCTTGTATCAGTTTTATGATGGTGGAGACCTTGGTTAAACCAGCCGTGTCACATGTTGGAAGGTATTGATTGGCTTGGTTAACATAGAAAATCAGCAGATGGTTATACTGAATATACTCTCACCAGCCTGCAGATCTGTTCCTCCATCAACATACTGGTTCAATAAAGATCAATAATGGTAAATGCCAACTGCGGATTCAAAAAAGAAATTCCGCTATTACACCTTTTCTCCCTCTATATAAAAAAATCCAACTTAAGAGCACTTACATTGAAAAAGTTATCAGTATCAGTGTGGAATTCAGTTCAGCTGGAAATAAATGGAGAAAGATCCTGAGACGCATGTTTATTGGAAATGTACAGATTTGATGACCTCGGGTCACTTGCTTTAATAAGCTGAATGTGGGCATTGGTTCAACGGCAACAGGCTGTATCTCTTAAAGAGGAAGTCTGCTTTAAAAATGGACTCCTAAATGTTCCTGTGTCTTTCACAGCAGTAATGCCAATCTGACTGATAATAATCAACACAAGAGACGCCATACAGAGTCTTTGAATGCAAGGTCTAAACGGTGATCTTTACAATAACACTTTAATAATTATTGCTCAGACGTGATTTTTATGCGGAGCGAAAAGGTACATTCTACCAAGTACATTGGATATAGCATACTTTAAAACAAATTTTCTCTATTTAATTTTTGATTCTATTTAAATATATTTAAAGTTTTCATTTTACATATGTAGTCACTGGTAGACTTCATTGCAAGGTGATATCTGCTAACATGCTGCACTGTTAGTGGACAAAAGACAAATAAACTTTGATTAAATTTGGAGGCAGGAGATGCTTTCAGTCTAATGGTCATAGGAGAGGACCTACTAATGTGGAAACAATCAGCCGATGTTGCCACAACGTCAAAGCAACATTGAGATCAAATGTGCAGATGCATTGTGTTTTGCTTTGAGATACATTTACGTGATAGAAAATGAGAAAACAGAACTAAAAATACCTCATAAATCTGGTCTGAAATTTCATTACCACCTGTGTTTGAGCCCGCTGACACATTTATATATCACAATTACAGCATGAAACATAAAAAAATAAAGAGAATCTTTATGATTTGGATCATCATTTCACTTTTCACTATAATATCTGAGAGGTCGTTTGTGTCAGACAGCCGTGTAAACAGACAGTTCGCTCAGACTAAAGAAGACAAATGCTGTTTGGTCCCTGTGGTTAACAAGCACTCGATTAGACGTCTCTCTGCGAAACAGCTTACTGTAGGATGAGGGTCTATATGTGCTCATTGTGTCATTGTTAAGGTCTCTGATGGGGGTAAAGGATGTTGCAGTGATGGGTCAGGCTGAAATTCAAAAATTGTTCATTTAGGTTGCTACAAAAAACTGTATTTTAGCAAGCAAAATGACAAACTTCAATATTAACCTGAGCGTTATTGGTGCATGTGTATGTGTGTGTACGTGTGTGTATTTGTGTGTGTGTGCGCGAGCCAATGAGAAAATTTTAAAAGAATTTCAGTACTGGTGTACAGCAGTTTCACATGATGTAGTTTGCATTTAAATATAACCTCGTTTAAGTTTAACATCATTTGTCAGCAGGAAAAAGAGAAGATTTGGGGGAGGGGAGGGGTTGGGCGAGTAGGTGATGATTATAATTTTTTTTGATGATCAGGACTGTGTGTTTAATCAGAATGAGCACTCCACACTCGACTTCGGTCCCCTCAGGTCACACTGCCCCCTATCCCCTTCCCCTTTAATTTGCCTCAGGGGGAGGTCACACTCTATCTCTTCTCCTTCAGAAACTTGTTCAGCCCCCATGCTTAAACACCACATTGAAGCAGCTAATATGACACTGACTCAGTTTTGCTTCTTTTCTCTGAGTGTGACCTATTCTACGTCACCTTGGGTATCCTGTGCGTTGAAGTCTAGCCATCTGTTCTGAACACCTAATCTGTCAGTTCAAAAGGGTGTTTCTGCCAAATTCAGGCAGAATTCTTGTTGAGAATTTATATAAGCATAGTGAAGCTAATTGTCCGATTTTTTTAGCATAGTGAAGCTAATTGTATGATTTATTCTTAGTATTTATTTACCTCCCCAAGCTGAATATGCAGACAGTGGGGAACACAGGAAAATGGATACGGAACAGATACCTTCCCAAAACGCATAAGGGGGAGGAGACGAATTAACATGTGAAACATCCAAGACAAGAAAACGCTTATTAAAGAGGTCTCTGAGTGATGGGAAAGTGGCGGTTACCACGGATACAAAAACAAAAGTTTCCATCTGTTGAAAGGCAGTCTTGGGAAAAAAAACATTAATAAATAAAAATGCAAAGTGCAGCTTCTGCACTAAACCCGGACGTGGGAAAACAGTATGTTTTTAATAAATGGTTTTAATAAAATATGATTGAAATATCATGGTTTTAATAAAATATTATTGAAAAGTGAGTTTTACCTTCTTTCCTTGCTACCAAATAGGACACGTATAGTTTATTCAAGACACTGTGAAAATATCTCCAAAGGCTACCCCACATATCCAGTTGAAATACAGTGGTGGTATCATCCTCTTGAGACCTGGCAGAAAAAAGGTTTAAGCATGTTATTGAAATAATACAAGTGTCTTGGATGTTGCAGTGAAAATATTTTCAAAAATATTATTTATTTTATTTTGATAATATGTCTCTTGTAGTGTCAGTTTCAGCATAGTAGACTACAGTGATATGGTTCTTGAGATTAAGAAAATATATATTTGTCCCCTACAGGGGACAAACATGAATTGCCAGGTCTTTGGAGAATATATGATTTCATTATTAATAATTTTTTATCCTGCAAACTATATTCATACAAATAGGCAAATAAAATGGGTCTTAATTGCTAGACATGCAGCCAATTTAAAATGTCACTGAATACAAAATGATTATCGTGCCAGTCACAGGCAACTCATGACTGGAATTCTAATTTTCTAAAAGTTTTGACCTTGTCATTAAATATTTTCTAAATTGCTGTTGATGTCTTTTTTTTAAATTAATTTTGCTGCAAAAATTGCAGATTGAAATTGAAGCAAACCAAGACCTTGAAGTGGATTCATCCAGATTAAAACAGTCAGATAATAAACCAAAATGCATGAAGGTGTTTGCTTGTGAAAACCCTGACACTGGGGCAGAGAGCATCGACGGGGGAGATGGGTCGCAGGAATTGATGGGCAAACACTTACAGAAATGACATAGGCTGTAATATAATTTTAATATGTGGACTTTGGAAAATATAAGAAAATATACTCCACAAAATGTATTTTAGAAAACATATATACTACAAAACCTCATAGTAACAATAATTAGAATATTTGCTCATATATTGTGAAGTTTTGCAATAGCATGATTATGCATTTGATTCTTGTGTATTGCAGCTCTGCAGTATATTGCATTTCCATAAGGGAGGGGAACAAGGGTAAGTGTAATTGTGAAACTGTTTTCCATAGTGCAAAAGCTTCCTGTTGGTGTGTGATTCCCTGTGGCAGCATCAGTGATGTGTTAAACACAGCTCACCTGACTTTATACTCCTTTTTATCAGCCAATCGGATTCTTCCCCACAGTCTCATTATCTATTGGCTGTCACTGAAATAATTTCTGACCATCCTCCTTTTTAGAACTGCATGTTTTAGAACTGAATTCTACAACTGTATTCTGAGTTTTGATTAAAAAATGTTGTGTGTGTGTGCTTGCGTGCATGTAATTATCAACATGCCTTTAATTAATACATTTATTTATCTGTTTTTTGTGAGTAATCAATATTTACTGGAGAGCACAGGGCAATGCTGCATTGTGTTTTTTTTAGTTCTGCAGTTTTGGTAACTTTTATAGTTCATCATTTACCACCATTTTCTGTCTATTGTTTCCTTAATTACTAATAGTTTGTCTTGTTTTTTATTACTTACATAATTTTAATTTTGTCTTATAATGTATTTTCTATACTACGTTTATCTATGTTTTTGGGCTCCTTACTTCCACAGACTGTTTTTCGTTTTATTAACTGTCCTACTAATTAATCTGTTAATGTTTTTATTTCTAAGATTTGTGATACAGTCGTTGTAAAAATTTTTTTTTATTTGTTACTTTGTCATTTTTTTTTCGTTTCTTTTTCTTGTTGTTCGTCTCAATAATAATTGTTTTTTACTATACTTCCTTGTTTTGTTTTCTGTTGTTTTTGTCCCTCTGTCTTTGTTTCCCAGTTTCCTGTTTGTTTTGTCCTTTGATCATACCGTTGTTCATCTTGTGCATTGTAATGCCTTTGAGTTTTCACTTGCCTTTCTTTTCCTCTTGTTTGTCTTTCGTCGCTTTTTGTTTTCCCTGCCTGAGTTTTTTTTTGTTTTTAATGCTTGTCACCGTTCCTCCCTCCGTGAGGTTCCTTTTTTCGTTGACATTTGTTTTCTTTGTTTTTGTTTGTACACCCATCTTGTTACCCTATGCCTCTCTTTGACTCCCCCTGTTGTCTCATTCTTTCGGTGGTTTTTATGTTTTTACTTATCTTTTTACCACTGATTGCCCCCTTATTGGCCCCCTGTTTTCACTGTGGGACCTCCTTCGAACTCGCCATCTGGGCTGGGCTCAGGCTCCTGTTCTCCCTCCCCACCCACCTCCTGTTCGTCACCGGGAACCAAATAATACAGCTCCGAGATCCATTGACCCCGCCGCCTATCAACATGCTCGTCCTCCCCCCCGGCGATGGTCCCGGCTCGACTCATCGTTCTCCGGTCCCCAGGCCCCCCCACCCGTCCATCCCATCGTCTCCGATCCCAGCCCCCCACCCCCCCTCACAATCCCTCCTCCCCGTCCGTCCCCCGTCCTCCCCCCCCTCTCCATCGGCCCCGTGTCCCGTCTCCCCCCCCCGTCCCCCTCTGTCTCCCTCCACCCTTCCCGCTCCAGTCCCCCCCGTCCCTCCCCTCCTGTCCCGTCCGTCCCTGTCGTCCGTCCCTTCCCCCCCCGTCCTTCCTCCTCCTCCCCTCCGCCCCAGTCCAGCCTCTGCCTCCCTCCCCCTCCTCCCCTCCCCCCTCCTCCCCCCCCCTCCTTCCTGTCCCGTCCCTCCTGCCCTCTCCTGTCCCGTTCCCGTCCCAGCTCTCTGTCCCGTCCGCCCCCCCTCCCTGTCCCGTCCCTCCCGTCCTCTCCCTCCTGTCCCTGTCCCGTCCGTCCCAGCTCTCCCGTCCCCAGCTCTCCTCTCCTGTCTCGTCCCTTCCCTCCCAGCTCTCCTTCCGTCCCCCGTCCCGCAGCTCTCTCTCCCCTCCTCTCTCCCCCCCCTCCTGCCCCCTCCCTGTCCTCCGCTTCGGTCCCCCTCCCGGTCCGCCCCTCTCCCGCCTCTCTCGTCCCCCCCCTCGTCCCCCCTCTCGTCCCCGTCCTCCTGTCCCTCCCCCTCCCGCCCTCCTCCTCCGCTCCTGTCCCCCCTCCTGTCCCCCTCCCTCCTCCCCCTCCCCCCTCCCCGCCCCCGCCCCCCCTCCTGTCCCCGCCCTCCCATGCCTCCTGTCCCGCCCCCCGGTCGCCCCCGTCCCCGGTCCCCCGGTCCGGTCCCCCTGTCCCCCCCCGCCCCTCCCCGCCCCCCTCCTCCTCCTGTCCCCCCTCCCCCCCTCCCCCGGTCCCATGCCTCCTGTCCGCCCGGTCCCCCCCGCCCCCTCCATGCCCCCTCCCCCCCCCCCGGTCCATGCCTCCTGTCCCGCCCCCGCCCCCGCCCCGCTCCCGTCCCCGCCGCCTCCTCCCCCCCTCTCCTCCCCCCCTCCCGGTCCTCCCTCCGTCCCGCCCCCTGTCATGCCTCCTGTCCCCCCCCCCATGTCCCCGGTCCTGTCCCGGTCCCCGTCCCCTGTCCTCCCCCCCCCCCCTTCCTTCCCCCCTGTCCCGGTCCCATCCTCCCCTCCCCGCCCCGGTCCCCCCTCCTGTCCGCCCCCCCCCATGCCCCTGTCCCGCCGCCTCCCCCCGTCCCCTCGTCCCGCTCCGGTCCCCCCCCGGGTCCCGCCCGGTCGTCTCCCCCCTCGCCCGCCCCCCCTCCCCTGTCCTGTCCCGCCCCGGTCCCTCCCCCCCCCCTCTCCACCGTCCCCCTCCCGCCCCCTTCTCCTCCTCGTCTCAGCCCCCTGTCCTCCCTCTCAAATTGCTGTCCCCGGGCCGCCCTCCTGCCTGTCCTCCCGAGCCCCCTAGCCTCCTCCTGTCCTGAGCGGCCGAGCGAGCCCCTCCCCTGTCCTGAGCGGCCGAGCCCGCTAGCCTCCTGTCCTGAGAGCCCGAGGCCCGCTGCGCCCCCTGTCTGAGGAGGCCCCCCGCGCTCCTCCTGCGAGCCCCTCCCTCCCGCCCCTGGCCTCCTGTCCTGAGCGCCCCCGAGAGCCCTCGAGTCCTGAGCTCAGCCCCCGAGCCGCTCGCTCCTGAGAGCCGAGCCGCGAGCCGCTAGCCTCCTGAGCCTCCTGCCGAGCCTCCTGTCCTCCTGTCCTGCCCGCTAGCCTCCTGTCCTGTCCTAGCCTCCCGCTAGAGCCGGCCTCCTGAGCGCCCTAGCCTGCCTGAGCCCGCTCCCCTTCGCTGGAAAGAGCTGTCCTAGCGAGCAGCCCTCCCGGCTGAGCCCTCGAGCCGGCCTCCGCCGCCGCCGAGCGTCCTGAGCCCGCTAGCCTCCGCTGGCCGGAGCCCGCCTCCCCGCTAGCCCTCAGCTCCTGAGCGCGACGGCCCCTAGAGCGATGCAGCCGTCGCCGGCGGCCCCCTGGCCGCTGCCCCCCCGCGGCCGAGCCCCTCGCCTGCCGGCCCCCCTGGCCGAGCCCGCCAGCCCCGCCCGCCAGATGCAGCCGCCGGCGCCCGCCGCCCGCGCCCCCAGCCGTCGCGCCGGCCTCCTGAGCGATGCAGGCTCGCCGCCGCCTCCCTGAGCCGATGCAGCCGTCGCCGCCTGCGCCGCCGCGCTGCAGCCGTCGCCGCCCGAGCCCTCGCCGCCTGCCCGTGCCGTCGCCGCCGGCCTCCTGAGCGAGCCAGCCGTCGCCGCCGCCCGCCTGATCCGCCAGCCGGATGCCGCGCCGCCGGGGCCGTGCAGCGATGCAGCCCGCGCCGCCGGCCTCCTGAGCGATGCCGCCCGTCCCGCCCTGAGCTCCTGAGATGCCGCCGCCGCCCCTGGCCTCCTGAGCCGGCCGCCGCCCGCCGCGCTCCCGTCCTCCTGAGCGCCGCCGCCGTCGCGCCGCCCCTCCTGCCTTCCACACCGCCTTTCCTCGCCGCCGTCCTCATCCACCGCCCCCGCTCCCGCCGTCCTCTCCTGCCGCGCCGCCGCGCGCCCGCCCGCCTTCGCTGAGCGGTGCGCCGCTTCACCCCCGCGCCCGCCGCCTGAGCCGCTGTGCGCTTCGCCACGCCGCCCGCCCTCTCCTGAGCAGCGTCGCCCCGCCTTCCCGCCCTCTGAGCCGGTGCCCTGAGCGCCCGCCCCCTCGCCGCCCAGCCGTCGCCCTTCCCTCGCCCGCGCCCCCCGCCGCCAGCCAGCGCCGCCGTCCTGAGCCCGCCCCCGCCCGCCGCCCGCCCGCCTGAAGTCCGCGCCTGTCCGCGCGCCGCCGCCTGAGCTGCACCCTGAGCCGCTCCGCCGCCGTCCGCGCGCACTGTCTCCGCCGACTGTCCCCGCTGAGCGGCCGCCGTCCCGCCGCACCCGCGCGGCCCCGCACTGTCCCGCGCCCCCCGCCCGTCCGCGTCCGCGTCCGCGCGCTGTCCCCGCCGCTCCCCGCCGTCCGAGCGCCGCCGCCCCGCGCTCCCGCCTCTCTCCGCCCTGTCCGCCGCCGCCGTCCGCCTGAGCGGCGCCCGCCCCGCCGCCGTCCGCCCGCCGCCGTCGTCCCGCCGCGCCCGTCCGCTCTCCGCCGCCGTGTCCCCCGCCGCGCCCCGCGCTCCGCCGCCCGTCCGCCTCCGCCGGTCCTGAGCTCCGCCTCTGTCCCCGCCCCGCCGCACTGCCTCGCCTGAGCCGTCTCCGCCGGCGCCTCGTCTCCTGCGCCCGGCACGCCGTCCGCGGCGGTCCCACTGAGCCCGCCTCGCGCGGCGCCGCTTCCCCTGAGCCTCACGCCCTGCGCCTGAGCGGTGTTCCATCCCCGGCTGTCCTCCCCCCCTACCCCTCCCCGGACCTCACCACCCCTCCCCCTCCTTTCCCCCCTTTCACACCCCCCCTCTATCCACCCCCTTTCCCTCCACCCCCCTTCTGCATTCCCCCCCTTCCTGCCCCCCCCCAACCTTCCAATCCCCCCCGAACTCCCACATCCCCCCACCCCCCCCCCCCCCATTATCCCTATCCACTGTTATTCACTGTTGTCCCCGTCCTGTGGGGGTCCCTGGGGGGGGGACTTCTGGGTTCGTCATTGGGGGGGGGTACAGGGTTGTTTTTGGTTTGTCATGTTTTTTATTGTCAGTTTTCCTTTGTTTTCTTTGCTGAATCTTTTGAAATCTCATCTCTCCCTTGCTGTTTCTCTCTACACTTTTTTTACTTTCCCCCTTCTGTACTACTGTCTTGTAATTATTATTATTAACTTATTTATTTATAACATTTATTTATTAATACTATAACTAAATTGTGGTTAACTAATTCTTTAATTACTAACTAATACTAAAATTTTTAATTATTACTAACACAATAAATTCTCATCACGTTTCATCACGTTTCCACAGTTCCTTTAGTGTTTCCTTAGTAATTGTTCATTGTCTTTGTTAACTAATTCACTAACGAAGGGCTAGGGAAGGAAAAATTACTAACTAAATTATTAATTGCCTTGTTAAATGTCTCTCTCTCTCTCGCGGTTTTCCATCCTGCTGTCTGCACCTGTCTACACCTGCATGTATACACCTGCTGCATATACCTGCTCTGTGTTTCGTCCTTCTCTGAGTTTATTTTTTTCTTCCTGTTGTACGTGTTGAGTGTTGTTCCCTGTTGTCCCCCCCCGAGAGAGTCGAGAGAGAAGTTTTCTGTTGTTTTTTTTTTTGTTTGTTTTTTGTTTCCTGTGTTTTGTGTTGGTTTTTTTTTTTTTTTTTTACCTGATTTGCCATTTGACCTCTTGACCTCAGTCGTGCGCGACCCGACCTGATTCCTCTGATTTTTTTGTACTTCTGCTTTGACTTCTCGTGTATGACCTGCCCTGTCTTGACTTCCCCCTGGACTGTGATTTTGGTTTTATAAACATTCGTTTTGGTCACCTGCCTCTGCTATGGTCCTCTTGTTTCACCGATCATAACAAATGCAACATACAATGATGCCATCACAGGGAATGGGGAGCTGAATATAATCTGAAAATTTGGTCTCTGAAGAGGAGTGAAGAATGTGTAAGAACGTGAACCCTAACGGTGACGCCAAGGATATCTGAGAAGAGAAAAGGTATAAAGGAAAAATTAACAAAACTCACGGTTCTGTGCCGAGGAGGAAAACCCAGTGGCTCAAGTGAAATAATTGTGGAAATTTGCAATTATTTATCGAAAAAATTGTCACGTCCAATTTCAATCTTCACAGAAGCGAGACAGCAGACTTTTCTATCCAAACGTCAAAATGTAAAATCAGCTCCTTCAGTATTCATCAGTGTAACTGGCAGCTTTCTGGGCTGTGGGTGGACTTGTGACCCCTGGCTGGAGATGCTCACCATTGACTCTTCACCAAAGCCTTCAAGTCAGGCCAGTAATTCTGAAATGGAAGAATATTGACTGGCGAGAAAAACAAATGCAATTCCACTGACCTGCCGCGAACTGTATAATGTTACAAAATCAGATCAATAGCTATCTTTTCCGTTCTTACCCTCCCTCTGGGGAACATGAATTGCAAAGTTTCTGTGCATTGAGATCCAAGCAATAGGGCAATGCAGGATGATTAACTTTGCAGCATGTAGGGCAGTTTGGAGGGTGGGGGTGGGGGTGGGGAATGGCACGGTTGAACCTCAGAACCAGATTAGAGCAAGATGGACAGCTGGGATATTTGGCTACAGTGTAGTGTTGAGCAGTTCTTCTCAACTTCATTCCTGGGGGTCCCCTGTGTATCCTGGTTTTTAATTCCACACATAATTGCCATTTGTGTAATTGCCAGGTGTTTTTCATGTTTAGATCATTTACCTTCTTAAGCCACATTATGTTAGCAATAGATATGCATGCCATGAAGAATAAACGTCCAATATTCACATTGTGCTATATTGAAAACAATTACAAAAAGAGCAGTAAAAAATGCTTTAACTGATCAGATTACAGACTGAAGTGAATCAATAGGCTCATAACTGATGAAATTGTGGACACATGGCCACTAAACGTAACCACTTGAGAAATAATGAGGAATTAAAAAATAAGGCAAATGATAACGAGCCAAGCCTGCATTGTGTTAATAAGTTTAAGGAAATAAATATGAAGAAACTCAAAGACATGTGTTCAACTACCCAATTAGGAGCCTATCTATTCGCCTCAATGCTTAACTTTATTAGTTTAAAATAATTGTTGCCCTTTTTTTGTAATTGTTTGCAATGTAGCACAATAACCACAATGTGAACATGACAACATTATTCTTTATGGCATGCATAGCTATTTGTGACATAATGTGTCTTAAGAGGGTAAATAATCCTTCTAAACATGAAAAGCTCCAAATAAAAAAACAACAGCTTGTTAAAATTCTAGGATACACAATGGGCCCCCAGAACCAAGGTTGAGAACCACTGGTATAGAGAATGGGACAGTGCAACTTCAGGTGTACATTTTAACAGAGAGTAAATGGGGCATGTAAACCATATACAGAACTTTTTGAGCTTAACCTTGGAAAAGACCACATGCATGACGAGCAAATACAAAACATGATCTATTCAGCAGTTAAACTTATCGGCTATGTCTACAAGGTCATAGAGACAAGAGTCAATGTGGAACAGCTTGTCGGATTGTGCTTAGGGGCAGAGACCCTCAGGGTGTTCGAGTCCAGGCTTGACACAGTGCTGGATACTCTAGCAGGTATATTACAGGCCTAGATGGGCTGAATGGCCTCTTCCCTTCATTGTATATTATTGTTCTTAGAATTTTAAACAGTGACAAGCTAATCACTTATCTCTGAATGAAGGGGTTGAAGCCTCATTTAACATATTTTCTTGTCTGAACATTTGGCTTTTTAATAAAATAAAATAATAAAATAAACAGCTGTTAAATTCAAAAGGTGCTGTAAACAGGCTAACAAGCCAGCCTGCCAGGAAAAGTGTGCCCCCAAATCCCCTAAGAAACACTAATATACAAACCCCAATTCCAAAAAAAGTTTGGACAGTATGTAAAATGCACATAAAAGCAGAACGCAACTTTAGGAACGTGTTGCAGGCATCAAATTCAGAATTAGCGTATATTTACAAAAATCAATAAAGTTGATAAGGTAAAACATTAGGGGCCAGATTCAGAGTTGAGATAAGCACGTGCAAATGAGACTTACTACTAAAATTCCGCGTAGCTTAAGCTATTTGTGATTCAGACATTTGGCTTATCCGCTGTTTTAAGCGTTTCTCCAGTACATACGCGCCATTAAGCGCGCGGGGTGGAGATTTCATGAAAAGGAGGCGTGTCTGCAAGATACGCATATTCAGAATTTAAACTTAATCATTTTTTTTGTGCAACTTTGTTCTGGAAAAAAAGGTAGCTTATGTCTTAGGAGATACAGCATACAGCATCTTTCGCAAAAATGGATATTAGAATGAGTGCATGTTCATGTTCGCGTATTTGAGTATTACGCAAATACATGAACGTGATTGCTTCGAGCTACGCAAACTGTTTTTTTTTGCCATGACATTTCTGAAAGACAAACCAGAGCAAAGCACAGATCGAACAAGAAAGTTGATTACTGTTGTTGCCTGCTATAGCGTCCTTTGCTGCAAATGTCATGGCAAAAGATCAACACTGTCAACACTAACTACTGAAGAAAATATAACCATATGCCCATTCCCCCAGCTTTTGCACATTCCTGATTTCTATAGCAACATAATTATCACAAGAATTTTTTCTTGACTTGTTAACTTGTGTTTGATGATTAAAGTTTATTTGTAGCGGAAAAACAAACTGTAAAAGCAAAATAAATAATTATTCCGATACTGAAATCTAAGTTTTATTATCAATCAAGAAAATTAAATAGTTTAGTATTGTCAGTTCCAGTGTAATAAAGTAAATAGTAAAGTAGCCTACATGGTAAAGTAAAAAGAGAATATAACAGGAAATGTAGAATCTCCCATTACATGAGCTGTTAAAGTGCAAGCCTATCTGCATTAGACGAGCACATTGCCTTTATGCCAAGCACTAGGCTGCGGTCTTTCTCGCAGCCTGGAAATAAAATAATTAATTTATACATTTTGTCATTTTGTTGGTGTACATGCATGCGAGAGGTGGTTTGAATTCCCGATCCCCTAGTGATGGAAAAAGGTAGGCCTACTTACTGTTTGACAAAGTAAATTTGATGTAGCTACACAAATAAGCCACTAAAGCTAGCCAAGTGAAGCTGTTGTAGGTCCCACCTGTCTATGGTCCCACCAGGCAATCGAGCCAAGACGTTGAGCGATACATTTCACATGACATGAGCTGCACATATGTGACAGCCCTTTCTATTAATATTTTGCAAACACATCTTTGGATGGAGTTTTGAGGCTACGTTAGGTGAAAGGAGAAGACAAACCTGGAAGAGAGATGAAACAAGAGAAAAAAGGGGTGGAAATGGTGTAGGAGAGTGAAAGGAGAAGACAAGGTGAATGGGGTTTGGGGTACCGGTGAATACAAAAAACCTTTTTGGGGGTTGGGGGAAATGGGGGCCAGGGGGTCTGAAATATGTGGGACGGGGTTTCCGGGGGTGGTTTTGCCCAACAGGAGACGGGGGGGCCCTCTCCTCGAAAGTTGGCAAACGGTGTGGGGGTTTTTCTGAGTCGGGGGGTTCTTTTACACAAAGGAGAACGGAGGGGGCCTGGGGACTCCAGGCTCCTCCAGGAGTAAAGGGGTGGAAGGAACGCTGGGCAGGAATAAGGGAGGAGGGGACCATAGAGGATACAGGTGGGGAGACAATTTGAAAAAAAAGGAAATTCAGACATTCCCATGTGGGAGGGGGGGAGAGAGGGCCGACAGTAGCTCAAATGAGCGGCACAAAAGGTGGGCCTCCACTGCTGAGATAATGTGATGTGGAGGCAAAACGCAAAAAAGGCTCACCAAAACCTGAAAAAGAAATCTCCTACAAGAAAGAAAAATTGGGGGGAGATGGGAAATGAACCGGGAAATGGAAGGCGGGCATCAGAAAATGGCAGGCTTGGAAGGACTTGAAAACGGCGGCTACGTTGTAAACACGATGTGGGAAGGCGGTTGTGATGAGGACGATCGGTGGTTTCCCACGAGCCATGAGGGACCAGGCCGATGGGATGTGAGGACCAACATTGATGGACACGGGGTGGAAATTTGAAATCCACTTGGTTGAGAGCCTCCGACTTGAACTGGGCACAGAACTGCATGCCGCCACTATTTCAGGCAGCTCTTTTTTTATTTTCGGGCACCCCACGACGGAAGGTGGGCCAGGGCCAGGGGGGGCGTTCAGGAACAAACAGGCTGGGCACTTGAGCCCCGGGCCCCTCAGGTGGAGTTTGGCAGGGGCCCCCAACAGGGGGCCGGCGCCACGAACACCAAGGCTGGGGCGGAGCAAGACCGGGGTTGCCTCCCTGGAGAATGCGACAATGCTTGAGGCTTAATATTTCCTGATCCCGGCCAATAGGACAGAGTAAATTGAAGCGAAGAGAAGGCGCGAAGACCGTCATCTCCACCCAAAAAAGAGAACGGAAACAAAACACACTCCAGATTGACATTGCCATCTCCAAAATAAAAAATGGATGGGATAAAAAGAACTTCGATGCACGCCCCTCAAAGGTTGCCACCTGAAATCCGATATGATGTCTCATGCTGTGTGCATCACTCCACATTGAAAGACGATGGAGGAAGATTTAACGGTATCCTCATTTGTTGGGCTGCACAACATCCAACCAGTATTAGAGGCCACCACCTCAACCAAGGCACCTGGAAAGGGCATGGACTGCTGAAAAACAGAAGTGAAAGAGAAGAAGGTTTTGAGAAACGTTGTTGACAGCAGGAAGGCTTGTCCTCCAAGCTTGGTCCGTTTGGTGCGCTGTTTTAAAAACGTACAAGCTGTCGTGGTGTCTGCCACAAGTTGCAAAGGAAGCGGATGAAGAAGTTTTGAAATCCAAGGAATCCAAGGAAACCTTGGAGTTGTGTTGGGTTTTGTTGGTAGGTTACCCACCCCCAACCACCCAGATTGTCACGGACAAGAGAATCCTCAGAACCAAAATCCTCGGCATCCTGAAATACACTTTCTCAAAACTGACACACACCTTCTCTGCACATGTCTAACTGATTCTTCAAAGGCATTTGCATCAATAGCGCACTAGATTCTTCAAATCACAGAAGAATATGGGGCTCAGAGTGCGAATGTTGTGAAAATTGCTGTAAATCAGAATATGTTCTGAAAGGGGTCTTTGTTAATAATGACGTTGTAAATAATGATATATACAAAAGTAAGTGAATCCAAAAAAAGAGTTGACGAAGAACCAATAGAAGACGAAGAGGGCCCAGTGATACATGAAAGGACATGAATGTGATGATGTTTTAGGTGACTCTTTCCATGGCCCGTCTAAAAGATGGGGCAGTGGTACAGGTGGGCAGTGAAGGGTGAGGTCCTGAGGAGTGTTGTTGGGAGTAGAGTAGAGATGAGGAGAGGAGGCAAGAAGGGAGTGGTAGGAAACGTGTTTGGACCTTGTGGGAGTTCCTGGTGGAGGGGCAGCACTGGATGGTTGATAAAGGTTGAGAACTGAGGGGGTGAGAGTAACTTTGAGGGGAAACTGAGCAGAGGGTTGTGAGTTGGTTGGGATAATGATTCAGTGAGGGGACCAGTGATCGGATGGGGTTGTGAAAAGTGTTTGACTTGACAGTGAACGGTGCACATGAGAAAAAGGATTCAAAACAAAGATTCCAGAACAAATAACATGATATCCTCTGGATCCACTGCGAGAGGGCTGGCACCACAGTCATAGTGTGAAGCGAGAGGTAAGCATAGAGGTGGTGTGGATGCCCATCTGGTGATTTGGTGTGATGGGGGTCTGACGGGACCACTCAGAGATGCCCGTAATGACGTTAAGGTGAAGGAATTGATGAGGACTAGTTGAGGTAAGTGGGTGATTGACCAGGTAGCTTGAGATGAAGGGTTCGAGTTGGTGCAGCGGTGAGGGTCGGACGGAAGCGCCTGTCAGGACCTCCTGGGACATTCCTCTCAGTTGGATTTCCGGGGATTTTTTTCCTTTGAGTTTTTGACCCCCACAGTTGGAGGCTGCACGAGGACGGGGTTGAGGCATGGATTGACATTTTGGAGCATGAGCCGGGCACAATCCACTTCATGCGGAGAGGGGGGGGATCATCATTGCAAAAACGTAGGCATGAAATGGTAAAAAGGAAAACTGGAATGCAGGGTTAGCAAAAGGGTTGGTGGACTGGGGGAAGAGGCCGACACGATGGCGCCCTTCTTTTGGAAAGCGACCACCTCAACCCTGACAGGTACATCCAGGGGACAGGGATCTTTGGTTAATGAAGGCCATCATCAGTCATCCAGGGAGCCAGCATCGTCAGGACTCCCTCACTCACTTTACGGTTCTCCCCGACCCCATTATACGCACGCTCCCTGCCCGCAGAGTGCATGCAGCCTCAGCAGCCCAAGCGCCACTCCCACTGGAAAACCAAGATCGGAGAGAGAGGCGGAACGCGGAGCATGGCGAATTCCACGTTCAGATTCACCACAAACATTTCTTTCAGTGATCAAAAACCTCAGATGATGGGACAAAAACTGGAAACGTCAGATGATGGATTGTGGCAGGCCCTGTCTATCCAATGTGGTGCAAACCCATCAAATCCACTTCTTCACAAACATCAGGTGGGAGGCGTCATGCCTTTAAATAAGGTGCACTGACCAAAAAACAGTGTGTAAACCTGCATCACCCCCAGCAGCTCCCCAATCAAGGCTGGGTTTGGGAATCAGGGGAATGCTGATGGTTGCAGGTTTGGGGAACGGCAGAGTGCAGTTTGCACAGGGGGGGGGAGAATGGGGTGGGAGGAGGAGTGCTGGAGGCAGCTGGGTGGACATCTGCAAGACCTGGTCCCCCCCCTGATGACCTGGATGGAGATCCATTTCATCTTGCAGTAGTTACTTCAGTAGTTAGTCACACGCAACGCTGCAACAGCGCTGGCAGGCGGAGTGGCCTGTGGCTTGTTGTTCTGTGTCTGCTGGGGTCTGGTATGGTGTCAGATTGAATTTTATGAATTGGAACAATCGCAGACACCAGTCACCAGAAGTAATAGAATATTTGTTTTATTAGTCCACACACACAATGTCCAATTCCAGCAGCAAATAGAGGCAGCAGGCATAAACATAGTCAATAGTCAGGCAGGGGCCAAGGGCAGGGGAAGGAAGGAACAGTGAAAGCAAGATGAGCAAAAGCAAAAAAAAAGGAAGATTAGGGCACAGGCACAGGGGAATCAGTCATCAGCAGAAGAAGGAGGTGGGCGAAGCGAAGGCAGGTTAGGACGGGGGGGGAAGGGGTAGGTGGAGGGGGGGCTGGAGCAGGGCTGGACAAGAACAGGCTGGACAGGCAGAGAACACAGAAACAGAGGAGACTAAATACCAAACTAACAAAGAAACAACGAGAAACAGGTGAGACGAAACAAATAAGAAAACACAATTCAGGTGCGGGGAAGTGGAGACACAAAATGGAGCGAAGGAAAACACGAAACGGACTACCAGATAGAAAATACATATAAATGAAAAAACCAGATGTAGACTAAGACGTGGAGGCACGAGACTTAACAAATAGTTCCACCACGAAACAAGAAGATTATTAGTGTTGGACAGAATTAAACCCGAGACCACTATATGAAAAAGCTAGTTTAAACCAAAGCACCATGCATCTCAGCCCTAAGACCCAAAAGAAAACAAAAAGGAATGACAGAGAAAATGCAAGAGAAGTCTAAACATTAGCGAGGGAATTCAGTTAGTACAGGCAGTGCTGTTGTACAAATCTATTTTAAATGTTATTCATTTTTAAATTCCTGGGGAAAGGAACTGGGGTGGAATTCAATCACACACAAAATGACTTCTTTGAGAATAATGAGATTATCAAACAGGAGGGACAGAGAAACGATGGCATGACATCACCAAGAAGTTGGAAGAAAAAGTTTTGCACAACAACCAGTTTTTTTTTATATTAGTGGAACACAGTCCACCAGCAGAAAGTGCATCGGTCAGAGCAGGAAGTGCATCGTCACTGCAACCAAAGAAAGTGATGAGGGTGAACACCATGAAAATGGCAGGGCTTGTGATTTTTTATATTTTGTTGGTCTTTGTCAGCTGGACCTCTCTAGGGAATATTCTCTCTAGATCTACTGATTTGCTATGAATTGGCTTTGGATTCAGTCAACATTTTACTTTAATCAAGGCATTATTTTTTATTCACAAACACAGCTTTGAAAAGGTATACGGGGAACTGATGTACTCTTCAAGCTGTGTTTATAATGAAATAGACTGGCATATACTTGTGAATCAAAGCAAGGCCAAACATTTATTGACTGCAAGCCAATGTCTCAATCTTGTAGCAATTACAGCTGCCTCAGTTAAAGGTACTCATCTCACACATGCACTTTGTTTTAGCCACCAGCTGTGCACTGACATAATGGGAACTTTAATTTCCATGAATGGTCCTTCATAACGGCTATGCAACTCTTCCATAAGCACTACATAGCACATTCACAAACACTATAGGCCTATAGACATTCATAAATGCTTATTTCAAAAACAAAAAATAGCCAATAAGTCACCACTGATGCAGTAGTGACCTGGTTAATATTGACAAATGCATTTCTGAATATCAATTTAGTATTTATGAAACTGCATTTCTTATGATGTATGAATAAACACTTTTGAATTAGTTTCAATACCTAACAAACCTTTTAAACAAAAGTTTGTGTAAATATCCCAGTAATCCAGATTCCTCTACGTAAATTACACATGTGGGAATATCAGGGTGCACCAGAGGCTTTTCAATTTTCAATAAATAACTTCTCCACTGATTGAATTAGTTTTATTGAATTTGGGCTGAATTGATAGCCATTAACCTGTAAGAGCATTTGTGAGTAAAGGGCGCTGGAGAGATTGCTAAGACCTCTCTTCACTCTAAATGCTCCAGAGGAGCCAGGACTGTTGACCTAAGGAGACAAATTTACATTCTTTAACGTGCAAACAGAACCAGGGAAGATAGGGCAGACGGTTCTTCTTCAAAATTACTGTTCTGGAGTCTTGGTACGGAGAACTAACATATAGATAGCATTCAGGGGCTCTGATCCGCACAACCACAATTCTACATTGTAAAAAATGACTTTTGCTGTAAAATTTTTACGGTAAAACCCATGGCTGAACAAGGCCTGCAAACCCATGTTATGGGTACAGCAGTGAAGTTGAAGAGGTCTTTTTGAATGTAGCCTGTTGGAAGCCTGTTTAATCACAGAATGTAAAAGGTGACCAGCCATGTGCTGTATTCCCTCTTTTTTACTTTAGCATTTCACCACCAAAACTAAGTTTCCCAAAACTGCACATTTGTTGCTTTTATATGAGGGCTCACAGTGGATTTTATGGCTTCATTTTTTGAACAGAATAAGATGAAGGAAGCGGAGGCCCTATACACTGCCTCATGCTCGTGTGCAGTTGAACAGAATAAGATGAAGGAAGCGGAGGCCCTATACACTGCCTCATGCTCGTGTGCAGTTGACATACTCATTTATCGCACTCATCTTTGGAAGAGGGTCAGGAAGTATTTTTTTGCATAATTACACAATCATTTCTGCTAGCCTTTACTTGCACAGTCATAACCAGTCTTTCTCAAGGCCTATTTTCAGTTTGCGCACCCAAACATCCTCAGAAAAAGTAACTGTATATAAAGAAGATTGGCTTTATGTCAGAGTTTTCAAACAATTTAATCTGAGGCCCCCTAAAATGAACATTTCTACCTAAATAGAATAGTTAATGTTTGACACCTTTTTCCAACACCAGCTGCAAGACAGTTCAGGAATTATTTAACACAATGAGCACAATATGCCACTTATTTAACACAATGTGAAATTACATTATGAATATTACCAAGGACATGCAAACAAGGCTTGCTTCATCTGAAAGTGTAAAATGTATAATTTATGAAATATGAAACACCAAAACATGCTTAAAACAAGTGTCAATATTTTGAGAAATATTTGGGTTTGGAAAGTCCTGATATACAGAATGATGAGGGCCACTGGTTTTCCAGAATTTTTTTATTTTTTTAACCTGTTTCATCCTCTAACACAGGGGTGGCCAATTCCAGGCCTCGCGGGCCGGTGTGTATGCAGGTTTTTGCTGCCGCCAGTTAACAATTATTTAATTAGCCCAATCGTTTACACGATCTGATATTTTAATCTACATATCCGCGATATGAAAAGCAGCTGATGAATGTTCTTGTGCCGGTATGCGTCAATGCGTGTATTGTAGCATTTTATCGTTCTGTAATTTACAAGTAAATCGGTGATTGTGTGTATGACTAATTAGCTGATTGAACCGTGGTAACTGGTGGCAGTAAAAACCTGCATACACACCGGCCCGCGAGGCCTGGAATTGGCCACCCCTGCTCTAACACCAAGAGGGCTGTGTAGAACTTCCTGAAGGCACTTGTTAAGCAATCAAACACATTGTGGTTATCATCCCACATAATCATTCAATTACCACAGGGGTGTCCAATCTTACAAGAGAAACTTGTAAGGTGTGAAAATTTATGCTCAAATACAGCACTACAACGCTTGATTAAATTAATGGTCTTGTTGCCTTGATTTCTTACCACTGATTACTGTAATTAGAATATCTACAGTGATGCATTTAAGATAAGGACTAAAATACTGGGTAAATGTTTGTTAGAGGTTAAAAGTAAAAATTGGATCTGGCTAACTATCTTTCCTCATTATAAAGAGGTCAGGGATAAGTTTAGCTTGTAATTAAGTGAAGTTTGTTTTGTTTACAGTCATATTTATAGTTAATTAATCAGCATCCTGTGAAAGTAGCGGAGGTGTGTGAGCCTTAATAAAATGGACGAGCTCATTAAAGGTAAGAACATGTGTTTCATCAGTGTTTGAGTACATTCTGTCATCTACATTTCACTTATTGTGCTTTGTCTTTTCATCTTTCTGTCTATCTCTCTACACACACACACACACACACACACACACACACATGCACTCACATGCACACATACATGCACACTCACACACACACATGCACTCACATGCACACATGCATGCACGCAGACACACACACTCACACACACACACACATGCACTCACATGCACACATGCATGCACGCAGACACACACACTCACACACATGGACACACAAGCGCACACACATGCCCACACGCACACGCACATGCATATTTATTTTCTCAATTTGTAGTTCACTGGCAGTCAGTAGTACATATTTGCCAGCTGAACCCATGTTCTCTCAGTACCAGCTGTCACATGTAACAGCCTGAGAAAGATTTTTAGATAAAGTACACAAACATGGATGCAGCATGGATGTTGGAATTTGGCAACTGCTGGCAGTGTAACTGCCACTCCCCCATTCCAATATTCATTCTGCGGTTTGTGTATCATATCCTATAAAAACCTCCTTCAGACACTAGGCCAGCAGCCAGAGAAAACGGTACCACTGCCTGTCAATCAACCACAAATATATATACAGGTGCAGCTCAAAAAATTTGAATATCGTGAAAAAGTTCAATATTTTTTGTCACTCATTTCAGAAAGTGGAACTCATATATTATATAGATTCATTACACATAGAGTGAAATATTTCAAGCCTTTATTTCTTGTAATTTTGATGATTATGGCTTACAGCTAATGAAAACCCAAATTCAGTGTCTCAGAAAATTAGAATATTGTGAAAAAGTTCAGTGCTGTATCCAAGCATATTCATAGAAAGTTGAGTGGAAGGAAAAAGTGTGGTAGGAAAAGATGCACAAGCAACAGGGATAACCACAGCCTTGAGAGGATTGTCAAGCAAAATCCATTCAAGAATTTGGGGGAGCTTCACAAGGAGTGGACTGATGCTGGAGTCAGTGCATCAAGAGCCACCACGCACAGACGAATCCAGGACATGGGCTACAAATGTCGCATTCCTCGTGTCAAGCCACTCCTGAACCCGAGACAACGTAAGAAGCGTCTTACCTGGGCTAAGGAGAAAAAGAACTGGACTGTTGCTCAGTGGTCCAAAGTCCTCTTTTCAGATTAAAGTAAATTTTGCATTTCATTTGGAAATCAAGGTCCGAGAGTCTGGAGGAAGAGTGGAGAGGCACAGAATCCACGTTGCTTGAAGTCCAGTGTGAAGTTTCCACAATCAGTGATGATTTGGGTTGCCATGTCCACTGTGTTTTCTGAAGTCCACAGTCAACGCAGCCATCTACCAGGAAATTTTAGAACACTTCATGCTTCCTTCTGCTGACAAGCTTTATGGAGATGCTGATTTCATTTTCCAGCAGGACTTGGCACCTGCCCACACTGCCAAAAGTACCAAAAGCTGGTTCAATGACCATAGTATTACTGTGCTTGATTGGCCAGCAAACTCGCCTGACCTGAACCCCATAGAGAATCTATGGGGTATTGTCAAGAGGAAGATGAGAGACACCAGACCCAACAATGCAGACGACCTGAAGGCCGCTATCAAAGCAACCTGGGCTTCCATTACACCTCAGCAGTGCCACAGGCTGATCGCCTCCATGCCACGCCGCATTGATGCAGTAATTCATGCAAAAGGAGCCCCAACCAAGTATTGAGTGCATAGAAAGGAACATACTTTTCAGAAGGCTGACATTTCTGTTTAAAATATCCTTTTTTATTGATCTTATGTAATATTCTAATTTTCTGAGACACTGAATTTGGGTTTTCATTAGCTGTAAGCCATAATCATCAAAATTACAAGACATAAAGGCTTGAAATATTTCACTCTATGTGAATGAATTGATATAATATATGAGTTTCACTTTCTGACATGAGTGACAAAAAAATATTGAACTTTTTCACGATATTCTAATTTTTTGAGCTGCACCTGCATGTAGCAGGGCTATCTGGTTGGACACTTGTTGCTTGGGTGAGAAGGCATTCAGCTCTCCGATTGGCTGACAGATAAACTCAATTCTATTAACAGCCTATACATAGGCTGCAGTAGCCAGGTAAGGAGACAGGTCTTACCTGTTGCAGTTCCGGGTGTTCCATTGGGCATACTGCTTTCCTCTGTTGTGAAGGTAGGCTGGTAGTTCCATGTGATGCATAATGATTGTACTGATCCCAGGTAAACTGATGAGTGTTGTCCATTATAGGTTCCTGTAGCTGGGCTGGTGGCGCATGAGACGGCTATAATTCAGATTTAAGGTACTTTTATTAAGCTGGGTACCGTAACCACAGCGAAGCATTTAGCTTTTCGGTTTCTCTGACTAATAGACGGTAGGAGCCTATGATAGAAGGCGCTATTGCTACCTAGTAACTTATTTCTTATTTTTTTATAGGACATTGCTGGCTGCAGTTTTGCCTATATTATCATTCCCGGTGATCTACACTGCGGTTAACGGAGTTGTAACCACATAACTACGGCGGCTATACGTTGGGTCGCCGGCCGAAAGATTCGCCGCAGCGAACCGCTATTATTTTATCCCTGTGTTATATTTATTATTGCATGTTATGGTAGTTATCCACCGGTCTTTTAAGTATTTATATGAGATACGTGTGGGACTCGTGTCTCACTGACAAACTAACTGCGGGTAGGTTGGTTTGGGTGCGCTAAGCTGCCATTCTTATTTTCTTTGTTTTGTGCTGAAGGTCGAGCTTTCGTACTGGTGTAGCTGGGGGCAATAGCGCGAATCGGAAGGCGGACCTTTTATTCACTGCTTGCTGTGTATGTGTGTGTGGATAGTATTGGGAATTTAAACCGCACGTACTCACTTGGCTTATTTCACCCTTTGCAGTGCGTGTGTCTGACAGTCACGAGTGTGTGCTTGTCCCCTTCCGGTAAGTTGCCCTCTCTCGCCGCGCCGTTCTCTTCCTCACACACTTCAGCAGCGCCCCTAACTTGCCTGAGGGAAGAACGGCCGTGGTTATTTTATTGTTTATTATACCTTTTGCTAATTGTATATCTGTGGGTACATGTTTTATTTTGTTATTTGGTTTAATAAACTGTTTTATTGATTGAATCCACTTCTATTTACTTAATTTAATTGAAGGTGCCTGAGTAGAGTACCATAAGTGCTCTGTGCATGGTAAAAGAACAAAACTAATTCCTTGGGTGAAATTCCCAAGGTGGCGTAGTCTAGCTAACTGTACTACCCGCCACATGCATATATATATATATACTCCTCAAAAAAAGTTTGGAAACGTTATTTCGGTCGATTATTCCTCCCCTTTAATAATACCAATTGGTATTGTATTTTATATCGTTGGAAAGCCTGATTAGTCACCTTTACAACGAGGTACAACTTGTAAGGATCATGCATTCGTGGAATGAGCAACACAGCTAACCGTGTGGGTAGCGGCCCAAAAAAATGTGCCAAAATCCCCTGCAATATTCTTCTGTTGGTATTCACTCTCGTTTTGAGCTTCAAGTGCTGGCAGGTGTATGGGACCTAACTCCATCCTCCAGGATGACAACGCTCGCCCCCACAGAGCCAGGATCATCACAGAGTACCTCCAGAATTTGGGAGTGGAGAGGATGGAATGGCCTGCCGTGAGTCCAGACCTCAACCCAATTGAACACTTGTGGGATCAGCTTGGGCGTGCTGTACGTGCCAGAGTGACCAACGCAACCATGTTGGCTGACTTGCGACAAATCCTGGTTGAGGAATGGGATGCCATCCCACAGCAGTGTGTGACCAGGCTGGTGACCAGCATGAGGAGGAGGTGCCAAGCTGTTGTGGCTGCGTATGGATCTTCCACACGCTACTGAGGTCCCTGACAGTGTAAAATGAATAAAGTGTAAAAATGGCCAATATGTGTTGTTTTTTCCTTATTACTGTGGGAGAGTGCAATCATCCAGTCCACCAAGCAACTCAAAACGAGAGTGAATACCAACAGAAGAATATTGCAGGGGATTTTGGCACATTTTTTTGGGCCGCTACCCACACGGTTAGCTGTGTTGCTCATTCCACGAATGCATGATCCTTACAAGTTGTACCTCGTTGTAAAGGTGACTAATCAGGCTTTCCAACGATATAAAATACAATACCAATTGGTATTATTAAAGGGGAGGAATAATCGACCGAAATAACGTTTCCGAACTTTTTTTGAGGAGTGTATATATATATATATATATATATATATATATATATATATATATATATATATATATATATATATGCGCAGTAGTGTAGTGGATGGTATTTGTGGGTATATGCAGTATACCCACTTTTTTTTAGTGGGCATAAAGTATACTCTCCATAAACCCCACTGGTGCACCTATCAATTAGTAGTAATCAATTTGCAAAATTAGAGTACACCCACTTCTCCAGGCACTACTACTACACACTGTGCTTGTGTATGCTTGTGTATGCTTGTGTGTGTGTGTGTGTGTGTGTGTGTGTGTGTGTGTGTGTGTGTGTGTGTGTGTGTGTGTGTGTGTGTGTGTAAAAAAAAAAAAAAATTGATTGAGCAGCGAAAAAGTACATAGCTCCAATCAGGCAGATAAAGTGGCTAAAGGTTGCTTTTGTAAGGATGCCATTCCCATAATGGCTTTGAGTGATGGACTGTACCATCTAGCTAGCCTCTTGAGCTGAACTGAATCTAGAACAAAATACACCTTATGAAAAATGGTTGCTATGCAAGGTGAGTTTTTAATCAAATACCTGCCCGTCAGTTCTATTGTATTCTCTAATATTCCCCTTAAACAATGTAAGACTACATAGCTTGTAGTGCTACTTATATATGAATAAAATGGACCCTCCCAGAAATTAGGTTTTGTGTCAGTGCTCTTGTCTCCAATGTGAACAAACGGCTAATTGCACTGCTGGTTTGTGTGTTCAGGTCCGCCAGAGAGGCTGAGGTATCTTCCCTTCACATCTTACTGCTATTCTCCGTGTAAGCATATGGCACACATCAGACCCCCGGATTTTTCAAACGGTGCTTGCCTCTCTCAAAGAGCCAGGCTCTATCCATGCCCATTCTTGTTTAACTTGTTTAACAGAGAGAAATGTCTGTTAGCAGCAGGGATTAACTGTGGGCAAGAGGGTCTACTCTCCTGCCAGGATGGACTTGGCTGGAAGCCACTTCTATCAATGTGTTGGATGACTGTATTTTGTATGTGTGTGTGCGTGTGCATGTGTGTGTGCGCGTGTGTGAGAGTATGTGCATGTGTGTGCAGGCATATATGTGTGTGTGCGAGCGTGTGCGTGTGTGTGACCAGCAATCCAAATGCCTACAACAGGTGCAAAAATGCTGCAATTGGAATTTTTATAGTGACAACCAGACAACAAAGCGCAATTGAAATATCTGCATGCTACAAAGTCAAACGTTAGATCATGCTGAGATCAGATTGCATATTATTTTATTACAGCTTATTTTATTTTTATTTCCTATCCTCCTGAGACCCTGAAGAAAAACAAAGTAAAGTATACATTTTTTTTTTACATAATTCTCTTGGGTGACAAAAACATGCTGCAGTGAAAACAGGTGTCAGTACAGTAGAATGTATGGTTCTTGAGACCGTATAGACTCATGTACCCTACAGAGAGCAAGAATGAATTTCCAGGTCTTCGGAGGTTATGATGTGTTTGCAGGTTCTGAAGCATTTCGATGAGTCAGTGCCTGGAGATACGCTCAGATTGCACGAGCCAGTGACCTCAGTGAGTCAGTGCCTGGAGATACGCTCAAATTGCATGAGCCAATGACCTCAGTTATTTACCATGTGAAGAATTTCAAACGTGCTTCATGGAAAGTGAGCGCAATCTGCCAAGCTACCATGGCAATCTTGACATGCTTCTCGGGAAAAAGAGGGAAAGTTTCTTGGCTGCTTGACATACAGTAAAAGACACTGGCCTGGTTTCAGTTAACGTTAGTCTCTAACTTGGACTCAAAGTTAAATTCACACGTTAATTAATTTTTTTCACAAATACAGTCCATCTATTATCAATATAATATAATTTATTTAATTAGATTTTTTTAGGTGGCAACCCTAACCAAGAAAAAAGCAGAGATGGATCCACACTGACACAACAAAGTACACAGGGCCTAAATAGCAGAAATTGGCTACAACAGAACTATTCATCTTTTGATATTGATGGTAATATCCAACTTATGTGCACCATTATTTTTTGAGCGGTCAAACTCAGTTCTAGGAATCATGTGTATGCTGTTTTTTGACTGTTAACTCTAAATCTGGTTTGACTTTTTTTTAAAGCCTTTGTTTCTCAGATGTTTGGCTTCAGAAACCAGGGGCCACATGTATAAACAGTGTTTAGCAGAAAAATGCCCTCAAAGCTGTGTAAGCGAGTTTTCACGCAGAAACTCTGATAATATAACACGTGCTGTGAGAATCTGCGTACCTCTGCACATGATGGACACCATACGTAAGCAATGTTTGGAGTCTGTGTGATATGGTGACACCGTGACCGAAAGGCAGAGGTAGAAAATGCAAAAAACCTTTTTAAAGCAGAGATCTGAGTTTTGACTGAATTTTGGAACTTGGACTGAGAATCCCTGTTTTTCCAGGGATGCTTGAGTAATGTAAAGTTCCTATGAAACCTTTTGGATAAGATCAGAGAGAATATTTTTCACACGCACACAAAATAAATAAATAAAAAAGAAAAACGTTTTGTAAACATCAACACAGAATATTGCTTGCCTCTGCAAATGTTTTCAGGAGTTTATTTTTTGGACGTTTACAGAATCTTCTTGAGCTTACAGCGTGTGATTTTCTTCCCTTTTTCTGCACAACCCCCCCCCCTCCCTTTTTTTCCCCTCTTTTTTCGGGTCTGTTTCAGAGCTATTTTTTTCAGTCCAATACAATGAAACACTTGTATTGATTTGTTTTGGTTCACAGCTGTACTCCTGCTTGCAAACGAGAGACATTCTCTTTTCCTTTTTCAGAACCACAGAGAACTGAAGGGCCTCTGTTAAGCAATAGCATTTATTTGACATTTCTAGGTGTGTGGATGTAGCAGGACGCATGAATCTTGTGAAACTGAAAGTGGGGAGGGTTTTAAAGAGGTTTGGGGGGGGGGGGAGGGGCAGTCAATGCTTGCTGTACCAAGAGAGAAAAAGGCCTGAAGATTTTAAATCGTGATAAAAAACAGAATTTACATTATTTCATTGTGTGCTCATTGAATTTTCAGGAAAACTGTGCTCTTCTGCGAATGCCTGTGAATTGCAGTGCTGTAGTATAAACACAATGAATTCCCATGTTGTCGTGGTATAAACCTGTGTGCGTGTGTATACAAAATAATAATGCGAGTTTATGCGTGTGTACAAAATAAAATAATGAAAAAAAACGAAAAAGAAAAAATGTCAGGAAATACATTTTGCACTGACTTGAAAAGTGTAGTGGTTCTATTCACCAGAGCCATTAGCAACTTAATAGGCAGCTCCAACACAATGGATGCAGTAATGGTTTATTTACAAAAACCACCATGGGCGACCATCCATTGTATTTCATCCAGCTAGTTGATCCGCACCTCAAATCACTTCAGTCTCCAAAGTCCAGCTAACTTTTTAATGTCAGAGGGGCTTGTTTGTTTGAGGTCTACTGTATTTCCCCAATCAAGAGAACTCATTGGAATGATAAAAATGTACACACGCTGTGGGACTTTTTCCAGGCCTCCTTGAGTCTGAGGAGGCGTGTAATTCCTTCTGATTCTGCCTCATGTTCTCTGCGCGAAAATGCTCTGAAGTGGCGCTTTCGGAGTCATGAGTGGAACAATTGCAATTCCAGAGAACAACAAATGTATTTGAGCGGGTATGGGTATGGGTAGGGAGGGGGGCGGGGCATGGAATTCAGAATGTTCTGCGGTCACCATCTTTGCCTACAGACAAATACCAGCGACTGTTCGACACTGTTCTCTTAATCTAGAACAATCTGTTGTGTGTTTGTTTTAGGGGAAGATCTCAGGCGAGCACGCCGCCTCTCCCCTGGACTGTCACGCTGCCAGCGGCTGGCCATGTTCAACAGCTGAGCCGCACGGTCATTGCGTTGATGGGACCCCTGATAGACCAGGAGGGGTCACTCTTGCACACTGAGAGGAGGGACAATCGGGCTAACTGATATCTTGGGAGACACTACTGCTAATTATGAGAACCCTACAGGGCTTCCAAACACTGTGTTGACGGCAGGGTTGGGGGACATTTCCATTTAAATTCAGCCAAATCAGGAATTCATTGAAATTCTGCTTTTGAATTGAAATAGTCCCATAACTAACATCATATGAGGACTTTCAGTTAATTTTACTGGAATGTACTGGAATTGAATTGGATCTGACCCCACCTCTGGTTGACAGTTGGTATTCGATTTGAGACCCTGGGATGCTTACTGGAACCAAGTGCCCCCCCCCCCCCCCCCAAATGGCCATCACATTTCACAGACTCTGTAATAAAATGAATTTAACCCTTGACCTCTATTGTGAATGGTAGACTTAAACGCCATCCGTGACAGCTCATAAGTGCAATGCAGCTAGCACATGATCGTTTAAAAAATGAATGTCTTTATCGCAATAGCAATGATTTATAGTCTATAGTCTTTTAGCTAGGTACACATTCCAGTGCCTTTGATCTGAAATGGCTATTTGGGAAATTTTATATAGATTTATTTCATATTGTACATGTCATCTTTGTATATCTTCAGTGAAAACAGAGAATAATTGACTGTGTCAACACTCACTCCTGGCAATAAATCAGTGTGAATGAAATTGAAAAGGAAGAGAGGGTTCTCAGTATGAGCGTAATGATAGCTCTGCAGATTCTCCTGGCCGTGCCGACAAAAATATCTGCCTGTAAAAATCAGTGAACCCTGATTTAACGAGCAAGGTGGCTGACAGGAGGCCCCAGATTCAGAGAACGAGTTTTACTGAGTCGTATTGGGTTTCGGAGAGGATCAATAACCAGGGAGGGAAAAGGATCAATCAAATGAGTGGAAAAGTAAAAATCAGAGTGAGCTCACCCAAATTAAAACAGTCTGTCAGTAGTTTTAATGTTTTACTGTCAATTTATGTTGCTTTTGGCAGGGAACACATCGATAAAATCTGAGTCATTAGTTCATTTCCAAGATGGTCATTTTGAATATCCAACTTTTAGGGCACATGCACGGGTTAAAACAGTTTTCTATGCTTTTAATACTATTTAGGGGAAGCAATTATTTCAGAATATGATTAAAATTAAGTAAACTATAGGCCTATATCTAATTATACTCTTTACACTTATATGTCCATAATTAAATTACTTGTATATACTATGCCAAATACTAATAACCATCTGAAACTGAACAACCAATCAAGCAGAAGTAAAATCCATTTGAAACTAAACAACCAATCATACAAGCAAACAAACTGCCTCTCTCATAAGACGTTTGTAACTGGTGCAGTGATGTGCCTTATGGTTTGCACTACCTTACAGTTTGGAGAAACTGCCTCCCAAATCATGTTCTCTTAAGAAATGTGTGACTGGTGCTGTGACATTCATTACAGTTTGCACTAACTTACGCTTTGGAAAAAATGCCTCTCAAATCATGTTCTCCGAAGACGTTTGTGACTGGTGCAGTGACATTCCTTACGGTTTGCACTACCTTACAGTTTGGAGAAACTGCCTCCCAAATCATGTTTTCTTCAGACGTTTTGACTGGTGCAGTGACGTGCATTACGGTTTGAACTGAATTTAAGCCAAGATGAATGGCCTGGAGTCCCATACATCTAGCAGCAGTACAGCCTAACGCCTCAAATCCACCAGACACGCTTATTGCTCGTGCAGATTTGAGCAGAACTGAACCCACCAGACGCGCAAGAGCACAGACACTTATTGGTATTTTGATTCTGTAGTAGCCTACCTTAAATCGATACAGTGATATCAGTATAATAAAAACAGAAGTAAGCATAGTCTTAATTAATTGAACAAAACCGGCTTAACCACATGTTGTTTCGGCAGTCACATGTGTAAGCATGCTCCCTCTTCAACTAATGTTTGAGCAATGATTCCCAATATAGTACTCCATTTTGGAGACAAATATGGGCAATGCGAAGTCGTCCAAGAAATTGTCCCGGTTACAAGCCCACTTCCTTGAACAATATACCACTCTGTGAATGTAGTGAATGTAGTCACAATTTTACCCCCCAATGACCAGTCAAAATATATGATAACGTCATAAAGAAACATGACCCTGTTTATGTATTTCCATGTGTTTGTATCTGCCAGACATTTTTGGGAAACATGGTGGAGAGAGAGAGAGTGAGAGAGAGAGAGAGAGAGAGAGAGAGCGCGAGAGAGAGAGAGAGATCATCATAACTTTTTTCAGGGCCACAGAACGGTTTCCTAAGACTAGTGGAAAGAGGCCTGTTTGTCTGGGCCTCACAAGGGGCCTCATCATCCAAACACCATTAACGCCCATTCCTGATTGGTCTTTAATGACATCGTCCTTTCAGAATTACCCAAGGAGAAGTGGAATGTTTGCAGGGCAATGCTCTGCTTTGACCTGGAAAGGTCTCTGCAGAGAGGTCAAAGGTCATGCAATGATCTGTTTACGAAGACCTGTTTTCTCTACATGTGAGTTATGTGAGCTCATCTTCAGTATTGCTACACATATGTTATACTACCCCTACTGTTCCCCTTTCCAGGGCATTGCATTATAAATACTCCAAAATGTATATGCTTTCTAAGTTGACAATCATACACAAGAGGAAGTGTTGATTTAACACAAAATATGTTTACTGTGTGTGTGTGTGTGTGTGTGTATATATCTGCCTGGAGGAGATAGAGGCGTGGATGAAGCTTAATTTCCTTCAGCTAAACTGCTCCAAGACCGAAGCCATCCTAGTTGGCACTCCACACCAGGTCCGTTCATCCCCCATCACCAGTATTACCTTCTCTGGCCAAAACATACCCCTCTCCACAACAGTCACCAACCTGGGTGTTAAAATGGACTCCCACCTCTCCTTCGAGACACACATTAACCACCTCTGCAAAACATCCTTCTTCCACCTCAGAAACATTGCCAAACTCCGTCCCACCCTCACTCTTCTGGATGCGGAAAAGCTCGTCCACGCCTTCGTCTCCTCCAGGCTCGATTATTGTAATGCACTCCTCATCGGGATCCCTGGCCAAAGCCTAAAAAGGCTTCAGTACATTCAAAACAGCGCGGCCAGGATCCTGATGAGGGTGCGAAAGTTTGACCACATCACTCCCCTCCTCAAATCACTCCACTGGCTCCCGATCCCTTTCAGGATTGAGTACAAGGTCTCCCTCCTCACCCACCACTGTATTCATGGAAATGCCCCCCCCTACCTCAAAGAACTCCTCACCCCACAGACCTCCTCACGACCCCTCCGCTCTGCAGGCACTTACCTCCTAAAACCCCACAGGACCAAGCTCTGCACCATGGGGGATCGGGCTTTCTGCTCTGCTGCTCCCAGTCTGTGGAATGCCCTCCCAGACTACCTGAGGGCTCCACAGACTGTGGATGCTTTTAAACGGGACTTTAAAACCCACCTTTTTAAAAAGGCATTTGCCTGATTGACTTTCTTTTATTGTCTGTTTTTATTATGTATTTTATTATGTATTATGTTTTTAACCCTGTAGCACTTTGAGATTTCTTTTAATGTAAAGTGCATTACAAATGAAATTTATTATTATTATTATTATTATATATATATATATATATATATATATATATATACGTGACCCCCTCTACAAATTTGAGTCTGATGTGGCCAAAGTTATTCATATGGTTTGAAAGAGCATAAAATAAGCTTCACATTGGTGTTTGTTGGAACACTCTAGGGTATTGCATTGATTTTTTTAATGATTTTTTGAAATAATATATTTTTCACAAATGTAAAAAAGCCACATAAGATAAAAAAACAAGCTTTTTAAACCACAATATTGGACGCATATTTGGACACAGGAAGGTTGCAGCTTTCGGTTGATGCCAAAAAATGTAACGGGGGTGAATATAAAGACAATCGCAAGAGGGTCGAAAATGCGCAGATTTTACGCCCCACAAAAAAATCACCCCACAACATTCAATCGCCCTGTACGTGTAAACATTATGCGACATCCGACTCATTATTGCAGAGCGGGTCACACATATATATATATATATATATGCACGCACACACATGCAATATAAATGTAATTCATTGGTGACATGATGAAGCATGTTTTCATTTCCTTTTTCTGATCTAACCACCACGCCCCTTTTTGCTAAAGTTATTGGAGTATTAAAATTTTAATCTATGTGCAGACTTAGGACCATTACTCAGCATTCTCTGGAAGAAAACAGCAGAAGGCAACAGTCAAGAAAAACTTGCAGGTTTTTTCTCCTGAAATATGTCAGAGACAAAAATAGGAGCCGAAGGGAAAACCGTACGCCTATGAAAAATACATTAATGAAAATTTCGTAAACCATCCACGATCTGACACGTTTTGAGGAAAATCAAAGCATGTGTGAGGAATGGGGGCTCACACATCTTGTGTTGGAAGAAGTGCTCTTGAATTATCAATGGCTTGCAGTCCAATTACTGACGCCTCTCTGTCTCTCTTACAAGAGATCCAGAGATTTAGTGAGGCCAAACTATTTAATAGCATGGCTTAAGGGAGATCTACAACGTGCTGAACTCTGGTTCTTTTGTGTGACTTTATTTACCACAAATTTCACACTACATTTTTAGATTACATTACATTAGATGAATGCAATCTTGTCAAAAGTGACTTACAATAGGCTACAGGAGCAGCATTAGTTCATTGATCTGATTAATATGAGCAATAGTGCCAGTCCAGGCTAACAACATTCCCAGACCAGCTAGCATAGCTGCAACATCACTAAAGCACTACTGCAAGTCAACTATGCTGAGAACAAAAGTACACATTCTAAATACCAACAGACTAAATACCAAATAGATCTAAATCCATAACAAGCTATAATCATAAAAATAACCTGAATTAATACAAAACGTGGGAGTGCTACGAGGTGGGGAGGGGAACCAATATGTAGTCTGAGAGCAAAAAAGTGTGGGGGGAATATTTGTGTTTTGACAGTTCACTGTTGTAATAATAACTTAACTCACAACAACATTTGCATGATTGGTTTGTGGCAGATCATGTTGAAAAGACCCATGTTGTAAAAAGGTGTCTTTTATTATGACAACATTGAATTGTCAACATATAAATTCCATGCCTGAGTGTGTGTGTAGGGTCCGAATACTGTTATATAATTAATGGTTAATGATTTTTTAAAATGAGTTTGGAAAATAGCAAATATAACTTTGTGCCATAAATCCCACTAATTGCTCTCCTTCGCAATTGAACGCACACCAGGGACCAGGTTCAGTAACCATGGAGACAACCTGAGATGTGTTAAGTGAGCTGAATAGTAAACAGGAAACTTTGTCTCTCTCTGAGCCTTGTTCTGACTGAATCCAGTTTAAAACAAAAAATAAATTCCAAGAAGCAGGATGGAGAACATTGTGAGCAAAGAGATCCTGATGCTCAATTTTTTGGTCTGGTCTGTTTCTCTCTAAAAAGCTGTTTAAAGAAGCTTTTTTTTCTGAATTAAACATTTACAGTTTATGTCTCCTGGTTATTCATCTCCCTAGTTACATTTCAACAACATGGGCAAACACGTCACAATAGCTCATGGTGATAATAGCACTGGCACACAGGCCTTCATCCTGTGAGTGTAAAGTTAAACACAAATCTAAAAGTGACTAGACTTATTAATTATGGCCCAAAAACATGATAAAAGAAAACACCCACTGGCCCCCATCTGCACATGAAGTAAAGAGGAGAAACGATAGTGCTGAGATCAGGAGGAAAAGCCAAATGACCTCTGAGGGTTTAGAAAAGTGATTCAGGGCTTATTTTCCATTTATACTGATTTTTTATTTATTTATTTTTAGCATTTTTTCATCAGCAAATATCTCATAATGTGGTGTGAAACGGATTGCCTTGTTTAAAAGGCAATATATGCATAAATGAATAATCCTATCTATCCAACATAATTCTTGAGAAAAGGTGGTTTTGCTCATGAAGTGTTTGCCTCCACATATATTTATGTGCCGTGAGTAGAATTTTCTCACTTTAGAAGGAGCTTCTTCACACAGCTTGCGATGTAAATGCTTCTTTTCCCTCTGGGGTGCTTATTCTAATTTTCTTTAACTTCAAACCAGTGTTCTGAATGTTTTAAACAGGAATGATGGAACATTAAAGACCGCTGCTTTAATCCGAGGACATTCAAATCTCAATAATAAGTATAATAAGAACGGGCATTGGTACAGACAGCACTCCGACGGTAGTAATCACGCCAGTGGAGCTGGGAAGACCCCTCTGAGCTCTTGAGAAGGATCTCATCTCGCAAACAGCGATGTGATCGAAAGGGTTACTGTATGTAGTATTAAGAGGAGCTCAATATTAAACATGCATCTGCACTTCCTCAAGGTCAGGAGGCTTTTCTGTGAGGGTAGAAACTCTGAGAACTCTGAGAGGGGTCACGGGCAGGGCATCGCTGTGTCACAGTCCTACGGAGTCCTGCCTGTTTGCGGCGTCTCTCATCCCAACTGCTCCGTTTAATGGGGATCCGTTCCCATGCTGAACACAGGCACAAGCTGTGACAGGCATGGCGAATCCACCCTGGAGCGTGTCTGCTGGTCACCAGGTAAGTGCAGTATTTGGATGTAAAATATGTATTTGCATGCATGCGTTTCACAGGTAAAAGGGGTTACTCGCCTCTTTTGTTACAGCATGGATAATTTCTCTGTGGCACCAGCAAAGCAACCTACTCCTCCACCATTTTGATTGTAGCTTATGGATATTTATTTTGGATTGTATTTTGCGTTTGGTAACAAAATCCATTTTATAATAATTCCTCATCCCCTCTGAGCACCATGAATAAGGCATTTTCTTCAGAAGGGGGGCTGCAGCCATTGTCCTGGAGAACAGCAGGGTCTGCTGGTCTCTGTTGTCACTCAGTGCTTAATTGATGAACTAAAACCGTTGATTAAGAGCTATGTGAGATATGAGACTAAGGACTCAGACCTACTGCGATCACAGAACACACACACACGCGCACACACACCTCCAAATCAATTACTGATTCCCATTAGCAATTCTTTCCCCTCCAGTGTGTGTTGGTACGATTTAGGATTTAGGTTACATCGCTAAAACTATTATTTTAGAGATGAAGATAATATTTGTCCTGCATTGCTTCGGAGGGTAGACATTGCCTTGCCTTGTCTATCCGGAACAGTCATGTCATGTGTGATCTGACTCGACGCGGAATTTTTCCAAACAGGAAAAACCGCTACCTAACCCGGATAATTGTACCTGGCAATGTTGTGGGTTCCATGTTGAAAAGGGATAAAGGTTACATTTATCACCATCAGGGCTCAACAGGCAACTGTAGCCACTCCTCCCAGGAGCTTTCACAAGTCTAAGTGCAAAGTTTACATGCTAGAGCTCTCTGAAGAAGAGCGTGCTGAACGTTCATTCACGTGTTTCACTTCGTTGAACTTCAACACTGCGGGTTTCTTTATCAGCTGAACACTGGAACAAGATATTCAGGTTCCCGCAACTGTTTATTTCTGTATCTTCTCATCAGACTATACACATAGTACCGTGGTTACAAACATGCAAAACATCAAAATATACACTTTTACCAAGGTTAATAACATGCACAAATGTCAATCTATACACTGTAACTGTGGTTAAAAACATGCAACAACAAACTATACTCTATTAATGGGGTTAAAACATGCATAAACATCAAAATATACTTTTACCATGGTTAAAAACCTGCTCAAATAACAAACTATACACCGTTACCCTGCATAAAAACATGCATAAAAAATTCAGGTTCCCTCAACTGTTTATTTCTGTATCTTCTCATCAGACTATACACATAGTACCATGGTTAAACACATACAAAAACATCAAAGCATATGATGTTACCATGGTTTAAACATGCAAAAAGATCAAACTATACAATTTTATCATGGTTAAAAACATGCAAAAATGTCAAACAATACACTGTTACCTTGGTCAAAAACATGCAGAAACATCAAACTATACACTTTTACCATGGTTAAAAACATGCAATGCCTTAATGTGGGTTGTCTTTAATTATCTTTTCCATTAATTACGCATTGTTTCATTAGTTAAAAATAAACAACAAAAGTAAATAGTTGCAACCAGCAAACACAAGCAAGCTGCACTTGGCCGCAGGGAGGTGAGACTGCAGTCATAGATGATTATAATTATATTTAAGAAAAAAAGTAAATTTTCCAGTAAATGAATAGAAGAAAAAAAATAATTATTTTATTAAATCCAACAAACGTGATATTTTATGCACATACATATGTGTGTATGTACATGTTATGTATAGTTGTGTACATATATTTGCTTTAGTAGCAATTCCACATCCAGATCAATACTATACATCGATTAGCTAATGTTGGCCATGTATATATATTTGCTTCAGTAGTAATTCCACATCCAGATCAATACTATACGTTGATTGGCTAATGGTGGCCATATTTTAACCAGAGTAATTTTCCAACCCAAGCCTAAAACGCACAAAGCTTTAGAAATCAGGCCCTCTTTTTTTAGCTGATCGACTAAAGCACATGTTAAAACTAAACAGCTGAAACACTGAGCTAATGCCCAACAGGAAAAAACACTCGATCTGTGAGAGTGCCAGGGGTTAAACACTGGAATGGCATGCAGTCCGTGAACCTGGAAACATCAGGCAAACAGCAGCACAGAAACAAGGATAGAAGGTTAAAAGGGCAAAATGGCAAAACCACATTAAAGGCTATCTATTGTTTCTGGTACACAAAAAACTCATAACTGCAATATAATTATTTACATAACATACAGTACGGTCCGTTTATCAGTAGATTATATTGCTGACAAGTTAATATATCTGTAGTTCTCCACTGTGAAAGGCAAAAATAAAATCCCATAATTCCATGTGGTAAATTCCCATTTAACAAAACATAGCATTGTGGGCAGTGGTTTGGGAAGTGATGTGGTTGAAGGTCATAGAATCGAATCCATGGTGGCCTGTTTACAGAAAAAAAGGCCCTGCATATTCTGCAGGACATTTCTTTTCTTTTTTTGGTGGATTCTGTGTTTTCCGGGTGGGAGGGAGGAGCCGGGGGGTTTGGGGTGCCGTACAGTAATTGAATTTTCTCCAGTCAATTCAAGAAATTAATTTAAACTCAATACTTAAACTGAGAAACAAAACAATGCAAGCATTTTTCAATTCTTAACTGAACCGATTTAATTGGAAACGGAACCTGATCTCCAACACTACTGCAGTGAAAACAAGGAGGACTTGAATGCATTCTGTCCTCAATCTGTATAAAGCAGGGGTGGGCAATTCAAAACCCGGATGCAGGTTTTTGTTCGCACAAATTAACCTGGCTAAACGAGCAAAAATTGGCTGTATACACCAACACTAGCTCACTCGCATATTACATCACAGAAGAACATTTAATTTAGGGACACAAGAACAGTCTTTGTCTGTCATTTAACAAGAAACGCAGCTAAAATGTCTAAGATGGTATAAATGATAGGGCTTATTAAGTCATTACGGCCAGAAGTATGAAAACCAGAAACAGACACGGCCCTCATTGCCCACCTCCGGTATGAAGTCTTAAATGGAGGAGAGAGGCTCTCCTCAAATACTAGCAGGAATGGGTATCACGTCCCTTTTTTAAAATTCTGTTCACATCAGTACACCGTATGGACTCATTCCCCTTTACAGGCAGAGCTACAGTAAAAGAATATGACAAACACAGCATATACTTCTGAGAACGGGGTAGAGGCCGCTAGCAGGAATTCCCTGAGCTTTGTACACAAGCTAATACAGCTATAAAGAAAATGCGTTCAATGTGAACACGGTTAAAGTTAACGGCCACGGTCTGTTTTCACTTTGCTGTACTCTGAGCCTCAGCTTTGGAGAGCCTGAGAACACAAGAACCAGACTACAGTACATCTCTGACAAAACACACATACAATACCGTACATAATTTACAGTAAAAACAAATAAAATAAAATCATACAATAGCGAGTAATAAAAATACATTTTTATTAACATGTTAATCCTTCACTTATAAAAGTAATTTGTTAATATTTACAGAATGCTATTATAAACATATGAATACATGGTAATGCAACATAAGATGACTATAATACAAATTTCATATATGGTCTCTTATGAACAATTATTCATTTGAAACATCTTAAAACTGTATTTTCAAATTAAATGCACTGAACATGACACAAAACTTAAAAAACAAACAAAACAAAACAAAACATAGCAGCACATGTACACTCACAAAATAATATGGCGTATTGTTTCTTCTGTGGTATAACTACATTTCCAGAGACCAAAACCAAACCATAGCTTCTTCATTTGCAATTTTATAATACCATAATTTCATAATATAATATCTCTCATCCCATAATAATAATAATAATAATAATAATAATAATAATGATAAGCTTCCATGTTTTACATTTGCATATGGGATGAAACAACACTTAGTGACTGTTGACATTGACCTTTGACAGCACCCATAGCATGATGGCACTGAACTGGGACAAACCTTATTTCCAGCATACAGACTCTATGATTTTAATGTGTCAAAAAACAACAGTAGACGCATGTGATGAAGAGGGAAGAGAAGAAGGCTCTTAAACGCATTATGTCACCAATTCTAAAAGCTCATTCCAATTTCTGAAACACTGAAAACAATTTATCTTGCATTGCAAACTTGACCTTTTCCCTCATCCAAACTAGGAAAATAGGAATCAAAATAAAAAACAAACAACAAAAACTAAGCGCCATTATTTTCTTGTCCCCTAGCTGAATTAATTTCAAAACATAAAAAAATATATTTAGCTTACGTGTCATATGTATACTGTACACTGGTTATTTTACTTTTCTGCATTTAGTTTTCATGTATAATATAACAAGTTTACTCATAATACTTATAGGTATATACTGCTGGCGAGGTGGGGGTTGGGTGTGTTCAGGTTTGGTAGATATATTTAAAAAAACAAAAACAAAATGAAAACCCTAAGCTTAGTTCCAGTCAAAAGTTCGTCCCACAAGCTCGAAGAACTTCCTGTTGGGTTCATGGAAGAAGCGGTAGAGCTTCTGGAGGATGGCGGACTCCACCCGTGGGTGTGCTCGGCCCTTGGAGTCATGAAGACAGCGCTCCCGCCCGTGATCGCGCAGGCAGTAGAAGCCCTTGGTCTTGTTGAAGTAGAAGTTGGAGGCGTTGATCTGGGGTGTGAGGTTAAGGAACTTCTCCACCATTTTCATCTCGGGCAGCGGGTCCCGGATGAGCTGGTCGCCGTCCACCAGGTGGATGTTCTCCAGTGGGAAGAAGCGGAGCCAGTTCTGCATGTGCAGGTAGTACAGGCTGCGGCCCAAAGCCTTGTACTCCAGGTTTACCTCCCCGTCCTTCACCAGAACCGCCTCAATAGGCTGGTAATTCTTGTGTTTCTGCAGCCTGTTGTAGAAGACCTGTGTGTAGTCGGACAGCACCCGCTCCGTGGGGTCTCTCAGGATGAGCAGGAGCTTGATATCGGGATTCATCCTGTAGATCCTCTCTGGGACCTTACTGGAGGTAAAGTAGGCGGGGGTCTTCTCCACGGTCAGCTGCTCGGGCTGTGAGAATGGCATTTGGCTGAGGTACCAGGCCAGCCCCCTCTCAAAGTGGCTCTCCCAGTCGAAGAAGTGCACCTCATTCTCGGCCGCCGCCACCTCGCCGTGCAGGCTCAGCATCTCAATCAGGGCCCTGGTGCCGCCCTTCCTCACGCCGATGATGATGGTCTGGGGGAGCTGCTGGACAGTCCCATTTGGGCCGGCGGTGGCAGCAGCGGGCGTTGCCGTGACGATGACTGGGCCTGGACCCGGGGTAGACAGAGAACCCGGGCCGCCGCCCCCATTATCGACGTCACCATGGCTACCGTCGGCAGGCCGGGACGGGACGGGAGGGGACTGGGCCACGAGGAGGAGCAGCCCGAGAAGCAAGCCCGCCATTAAGGAACTCCTGAATGCGGTGGATTTCAGCCTGGCGAGAGCAAAGCCAAACTCCACATTGAAAGCACGGCTGCCCACGAGGCTACAGTCCGTCCGAGATGAAAAAACCCGGCAGAAGATCCCCTTCTCCTCAGTACTCCCCTCTCTTCTCTTGTGTACTCCTCCTTTTTGCTTGTATGTTCTCCCCCTTTTCTTCTTCTCTGTAGCCCCAATCTCTTCTAAATGCAAAAAATCACTAAAAGAATAAAATAATGGCAACCAGTTAAATTCAACTTCAGTTGTGCTGTGGACTTAAAGCTTAAACATGCCATAATTAAGTAAATATAATCTCAACAAAAAAAGAAGGGAAAAACAAAACATATTTAGCCTATGTGTGGAAATTGGAGTAAGAAATGCGGAAACGAGTATGTTCTGTTCAAAAATTGACAGAATGGTAATTTGAGGAGATGTGATATTGCACATACCAATGCATATTCAAAATGTAAAAGCATGCAAATGAATACACTTGAATCATTTAAGGAACATAAAGGCTATGCACTCGTTGTATGTGGGAATCTTTCAAACCATAGTCTCTCATATTCACAATCACAAACTACAATTATTATAATTGTAATTGTGTAATTGTTATATTCATAACGTGAAGAAAACTGCCGTATCACGTGAAACCTTCAAACGAGGCAGGTAATGATCGAGCTATGCCTCTGCTATTGCTTCCCGGTCGCAGCTAGTGTTTTAGAAGAGCTGCTATTTACTGAGAAAAAAACATAAATAACTGTTCCTGTTTAGCTGCCATTAAGGTCGCAGGGTATATAACTGCACGTGCAGAAAAACTATGTTTAGGAGGATGTGTAGCCTATTATTATTAGGCTATTTCTCAGAACTATTTATTGACACCTGCCCTGAACTATAGCAAAGCTGCAAATAACGTTTTATAGAACTGAAATTAATTTTTGTAGACTACTTACTGACACCCTTTGAATTTAGACTTACCCTGTGTTTATAGAATAAAAAAGGCAAAAACATTTAGGCTAATGTCAGTCATAAATCTAGCGGCAATTTTGTGAGAACGCTTTCGTCATTATTAACAACAACAATAGAATACCCGACACAAACTGAAAAAGTAGACGACCACATGAAGCCAAGATAACAAGGTTCTGGTGGCTATTTACTTACCATATTAATAGCATGCAAGCCACGTAGCCTAGCTCATGAATCACACAAAACAGACTACGCGCTGCACGTATATTCGCCTATTCGCGTGATTGTCGGTGAAATTAATACTGTCTGACACTGAAAACAGCAAAAGTGCAGCCTCTTCGAGGCGGCAACCAGCATGTTTGGGGTAAAGAAAATGTTCAAGCCTTGGTCCTTGAACACGGGATTTTAACACTCTAAACAGAAACAGATGTCACCAGTTTGTTTTGCGTTAGGCTACTTTCTTCCCAACATGCTATAGGGTGCAGTAGATCTGTAGGCTACGTTCGAGAATGCAGTACATTTCGTCCCTACATGTAGCCTACAGTGTAACATTGGCTATCTGCAAAGTGGCTAGGTCGATACATTCGGATGAAATATAAACGGCAGTTGTCTGCAACTTTCAATAGCATAATTATGTGAGGATGGATGCATGTTTTCACATAGAGGTAAACTCGACGATAGCCTACAGTCGTTATATAAAATACATAGACGGCCTGTTGAACTGTGGAATTAGCCTACATTAATGCGTTGCTTTGCATGGCTCACTTGTTTTTCATAATTTCATCCATGAACAAGGCATGCGCCGTCCTTTGGCCACCAAAAAACCCCACTTTCACTAGTCTGTTCAGTTCGCGCACACCACCCGCAACTCAAGAAGTAAACCATCCCCACTCCTTCCGTGTCTGTCAACAAGACATACAACCTTACAGGAGAAAAATCTTTTTTCTTTTTGAGTGAAACTTTTTTTCAAGAACCATATTAATAACCCATTCTCCAAACAATAATATGGCTAACAACAATGGCTATCAGTAAGGTACAAATATGCCCCGTTTACAATTCCGTTTACAATTCAGTCTTTAAAAAAGCTAACAAAACATACACAGAGTAGCACTAAAGGTGCATAAAGGTGAATTTGTAAACGATTCGTTTGACTAAAATATATTATCGCCAACTCATGCTGAAACCAATCACAGCAATTAATTGAGAACACTTACTACTAGTAGCTACCAAACATAATCGCAGTGTTTTCTTTTGCATTTTTGTTTTACCTTCCAGCGATATATCCATGTCTTCAAAACAAGGCATTGTGGACCGCCGATTTCCATGCGATCTTAGTGGTATTAGATAAAGAACATCACACAAATACGCGACAAAATTACTTCAAAGGCAAGCCCGAGATCTTTCAACGTTCTCTCAGTGGATCGACTGTCTGTCAGCCAAAGCAGCACTGTCGCTCGGCGCTCCTCGTCCCCAAATTGTGCCTTCGCTTACCAGGATTGCGAAAGTTGCGAACTACTGAATCCTCCGCGAGTCTTTCCCCTGATACATTCTCGCACGCCCACCGCTTTCGGAGCGCCCCTCCTATTCTCCTCTTGACTCAGTCCAACGTAATGGTGTTACGGTAATGTACAAGGTTCGTTACGAGGCATAATCAGGTGAATTTCCACGGAACCCACATAAAGCGTCGGACTGGCATGTTGGTGAAGCGACAAAACCGCTGTTTAACATACGTATGTGTGATTTTTCCCACATAGGCCTAAATGTGTTTTTTACCGAAGTGAAATAGCCAAGAAAGCCTTTCACTTTTTAACAATAAAAAACAACGAAAAACTAAGCGTATGATTCGCATACTCGTGGACATGAATACAGATTATTTGGTCATGAATGCAAGCCATTTTTCAACCAATATTGTGTTTGACCACTGATTGATATTAGCCTACGATAGTCTACCTATTCGTATCAATTGGTGTGCGCAATATCTCGTAATTTATTTCGATGCACACAACATATGCGAGGAATTTAATACATTCAAGCCACATAGTTTAAGAGCAGAGAGGAAATATGAGCAAGTCTGCCGGTATGTAATTTTGCCTAACAATGGCCTAAGTGTGAACTTGTCGTAGCTTTAGCGGGGAGGTGATTTGTAAAACTATACTCACTGAAAGTAATACGATTAGTATTAATGTTAACAACTTCTTCAATGACAGTAACAACAATAGAAAAACAATAACAACAACACTAATATTAATAGGCTATAATAAGCCTGGTCAGTAGGCTAGCCTAGTGAATAATGAGATAGATTTTATTTTGACCCATTTTTATTCATTTCCGGTTTTCCGTTTTATATGGCACATCATGGAAGCAGCATCTTACCTTCTCTGTTTGACATTCCTCATCCATGATTGCCTTTTCCTGTCGCAATTTTGACGGTCACTTGTGTTGTTTTCTTTATGACAGGATACTGGACTGAATAAAGCACTTAAAAGTGAACCATTTCCTATTATCCCAGCGCCAGAGCGTAAGTGAACACCTCAATCAAATATTTCAAACACTTTACTTGCGATGAAATGCCACTGTCAGCGCTAAACATGGCAACTGTAGGTGACTACACAAAGAACTGAAAAGAGTAATCTTATGCCGAAACAACTTCTGACACTCATTCTGTTAATTTCGCAAGAAAAGAGCTATTGGTCTCAGTTCAGTCAACATTTGTCATTCACGTTTATTCACAATAAAGAACGTGTTAGTTTTTGTCTTACATTTATTGAAGTTATATTAAAACAAAATTAATTGCAGTTACTGACTGAGCACAGGAGATTTTGTGGAAATAAGACGTCTTCATGTTTGTTTCGACACAAGGACATACGAATGCACTACTGGAGCAAAACAAGGACCATTAGTAAGGGCAACACCTTCCATAGGGGCTGAAGCAGATTGATGTTTCAATTATTTAAAATGCACTTCCTAATTTAGAATGTCAGAGGTTTGCATATGCCTTGTATGATTTGTGCATGCAGTACACCCACAGCCAATAGTAATCAAGAACAAACCTTATTGCCTTACCCACAGTCAATAGCATTCAACAACACAACTCATCGTCTCACCACCCTTAATGTCAGTTGCTTACACTAAACAGACGAGTGTCTCATAAACAGCACATTGTTTTGCAGTGATTTTTAGTTGCGACCAGCAGCAGTATAAGTCACTCGGTGGTCAGTCGTTCGGTCTGTCCGAATTTTTTCTTCTGCTTTGTAGTAGGCTACGCTTGATCCGGGTTACCCAGAGTGATGTGTGCAGCTCGTCAGTGGCTGTGTTCCATTATGCATACTTGTGTTCTACGTACTTGCATTCTAGATAGTACATTCTTCCAATTACACTAGCTAGAACACACTTGATAGTATGCAAGAGCGCAAGTAGGCTTCAATTTTGGAACACACTTGATGACATAGTCAGCAGAATAGCCTACCTTTGACCTTACACAGGGAAAACAATAGAATCACCTCCACGAATGACCTTACTCGATAACCTAGTTACGGTACAGTTAGCACCATTAGGCCTAAGCGTTTGAAAAAGGTTATGGTGTATGGCATTATTCGCAATAAATATTGTTTAGCCAAATTTTGCGTTTTCATTGTTTAAGACATACTGCCATGGTGAAACTAGCTACTTCGTGTGTGAACCATATGAGGCAATCGTTTTATCTCAGTTACTTAATTTCTCCAATTAAATTTTAAATGATAATTATGTGGCTTGTGGTAGCCTACGAGCATACTCAGCATAGGATAATTGTTTTTATTGATTGAGGTGGACCATAAAATAAAGAGGTACAAAGCAGGCAGAAGGTTGGATATTCAAGTATCGCGATTCGAAGCGACACTGGTATGATATTAAATAATAGCATAGCCTATTATTAAGAGACGTGATTAAGACACCGTAGGCTATAGTAGGCTAATTTTGTTGAGTGTCATACATTGCACTTCGCTTTGTGACACTTGAAAGATATCCCACCCTCTGCCTGTCAGTGAAAAAGAAGTGTTCAACATCGTTACTTTTTACATTATGGTCGACCACAATCAATAGAACAATCTAAAATTCATGGTTCATAGCTCGTACCACAATCCACAGTATTATCATTGACATTTTAACTTGAGAAATTAAGCAAAAGAAAGGTGCAGGGCGTTCATCTGCAGGGGAGTTAAAAAACGGCACACCTGTAGTTTATAGTTAGGCTACTGCAGCAATTTTGGTCACGTCTTTTACATTTTAACTGAGTGAACCATCTCTCTCGTAAGACAGTTTTGGTTACATGCCATGTTACGCTATTTTTCTACAGTCTATGGTTAGCGCAATGATCTCTGGGAATGAAAAATCACAAAAAAGAAAAATTCTGGGTCTTGTCAAGTACGGAAGTCAACATCTGGGGATTTTAGAATATACTTGATTTTTGCATACTAGCAGTTCGGAATGCACTAATGACAAGCAAACTGGTGCTATGTGCACTACCTAGAGTTAAAGTATGCATAATGGAACACAACCAGTGTTTTTCAGTTAGCGTAGTTACTTCCTGGTTGAGATATTAATTTAAAATATATGAAAGTAGCGAGTAGCTAGCTAGCTGCTAACGTTACTGGGTGATGGGGCAAATGTAGGTCGTGTCCGAATCAGCACTTTTCCATACTATTGAGTAGCCTTGTTGAGTAGATAGGATGAGAAAGTTGTTTAGGAGGCGAATATTTTTCAAATTGCAGTATACTTGAAACACCCAGATGACACACTTCCGGGGTTTCGCTGAGAAACAACGCTACAAGAAAAACAAACTCACGTAAAACAAATTTACACAAATGGCACAGTGATCTTCTGTAAAACGGTCTATCACACCAAAGAAATGTTGTGAACTTCAAAAACTTTCTTCAATCCAGCGTTAAGCTCTTGGTCCAAAACACTAATTGTTCTTGATGGATTCGCAGCATTTGCTAGCTACCGATTAGTTAGCAGAACTTGTTTCTTGGCGGACTGATAAAACCCAATGCAACGTGTCATACCGGAAATATGCACACACTTCTGTGATTGACAGTGCTGCTAGCCAATGAGTGCTGACTGTCAGTTTTCCACAGTTCTACCCAGTTTATGCAAGCCTATGCATCAGACGCTGAGTACGAAGTGCGTCAGATTGGCTGAAACTGAGACTAGGGCAAACATTAAGGTTTACTTTTGGTACTTACAGTTTAAATCAGATACTTTTATATAAAACTGGTATTTTGAACGGGGGACTTCCTACTTTTACTGGAATCATTTTTAGCTGTGACCAGCAGCTAATAGAAGTCACTGTCTGTAATTAGGTTAGTCTGTCTGATATTTCTGCAGTAGACTATACTCGCACATACAGATACTTTGGCATATGGTCACAGCTTGTGAAATGCTAGCGTGCTTGTTTAGCAGTTGTTGCCCTTGTCTCATCTTGTTCTGGTAGTCCATTGCTGACACATGCCAGTGCAGTTTCATGTTTAAGGAACTGCTCTTTAAACCTAAAAGGTAGTTCAAATCCTTGACCAAGGCACTAATAATACGCATTAATAATTAAATAAATAATATTATACCTTATAAAACACCTTTCTTAAATGGATTTCAGCTCAAATTGCATTGCAATGTAGCACTAATTATTTTGAATACAAATCTGTTACATTCAATTGAAATCATCAATTGAAAAGTCTTAAGGTTGCTGTAGCTAATGGTTGTTAGGCCTGCCAGTTTGTGATTTACATTTTTCAAGCTTCAAGCATAGGCTAGTATTACCACTGGTCTTCTCACATGGAGATAATATTTTGCCTTAATTTGAAGATCACACAACTGCACAGATTTAATGATTGTACTAAAATGATTCAACTTCTTTTGTTAAAAGCAGGAGCAAACGTCCCTTTCTGATGAAGTGCTCAATAGCTGAGTGAAATCACCTGCTAGAATGCAGATGTTTGGACTCATTATAAAGAGGTTAAAACCCTGAATATTTTAATAATAATTTTATGATGCTTAGCCCTGTTTTGAGCAACCTAAGTGCACATTAATTAATAAGTGAATTTGTCAGCTATTGGATAAGCCGTCCTGGTCATGATAGGAATCTAATCCCCTACCTCTCTCCTTCCAAACTTTACCTCACATCACCCAATCAGGGCACAGGTCCTCAATGCTTGGGGAGAAAGGTATTTAGGTATTTTCTCCTTCGGCTCCACCATTTTTTCTTACTGGGGTTTCTTATTGTTTTGTTGGTTAACTAAGTTGGGGGCTGTGGAGTGGTAAAGTTCTGTGAGTGGAGTGCTGCAGAATTCTTGGAGTCTACAGACAGAGAAGTTTTTTTTTTCTTTTGTAAACTCGTGACCGAGTTTTATAGCTGGCATTTATTTTATTCATCCTGTGTTGAAATTGGATTATTCGGGTTGATCTCTCTCTTCTCTGGTAATTTCAATTTAACATCTAGGTTTGAGGTCTTCCTTTTTGTGAATTATAAGCAGTGATCCTACATTCATTAATGAATGTACAAGTCCAATTTATTACTGTAATAAAATTATATCATCTAAATACCTGATTTAGACTTTGTTTTGACTTGTTGGTTGATCCAATAGGTTACTGTTCGACTGACCTATCAACGAATTTGGCTATTTAATTGATGATTGTCATTTTTAATTGTATGTATGGTTGAGTTTTAGCATATGATACAGCTTGTGTTCAGTATTCAGAGTGCTGGGCATTTTAACAAGGGCGTTGAGTGTTAGAACTGCTGGATTCAGAAAGATAAACGCATTTTTCCTTAAACCTCACTTCCCCGACAATTGATTAAATGGCATGCAAAGCATACTGTGCATTATACAGTGTCTGCTGGGCAAACACACAGCATAACATGCTGTTTGTTTTTGTAGGAGGATTGACATCAGAACATTAGCTCATGTTTTAAATGCCAGCAGAGGAGAGAGGTCCACTGCGGTGATTAAAATAAACTCAAACTCAATAAGTGGATAAAAAAGGGTTCTGTTCTGTGCAAGAAATCTAACCACACTGTGCCTTTGTCTGAGCAGTGCAGGCCTCTAATTAATCCACGTGCATCTCATATTTATTTATTTATTTTGTGGTGTGAGTGTTTCCTTAGATTCAGCCAGAGCAAGGCCGCTGAAAAAAAGGGTTTTGATTAACATTGCACACCTGAAAAAATTTGTGTGGCTTCCACCAGCCAAGCGCAGCTTCACACTAACAAGGACCCTGACAAATGACCCAAAGCCAGGAGTAAAGAGTCAAACAGAAGAAAAGCAGGATTATTGTGGGCCGGGTCATCAAAAGATTGTTTTTTTTGTTTTAATGCATTTCATTAAATGCTGATGTTGCTAAGAGAGTCACTCATTGATTTTACGTGTGGGGCCGGTTACTTGTATTCTTCTCATTGTGCCCCAAAGTGTGGCGTCAGCAGAGACAGAGAGAGAGTCAGTGGTATAATCTTACACTCAGGGTAATCTAAAATCCACCGCCCACATTATTATCACATTGTCGGCAGCCGTGAAACTACCCTTTCCACGACAATGATCTGTTTTAGGTGGTCTGAGCTGCAGCAACCATTTTGTCCTCTGGTGAATTTTTTTACTCTGAACAAGAGATGTAAATAGGCTTCTCTGCTCAGGGCCCCAGCTGGAAATCAACACGTAAAACCTCTGCAAACTACAGGTGTGCTCACATCTGAACCAGTGCATGAAATGAACAGCAGCCAATGAATCATTGTTTCAATTGTGTTTAAATTTTTTTTTAAATCAAATAGCGCTAATGTGATGACAGTAATATGAGTCTGTTGCCAAGACAATATAATACCCAATTAACACATACAGTATATACTTTGTGTGACTAAACAATTTGGAACAAGCATTTGTGAAAATGTCAAAATAGAAGGTTAGGTTGCATTAAAAAAGAAAAAAAAACAACAATGGCTGTTTCAATGCTTTTAGCTTTTGTGAACTGATATACTGACAAGTTACTTTTACCTACTACCCAAAACGTGGATCTCAAGCAAAAATTTGAATTCATAAGAACTCAGCCAATCAAGCTTGCAGAGTTCATTAGAGCAGCTATTGTGCAGAGAGATATAAGTTGCATGATGCTTTTGCTGCTGTCTATTTTAGAAATGGCATTTATCTCTGTGGCTGAAAGCAACTCACTGTCTGGGCCACAAATGTTTCCGAGGCATGACTCGTAGTTCCACCCTGACTTTGACAAACGAGCCACACCAATTATCTCAAGATTCTAGACCCTTACTTTATGAATAGCTCTCTCCCCCCTTTTCAGCACGTATTGGGAAAAAAACACGTGTGTGATGTATCATGTTTCACATTGTTTTTAGTCTTATTTAATTCAAAGAAAATAAAAACTATGGACGGTGTAATATCTATTGCATCTTCTCTGTAATTGTTAAGGAAGTAGAAACACGTTCCACAATTTCAGAGTATTTCAGTGTATGTGGGAGAAAGAGAGACAGCAGTCTTGCAGAGGAGGATCCTGCAATGACAGGGCAGCTCAGCTTGTGGGCTGCGTTTGGGTTGGACGAGGCCACATGCTGGTGTCCGATGTTAGAAATGGCATTTTCACCCTTTGACCTTTTGAATATCAGCCACTATCATTGCAAGTCTCTGCCTCACTCAGAGATATATTCTGCTTGACTGGCATGCTCAGGACTCATAAATAATAACATTATTTAGACAATAGCTAGAAGTCATACAGTATCATCAAGGAGCCATAATTATTAACTCACATAATGACTGTTGTTACTGCCTCATGAGTTTTTATGTAATTGTAAAGCAGATAAATTATTATTTTGTATGCCTTGGACAATCACTGAATGTTTATTGTACACCACTAATTACAAGTTAGATGTAACTATGCAATACCAAGTGAACATGCTCTAGTGCTATACTCCAGCAATTGTGATAGATCTGGGTGTTCAGGTAAACAGTTGTTAAAATGTATAAGAAATCCAGTAACTGTGGGACAATAATAAAAAAATAAGTTTTAGTTAGAATTTGAAATTACATTTAGAAATGTCAAACCGAACTCAAGGAAAAGAAAATGGTTGTGATAATCATTCCATGGGTAAATGATTCTAATGTGCCATATAGCCACTGATTCTATAGTAAGTAAGTAAGTAAGTACAATTTTATTTATATAGCACCTTTCATACAATGAATGCAGCTCAAAGTGCTTTACAACAGGGAAATACATAAAACATAGAATGATAAAAGCGGGGGAAGGAGATAAAACAATAAAAATACGGGTGCAGCAGCAAGCAGGTACATAGTGAGAGTAAGGAACCGAGAAAACTCACAATATTATTAACTACCCTGTGTAGTTGCCTCCACTGAGGCCTAAAACACAAAGGTGTAGTTGCCTTAACTCACAACTATAGACAACCAGATACTCAGCTTTATATTCTTCATATTTGTAATACTCTTGACCTCCTCTTTACAAAGATAATGCTTCTCTGTTATTCACAATTCATGTTTTTATTTCACCTTAATCTGTGACACTGTTTTGGTGTTCTCTGTTATGAGCAGCTATTGCGCAGAGAGATATAAGTTGCACGAGGAATTCCTGGATCAGGGAGGGGTCGAGGATGTTGCGCTCGGGTACCCAACTTCGTTCCTCAGAGCCATACCCCTCCCAGTCAACCAGGAATTGGCGACCACGCCCTTGCGCCGAATGTCCAGAAGGCGGCGGACGGTGTAAGCTGGGCCACTATCGATGAGTCGGGGGAGGAGGGGGACGGACCGGAGGGCTGAAACAGGATCAAACACAGGGTTTAACACGGGACTCATGAAACACAGGGTGGATGCGGTGTAGGGGAAGTGGAAGGTTCAGATGAACAACAGTGGGGCTGATGACACGGGAGATGGGGAATAGACCAATAAAACAGGGGGTAAGCGTCTTACAAGGGGTTTGGAGGGGAATGTCCCGGGATGAGAACCAGAGCGAAAATCTGGTCTGACTTTCCTGAAAGCGTTGTTCGTTAACGTTAGGTTGGACCCCAATTGTCACGTGTCGTTGCTGGCTCTTTTCCTTGTAGCATCTTCCGCAACTTTGCAATTTGCCTTGGAGTAAAGAACTGTTAAAATCGTTACTCAAAATGAGGTTATTGCTCGTTATTCTGAAGAAAAATTTGTACTAATAAACTAATGATGCAAAATCAAGAAAGCTTTTTTTGTTGAGAAAACATTACGCACGCAGTCACGCAAACCAAATGCACAATTTTAATGTAATTCATCCGCTTGTGCAAGGCAAAGCTGCTATATTTAATGTTTATATTATTTCTTTATTTTCAAATAGTTTTCAGTCCAAAATATAATACTATGCTGTAACATATGCTGTTAGGCTACATCATTAAATGCACCTGCATGTCATTCATGCATTGAAAATAGATATGGCCATTTATTTATCATATGTCCGACAAACTGTAATCATTCCAGACATTCTGGCCGGCAGTTTAAAATCCTAGCGCGACCTCTGCCCCAAACAGCATTGGAAGAAAGATATTCCCGTGGAGGAGATCAGGAGGGAGTTGTATGCATACTCGATCCAGGGAGTCCTCTCCACCAGGCCACGCAGCCCTTTCCCCAGCTCCTGATTAAGGCATTCCGTCTGCTCATTGAGGAGCGGTTAGGGGTGGCTCAAATCAGGGCACAGAACGACCGCCAGAACCTGCTGGCGAACTGGGGACCCCTGGCAGAGACAACCTCCTGGGGGAGGCCATGGAGCCGGAAAACATGCAGGACCATGAGTTTTGCCATTTTTTTGGCAGATGGGAGTTTAGGCAGTGCCACAAAATGTATAGCCTTAGAGAACTGGTCCACAATAGTGAAGACCAAAGTGTTCCCTTCCGAAGTCGGTAGTTTTGTGACAAAGTCCAATGTGATGTGGGACCAGGGGTGGTGGGGTACAGCCAAGGGTTGGAGAAGGCCACTAGGGCACATGTGTTGCATGGTTGCTCGTCTTGGCACGCGCACATGTGTTGCATGCCGCCACAAATTCGGCCGTGTCCCTCCTCATAGGCCACCAGAACCAGCGGGATAGAAAGGCCAGGGTGCGGATGGTTCTGGGGTGACATGCCAACCGGGAGGCGTGAGTCCAGGTGAGTTCTTGGGAGCACACAGGTTCCGGAACGTAGAGGCAACCTTCTGGAGTGTCGCTAGGGCTTGGGTCGGCACGCAGGGCCTTTTCCACAATCCGAACGACGTCCAACTTGGTTGCGGCCACCACACAATTGGATGGGAGCACCAGCTCAGGCCCTCCCTCCTCCTTGGGTGATTAATGTAGCCGGGACAAGGAATCAGGTTTGGCGTTTTTGGATCCCGGTTGGTAAGAAAAGGTGAACTGGAACCGAAAAAAGAATGGAGACCACCGGGCCTGACGTGGCTTCAGTTTGTGGGCTGAGCAGAGGTACTCCAGGTTTTGTAATCTGTCCACACAAGAAATGGGATGGAGGCTCCCTCCAGCCAGTGGCGCCACTTTTCAAATACCATCTTAACCGCCAGTAATTTCAGATCTCAAATGCAATAGTTCTTCTCTGCCCCAGAGAGACGGTGCGAGAAGAAGGCACAGGAATGCATCTTGTCGTTTTTAGCTCCTTGCAACAGTACGGCTCCCACACCAGTATTGGAGGCATCCACCTCCACCACAAACTGCCTACTGGGTTCAGGTAGGGATAGGACAGGCCCAGTGGAAAAGCGGTGTTTCAACTCAAGGAAGGCTGAACTGGCCTCCGTGGTCCACTGAAAAGGCAGTGGAGGTGAGGGCTGTGAGAAGAACAGCCACCAAACTGTAGTTTTGTATGAATCTTCAGTAAAAGTTTGCGAACCCAAGAAAACATTGAAGCTGTTTGCGGCAGCTGGGCTCCGGCCAATCTTGAACTCCAGCTGAGGACGAGGAGGGACAAATTATTTCTGAAGCCAGGGATTCCGCGATGTACTTCTTCATGGCCTGGTCTCAGGAACGAAGGGAATACAGAAGACCTTTAGGGGGGGAAATTCCCGGAAGCAGGTCAATGGGGCAGTTGTAGGCGAAGTGAGGAGGGAGAGACCAGGCTCGAGAGCAGCTGAAAGACTGGCGGAGGTTGTGATATTCGCTGGGCATCTTAGTGAGATCGATTGCCTCTTCCTTCTGAGGCGGTTGGGTCCTCACGGGGCTGACAGCAGAACTGAGGCAGGTGAGGTGGCTCTTGGGACACAATAGGAACGAGGGGCGATTCCAGGACAAACAAAGAAATTTCCTACCGATGATTGCCGGAGACTAAAATCTCCACAGGGCTGGTCACTTCTCGGATCTCTGCCACTCTAAGAGTGTTGGTGTGGAGAAGGGTTTTCGGTTTTTGGTGTGAATGCCTAACTGACGGACCAGGGAAGGGCAGATGAAATTAGCGTCTGCCCCTGAATCAATGAGAACTTGTACGGGTAACTGGATCCCATTTCAGGTGAGCAGGGCATGATGAGTGGGTCGGGACGTGGAGGAGGTTGGGGTCAGGGAAGCGCCCGTCAGGACCGCCTCTCTCACTGACGGGCCTTGCCAGTTGTGGATGTCGTAGCCCAGGCTAAGCCATGCAGAAAGCCATCGTGTAATGCCTCCTGGTTCCACCCCGCAGATGCCGCCAACATAACCGGGCACAAAACGATCTGGCACAAAACAAAAAAAACAGGGGAGCTTATGTGCTATATTAACGATGAGACATCGAGGAATAGGTGAGACAAAACAACATGAGGAAACACATATCAGGTGCGGGAAGCAGAGATACGAAATGGGGAAAAGGGAAAACGTGGAACGGAATTTAACATACAGAAAACACATTGAAACGGAAAAACCAGGGATGGAATTAAGACATAGAGGCACGGGACGTGACAGTTCTCCAAATGATGATGATACAAATAGAAGGTTGTGTGCTGGAAGCATGTATCACCCTGTGGAAGTGAAAGACTATATTCCTTAGTTTTTTTGGCAAGGATTGCTGTGAAAAACTTGTTGTTTGTGCTAATAACTAATACCCTATTTGCATACAGTAGGCCAGGAAGATATCACTGTACCCATTTTCTATCAGAAAAAAATAAAAATGTTTTTTTTACAATCTGTTCAATTTATGTGCCAATGTGTTGAATTATTTATCGTACAATTAATAGAATAGAATAGAATAACCTTTATTTCCCTTTCGGGAACTTCAGTTGTACCCCCAGCAACAACAAAAAAGACATAGACAGTGGGGCAGACCCACAACACACAAACAAACATATAAAATAAAGACATACAATAGAATCATTGCATTAATCAAGTGACTTAAGTGAATTAAAGTGGAATAGCCATGATTAGAAACAGCCACCGCTGTCCCGAGATGTCCAGTGTCATAAGTCCACACAAACTCCACCTCCGCCCTTCCTCCATACACGCAGTGCTGCAGTCTCTGTCTACTGTCGAAACAGAGCTCAGCCTTCCCAGTCGCGCCGCCTCACTCCTCCACATTATCTTCTCCTTCCCTGGTGGCCTTCTGAAGAGTGCCCGCACTCAGTCCCGAGATCTTCAACTCTGGTGAAGAGCGATGGTAAATCCGTGGCTGCAGATGCAATGGACATTCCCGAGCATAATGCGAATGCGTCTCCATGGTTACCACCACAAACAAAATCATCCCGGCTAGACAATTCGTCAATATTACAGAAACGTGCATCAGGAGTGCCCCGAAAAATCTCCATCCGCTTCCCCGTACCAGAACAGACACATACCACATGAAAAAAACAACAAACAAAAGCCTGACACAACAAGCCACATTCAAATTAACAAACACGTGCACGAGAGACAGCTGAACTACATGTCGCCATTACAGCGCCACGTGACGTGTAATGTAATCACCCATTAATTACATTGAGTAGCCTTGTTTTATGTTCAAATGTAGAGGTGCAGAGTGGATTTCAGCAAAACTACAGGCTGCAAAGCTTCAGGGCACCTGGGAAATATTTGTGTAAAATTTGACTTATAAAACATGGAGGGCTACTTACAGAGGTGGGTGTAGAGAGACAATCTGCTCTGCTATGTGTGTGTGAAAATGTTTTTTCCCGTGTGCATCGGTGTAATTGTGTGTGTGTGTGTGTGTGTGTGTTTGTTCAAGTGCACGTGCAAGTACATTTTTGTGTTTATGCATATATTTGTATATGTGTGTGTTTGTGTGAGAGTGAGTATGATAAGTTTGTGAGTGACAGTATACATGTATGTAGGTAGAATAAGAATATTCTTATTAGGGTTTTGAGCCCGAAGGGCTTGTTTTCCACTGGTTTTGTTTTCGTTTTGTTTTTTTCTTCTTGTGTTTGCTAAATTTCCTGTGAGATGGTACATCCTAGAGACTTGAAACTTGGCACATTCATCATAGATGTATGAAATAAAAAGTGTTTAAAATATCAATTAGCCTCATGGTGGCACTATAATTAAAATGTATATTTATTCACAGTTTTAATGTAATATCTCCCACACCGTTTGTCTTATTTACACCGGATTTGGTATGTGTATTTCCTGGAAGCGCATGGACTTGCATGCATACTTGGTACATATCATTACTGTACCTAACTATACTTGCTAGCTATAATCCAGCTATATCGGACAATAGCTATGGGAACTGTGAGCCAATCAGTGTGATATTGGGCGTGGCCTATCAAAGAAATGGCCAAAACAATCAAGTGAATAATTATTCAATTGAGAGGAAAAAATAAAAAAAAATTATGCAATTGGAGTTGCTAATTAAAACATGAAAACAATTAGTTGACATACAGTCCCGGCCAAAAGTTTTGTCGCATGAGTGGACAAAAATGACAATTGCTAATTACCCAACTCTTAATTAGCTATTAAAGTCTTGCAAAAAGCAAAAAGTCTTGCAATTATCTAGCGCCTTACTCACTCAAAGCGCTTTACAATGATGAGGGGGAAACTCGCCTCAAACACCACCAATGTGTAGCACCCACCTGGGTGATGCAATGGCAGGCATTTTGCACCAAAATGCTCACCACACATCAGCTGAGGTGGATAGGGAGAGAACAATTTTTAGCCAATTAAACTGGGGGATTATTAGGTGGCAGATTGAAAGAGCCAGGTTGGGAATTTAGCCAGGATACTGGGGAAACTCCTATGCTGTGTCAGAATACGACCCCTACACCCTTTTGAGGGCGCATATTTGAGTCAATTTCGTCAAAAAGCTTTTGAGTGGGCGACTTTTTTTTCACAAATGGGGGCACTTAAAATACCACGACGAACCCTGGGGTTTTGTTCAGGGAATTGAGGAGCACACTCATCTGCAGAACGGTGCACTCATCCGACAATTTCAATAAGTAACCCGGAAGTAAAAACGTAAAAGACGTAGAGCGTATATGCATATCTATGGTCCAAGATAGGTTCATATTACAAACGACTTTTTTATTTTTGTTAATTCTATCTTCATTCATAATCTACACTTTGTAACAATGGTCATATGTTAACTGATTTGTTAACTGTTAACTGAGTTTTGCTGGATTTTTTCGCACACTGCTTGCAAAGTGAGGGGACATGGCAAATAGTAGACGGGTCTGAGTGGACAGTGGACAAGAAACAGGGGTCGTATTCGGTCACGGCCCTAGTTTTTGCGATTAGTGTCATTGGATCTTTAATGACCACAGTGAGTCAGGACATCAGTTTAATGGAGGTAAGAGGCATGAGCGTTGCTAGACTCATTTTACTGGGGCACGTTCCCCAGCATTGATCTGCTGTGCCCCAGTAAAATCTCACGTTCGAGTTTTAACAAGCTCCTATATTTGGCAGTGGATTCATTTAGATTGATAATAACGGGAAAATAATGGATTTTTTTCGAATCCACAATGTCAAAGCAACATAGTTTAATTCAAAATACAAGCACTTTGTGGTCCGGGTCCGTACACCGCGCGCGGCGCGCACATTACTGTCGGTGCACGAAAGTGTGCATATCGTAGCTGGTGCATCGCAGCGCGCACGCAGCAATCCGTGTATCAGCGCGTGAAACAAGAATCAGGATTTAGGAATGATAACACCACAGAACTAAAGTAAGTTTTTAAATAATAATAATAATAATAATAATAATAATAATAATAATAATAATATAAAATAATAATAAAATAATATTCTTATTTCGATTTGACTGAAACATTATTGACTCCTGTAGATGGACATCAGAAAATTATTTGGACAGCAGAGACAGGGAAGCAATAAGGAGAGATGAGACTGAGAGAGGTAAGACCTGGCTGTAGTTGGTGATAAACAAGCTAGCTAGCTAACCTACTTGCAGGTCTGGCAAATGTAAAAGCCTGAATGATTATATGAATTTGGGGAGGCTTTAGTTGATCTGATTCAGTTTATATATATATATATATATATATATATATACTTTATTTTAAATGGTTGACTGAAGTCATGAAATGATTGTTAGAAATGTTCTTTGTTCTGAAATTGTTTTTATTCATTATTATTATTGTGGAATGCAGAAGAATGTAAATTGTGCAATAGTTTAATTACTTGAGTTGGGTTTTGTTGTTATTATTTGCATATGCAGGGTATGACTTTTATGCATTTTAGAATGTTCATATTGTTGAAATAAATATTTTCATAAAGATTAATTTGATATCTCTACTGTACATGTTTACCTTTACCAGTAGTAGCTGTTTCAGTTTCAGTAGCAGCAGCAGTCTGGCAGTGGCAGTAATAGTGGGCTAAGCAAGGGAAGTTCATATAGCACATTGTATAGCGCATTTCATACACGCAGCAGGCATTCAAGAAAAATAATTGTGTGATTTGAGTAATGGGGGGCTTGTGCCCCAGTAGAGCTTTATGTCTAGCAACGCCCCTGGGAGTGTGTGTGAATGTGTCTTTGTGGTCATGTGAACATCATGCTCATAATGCTTAAGCTAGTAGCTGTAGTTTACTGGAATTCGTAGCAGGCCTGCATTGTAGATGGAACTCAGGCGTTGTGGGCCAGATTGGACCTGTGAAAGGGACCGACAGAGGCACGTCGTATGGGCTGCGTGGGCGGATTCTCTCTTCCCTTTGTCTCTAATGACAGCTCACCCAAGCACGGGAGAGAAGAGCTACGCTTACGCCCTGTAATAATTACCTCTCTCTAATGACAGGCGGCACAATGCATAGCCCGGAATTGCCAACAGTGCCCCCATTTTGATTATAGTGAATATGTGCTCCTTAGGGCTATAATTACAGTATCTCCCCCGCATTTCCAAAAACACTGTGTGTGTGTGTGTGTGTGGGGGGGGGGGGGATGCTTAGGTAGAGGGCATATATCTTTTTTGAAAGTATGTTTTTTCAATGACACAGTCAACAAGGTATTGATTGGCACATTCATAATAAAAAAAAACATTCTTTTTAATATTTACTATATGCAAACACACACACACCCCCAAGCACACGTATATGTGTGTGTGCATGGCTGCCTTAATCGTATCTTTCACTTTTTGTAATGAAATGCTTGGCTTGGTTCTTTTGCTCTATGACAGATGGGGGGGGGGAGTAAATATGCTACTACGCTAAAGGCATGTGGAGGAGGACGAATAATTATTTTGAACTCTCTCAGTAAAAACTGTCAGCGAGGGAGAGCTACACTTTACAGGCAATTAGAATCGATCGTAAGCAGGAGGTGTAAATCTGCTACACAGAGGCTCGTTATAAACCCTCACGCTGCTGTTAAAAAAGAGAGAGGGGGGGGGGGGTGTTCGATGGGTGCGTTGGGGTTCCCGTTTGAAGAACCGCTGCTCCCTGGCAGTAGCAGCACTTGTGGCCTTTTGATCATCTCTGATGCTGTGCTGTGTGACAGGTCTTAGACACACACTCGATCCTCTAACAGTCTGACTGAAAACTGTGGAACACTGTTTTGACACTGAGCCCAGTTCTGAAGGATATTCACCCCCCCACCGGCATGAACCCCTCATTTGCTCTCTCCCCCTCTGTGATGTATTTGCTTAATTGTTTTTAAGTTTTGTTCTTCAAGCCCAAAGCATCGCTCTCCCCTCTCTATTCTTACTTAAGCTGTGACTAGTTTTCAGGAGGTTTGGGTCCATGCCAAGGTTATTAAATTATATCTGTTTTGGCCTGGGCTACGCGTCGTGCCGTGCTTTGATTAATTAGAACTGTGTGTATGCTCCTTAAAGATTAATTCTTACTAATGACCTGTACTCCTGAAAAAACCCACCATACAACTGGGCCCTTTCCATTTTTTTTTCAATTTAATCTAAAATGTATTTATTTATGTATTTATTTACCTTGTTTGATCTTTCCAGTGTGGATTTTTTCTGATCACAAATATTGAATTACATTTTTTTTTTTTTTTTTTTTTGCAAAGAATATATTTGACAATATATGTGACCACTGACTTCTTTTAAATCTTGGAACATTTTTATGTATCTATTTGAAAAATATTCAATCAATGTATTTGAGTATATTTATGAGGATTCTAAACACACACCACTCACACACACACACAACAATGTTTTTTGTCTCATGATTTGCTGCGCAAAAAATTCACGCCAAGCAAGTTTCATGATTAAATCAATGAGTTTCTGAAATACGCTTTGAAAGTGAGCTTTCTCATCTCTTCTTTGTGAAAATGGCCACTCTCTTCTCTCAGGACTGTTGGAACTCTTTAGTCCTCTTTCCTGATTTTTTTCAAGCTTCACTCTGGCTCAGAGCTTAGGTCTGGTTTCCCAGACATGGATTAAACATATTCCTAGACTAAGTTTCTTTTGAGATCTTCATTGAATTTTTATTTTAATCTAGGACTAGGCACAAACCGGCCTTCAGGGTATGTGACAGTGATCCGGATGATTCATATCCATTTGTGAGCTGAAGAGAGTTAGGCCCACACCAGACTGTTTTTTAAAAGTATGTTGTCCTGCCACTACAGATAAAATGTATTTGGACAGTGAAACATTTTTTGTTGTTTTGGATCTGTACTCCAGCACATTAGATTTGAAATGGAACAGTGACTATGGGCCAGATTCAGAGTTGAGATAAGCATGCGCAAATGGGACTTACTGTCACGATCGCCTCCGCACTTCCAGTTCACCTTCCCTTTTGTTCTCAGTGTTTTCCTCCTCCCTCTTGTTCCATGTCTCAGTTTCTTGTTTCTTGTGTCTTCCTGTGGTAATGGTTTCAGTTAGCGGAGAATCAAATGCGACGGGAAGTCGAACCAAGTCACCCACAAAGGTGAGAACCACTAAAGGAGCTTAAGCCACTAATGGGCTTCCTAAAAAAAGGAATAAATACTTCTGGCTAAACAGCCAAATAATAATCAACCCAGGAAAAATTGGCAAACTTGAAAACCCGAGCTCAAATACTAGACCTCACCCGGCGAAACAACAGAAAAAAAACACCTTTAGCACGTAACACTAAAACGGCTGGTAGGAAGGTGAAAAAAAAATGAAAACAACAAAGAAGAATGTCTCAGCATGAAGAAAGTAGAACAGAATAGCACAAATGAGGAATAATCCTCAACGTAAAAACTAAAGTAACTAAAGCAAGTCCCTCATAAACATAAAGCAAAGCTTTAATATTATGAGGTCACTTGTACCTGACTATACCTGGTTCAATGTAAGTCGATAAGACAAAGAAGCACCGGGAAGCGGAAGTGAGGGGCTTAAATACCTTGCAGGTAGTAGGTGAGGTGAACCGAATAATAAGCGAGGCGAAGCAAAACCCAGAAATGGAACGTGGAAAAAAAAATACGTTAGATTACTAACCGGAGAGAGAGGACCAGAACCGTAACGAAAAAAGAAAAACGGACCACGGACTATGACACCTGTTGTGCTGGCTGGGCGTGGCTTCCCTCCTCATTTCCCCATTTCCACTAGTATTATCTCACAACCAATCACTCGCCATCCTGACTCACATTCCACATGCTCTCTCATTGCTCATTCATTCACGCACACATTCTCACGCTTCAGTCAGTAATTACCTCATTAACCTGCCTATATATTCTCCCTTCTCTGTCTGTCTCGTTGCCAGTTTGTACTCTTTGTCATAGTGTAAACTCGTACTCGGCCTGTGTAAACTCGTGTCTTGACTGCTTGCTTGTTTTTTCAACGTGTTCAGTTTTGTCTCCGTATCCCGCCAGCCTGCTTGTTCCAGTCCTGCTACTGCTTAAATTTTTCTGCTGCTGCTACCCCCCAGTTGTTGTACCACATCAGTCCCGCTCCTGTTCCCGTGACTCCAGCCTGTCCTTCCTAGCCCAACCCCGCTTCCAGACCCTCACCTGTGAAGTCCCCTTGTGTATTCAATAAACGTGCTCCTGTGGAGCTTATCATTGAGTTTGTCTCCGAGTCCTGCGTTTGGGTCCACACCAGTGAAGGGAGTTCTAACAAAATGACTGGCCAGCTATGGACCCAGCAGACCCACCACGCCCTCGCTTGCCAGGGAGCCGTCATCAGCAAGCAGGGCTGCCACCTGAAGGAGATCCAAGAGGCCCTGAAGCAGGTGATTGACCAGGTGGGTCAGATGGGCACCCTCCTGACCCAGTTGGCGGTACAGACACCTATCCCCAGACTTCATCCAGGTCAGCCTACACCCATGGTCGAGGCGTCCGCTGCTGTTTCACCTCCGCCTCCCATGGACCAATCCTTGGTGTCAGCTGCTACCCTGGTCCGGGAGCCCCGCGAGCCGTATCCGGAGCACTACTTAGGGGATCTGGGGAAGTGCAAGAGTTTCCTGCTGCAGTGCGACATTGTCTTCCGGCTGCAGCCAGCCTTCTATTTCACCGACGCAAGCAAGATCGCATTCATTATGGCCAGCCTGGGAGGCAACGCCCGGGAGTGGGCCACTGCAGTCTGGGACAGCCAGCTCCTCGCCAGTTTTTTTTCTGGGCACCACCCGTAGACTAACGGGCAGACAGAGCGTGCCAACCAGGACCTGGGAGCCGCCCTGCGGTGCGTGTCGGCCCGCAACCCCTCCTCCTGGAGCAAGTTCCTGCCCTGGGTGGAGTATGCCCATGACTTCCTGAAGAGCTCCTCCACCCATGTTGACTTTTGTCCAATTACTTTTGGTCCCGTAAAGTGGGGGAGGACAATGTATAAAAAGGGCTATGATTACTACACGGTTCACGCGATATGGATGTAAACACCCTCAAATTAAAGCTGAAAGTCAGCACTTTAACCTCATAGGGCCAGATTCAGAGATGGCCAATTTAAGTCTTGCGCTTACGTGCCTCTCCTGCATGGATTTAACATGGGATGAGATACGCCATATTCTATCCTGCGCTACGCGGGTGCGTAATAGTAAATATCATGACTTTATTTAAGTTCATGCTAATTTGTCAAATTACTTTTGGTATCCTAAAATGGGGGGACTATGTATAAAAATATGGATATAAGCTGAAAGTCTGCACTTTAACCTCATAGCCACTGTTCCATTTCAAACCCAAATGTGCTGAGGTACAGAGCCAAAACAACAAAAAATGCGTCACTGTCCAAATACAATTTTGTATCGCCATTTACAGATTATGGTGCCAGGAAGGGTGTTGGGGTGCCACCCTCTACTGGATGGCACCACCATTACACCTAGGCAGGGCAGCTGTGGCGCATCATGATTAGCCCAGGTGTTACCCGTCAGCCCTGATTAGTTTGCCTTAAAAAAGGGCCTAGTTGCGGCCACATTGTGATTTAGAATTTCTGAGACTACGGCTGCTGTCTGGATTTTGGCTGTGTTTACCCGTGTTTACCCCCTTTTCTTTTTTTTCCTTCTTTTTTTCCCCCTTCTCTTGGTGAGTGGTTTTTGTTATATAAATAACCGCCTTTAATTATCCCTTTTGTTGTTTTTCATTGCTTCTCACAGTCTATAACACACATTTAAAGACAGGGAACACCAACAGACAGTGAAAGACATTGAATCAATGCCATCACAAAATTACACACATTAAGTGCATAGTGCTATTGTATCAACATGATAATGCTGCATACACTGAAAAAAATGATTTTTTGGTCTTGTAAATATTACCTTGATTATGTGTTTAAATTCTACAAGGAAATATTATTTCAGCACTTTTACTTTAAAATGTCACCTTTTATTTAATGTGTTACTTGATGTTTATTTGTAATTATGTATCCTCATTTCGATATGTAAATATTATCCATCACTCCAAGTAATATTAACTTAACAACTGTATTGACTGCACAACCTGATAAAAGCAAGTAAAAGTTACTTGAGTAATCTGAGGTAAACTTGCAGCCTTGCGCATGCTCAGTGTGTGACGTCAGAGTGTGTACTTTTGACTTTAGCGCGCTCCATGCAGCAACAACGAGACTTCTGGAAGACACACTTCGGCTGGAGGATTATTTGGTTGCTCATTTGATGAGACAATTCATGGATGTGAAGCCTTGGGGTAGGTTATATGCTTAATTAACTTTTTATTTTTCTGTTGGCTCGTCAGCTAATGTCAGTGTTAGAATAGTTTAGCCTGCTAGCTAGCTAAGGGCTCTTCCCGCGTCCGTGGACCGCTTTGGACTTGGATATTCATACGTTTTTCGGAGGTCCGCGGACACGGACACGTTTCTGAGCATAAGAAAAGAAAGGGGAACTTCGGTTTTTTGGACATTTAGGTCATTTTTTAGTATGTCTAAGACGTACCTGAAGCACATAGACCATCATTTTAACAATCGTTCCAGTATTGAGCTAACGTTAGATAGGTTTTATCCTCCGACTGAATTCTCTTTACAATGGAAGTGGACGGGGCATATGTTCCGGGGTAGACGTGCAGGTCTTTCGAGACGAAAAACGTGGTTTAATTGTACTTGGCCTCAATATGCTGTCCTGTGAAAAGTGGGCTATTTACAGACCGAATATTGAAACTACCGTTAAATTTAAAATAAACTATTTCACAGCGGGAAGTTACTGTATGCCTCCGCGCTTCGTGCGAAGAAAACGACTTCAAATAGATTTGCAAACAGCCGGGATTACTTGCCCATAGTCATCTGTTTGGAGAGTCGTTTTATTAGCTCGAAGCGCGGAGGCATACAGTAACTTCCCGCTGTGAAATAGTTTCTTTTAAATTTAACGGTAGTTTCAATATTCAGGCCTGCTTTGTTCAGATATTTCTCTTAAACCAGTAGGAGTTATTGAACTTTTAGAACTGATGTGGCACAGAATATATCATTGTAATTGTTTTTAAATGTTTATAAGATCATTCGAGGCTAATCGCTAATGGCGTTAGCCGTTATGCTAACCCAGGCATTGTCTAACATTGAAGCTAGCCAAGCCAAGTTGCTACACTGCAGTAACGTTAAATGCAGTTTGTTAGTAAAGCTGTGATGGCACAGTTGACAGACTGAAGTCAGTACGTTATGAGAACATTCACTCACTGATTTATTTACATTTGGTTATTAAAACTTGCATGTTTATTTAAACCAGCAATGGCAATACAGTTCATTTAAATGTTTTGAAAGGGAAATATATTAAAATAAGTATGTTACAAGTATGTATGTTTAAAAGTGGAATATATTACAATTAAAACAAGGTGTTAAAAAGATAAATACTATTGGAAAGCTGTTAAAAATATAAATAGTGCCTTATTAAGGTAAATGAGTTCATTTGTGTTATTTAAAATACAGATTGTGAATGATGTGAATTTTTTTGTGGTGATTAAAACTTAATTTCAAGAGTGTGTCTTCTTGTAAGACTCTGCTATAGATGGCGTTTAAGTATGTTCAATAAATGTCTTATAATAACACATGATTACATCGTCATATTTTCAAATTACCATTGATCTAATGCTGGACCTTATGGAATCACAGCTTCTAAATTCGACTACTCCATTCATGAATCTGTCACGGGTAACAGTTACCTATAGGTCCTTGCCGTCAGTCAGTTGCTGGCCTGTGTCAGGCCCCTGTCACTAAAAACACACATACACAACAGGTTTTCTATGGGAAACCCTGAGAAAGTTTCATATTTTAATGATATATCACTACTATATTTGTATTGCATTTTGTGTTTTCTTTTTTAGACATCAGCAGTTCTGCAGTCTGACAGTGTACAAGTGGCAAGTTACAAAGAGACATCTGACCATTCAGGTAACAATGCAGAAGATTGGTGATATGTGATTTGAATCTGTAAATGCAATTCACACCTTTGTTGTGTTTGTTGAGATTAATCACCCTTTTTTATTTTTGAGTAAAACATGCTATTGATACATAAATGCTTTTTTAAAAGGTGTTCTGTTCTCCAAATTCTGTTTTTATGTTGTGTGTTTACTATACACTATATACAAAAGTATTGTTACACCAGTGCAATCTAATGCGATCCAATTCAACAGCTCTGTCATAAATTATATTTTTACGAAGCTTATACATTTTCAATTTTTGTTGACATTGTCAAAAAGGTGATATTTCTACTTTATGTTTATTATTGAGGTCATAGTGGATGGTGCTGGTGTACCGCAGTGCATTATATTGAGCAGTGTCCTTATACTTTTGTCCAATCCATTAACATACATTGAGGGGGAGAAAATCTTAGGAACACTTGCACCCAGTGCACCAGCACCACACAACACAACCTCAATAATAAGCAAACAATGCCAGCCGCTATTGGCTGGTACGATGTAAACATGAAGTCATTGTTGAACCCGTCAAAATTTGTTAAATTATTTAATCCAGACTAAATATAATTTTTCAAGGAAACACTATACTTTTATTCTGCACCCCTCTAAAAGCACCGTGGATGTATTATTACTTTTTTAAATATAGCTTTTAATAAGCATTCTCCATATTCAACCTTTAAATGGCCACTTTAATTAGCCAACCCAGTGAATCGCCTCTTGCATATTCAGGAACTTAAAATATCTATAGTATATTGACTTCTGAGCACTGATTCACATGTTTTTGACAGGATGTCAGCAAAGAAGCCATCAGAGATGACCATGCTCATCATGTCTTGAAGATCTTTGTCATCCATGGAAATGCTGCACAGGAAGGCCACACCCCTGCCCATGTGTCGATCATAATCTAGGGAAAAGAGGTTCTTGATGATTGTAAAAGTGTGGCAAAGGCTTGCCTTCTGCTCATAGGCTTTATCTATGCAATGAACTTGAGTTACCCACCAAAGTTGAAATACACATTTGAAGTGTTTCAGAAGCTCTTTCTTGAGCTTGACATCCTGAAGATGTCTCCCAAAGTCCGGGCTTTGCACAACAAACTTCTATCATGAGATGAGTGTTTCCATGCAAGTTTCTGAACCTACTGCCTTGTTTAACTTGCGGTTCAGAGGAAATACTCTGTGGCTAGTAAGAAAACTAGTTAAAGAAATGTCCTGTTCCAAATGTTGATCCCAAGCGCAGTTTGTGTGGTTACAAGTGTGTATATTCTGTTATGGTAACTGGCATATGGAAGCGTTGCAGGCGTAGATGATAAAGCACATTGTGGAAGGTTACATACAATTGTTGGAGTTACCTTTAAAATATCTTAAAAGAGAGTGACATGTTTCTGACTGCACTTTGTTTCTTGCAGTAATTGCACTTTATGGTACTTATTGCACTTTATGGTACTTATTGCACTTTAAAGTGATATTTTTAGGCATTTCATTTGACATTTTCTTTGTTAATGTTCTTGTCAAGGCCCTCTGAGATACAAAGCATCAGAGGTAAAATGTCCCATTTAAAAATGTTTGTCTCAGACCAGAGCACACAATAAACACCAGTCATCAGCCAAAATCTATTGAGTGGCTGTTTAAGTTAAGCACTTTAATGAGTTCTTAAATTCTAACTGGCAATACTGTTTTGAAATGTATCTGGTATCTTGCACCAGTGTATCTTGCACCAATGTTGGCAAATAAAGGTGCTGTTTAAAAAGTTATTTCATGTTTTGTGTTTCTTACTGTTAAGTAAACTTTACTTAAGTATGAGTAAGTAAGATTATAGAGTAAAAATTACAAAGAATTACTGTGTGGAAATTGTTACCGAGTTTTTTTCAAGTAAATGTTACTGAAATAATGCTAAAATAAGAACTAGGTCCAGCCAATTAAAAGCTTAGAAAAAAACAAATATTATTTACAGAAATTTGTAAGTAAATGCATTGGTAGTCTAAGAGTAAATTTTACTGAAGTAGACTGAGTAAAATTTACTCATGAAAACAGGAATTTGCTAGTAGACTTTACAAGTATTTCTTGACTAAATTTAATACTTATTGGCATGTTGACTTTACTTGAGAATATCCTCAGTTAAATTTACTAGGAATTTCTGTGTGGAAATTGTTACCGAGGTTTTTTTAAGTAAATCACACTCCAAATTTTTTTCAGTGTAGGTGGCAGACAGACTCTGATTTATTGGTAAGTAAGCTTGCACACACAAATAATTTGCCCCGTGAGGATCACATTAAACACAATAACAATTGCAGCAAAACGATTAGCAATAAGGGAAGTTAAAAACAGAAATTAAGTATATAAAATATAAATAAATACAAGTATAGCATATACAATTAAGTAGAATAACATACTAAATATGCAGGAATTAACAGAAATGTGGACACAGATCATGAGAGTATTGCACATGAATGTGAGTAAAATAAATGGTAATACTGTATTATAGGTAATAATGTAATATAGATAACATTTTATACAGGCAGATATGGGTCTGAAATATTTTACGATAGTCAGTGATGTGCAGGACTATAACTGGCATCTAAAGGGTGGAAGTATTTCAAATAATTATTTGACCCATTGCTTAAATCAGGCGTAATTCTTTGTTAGGCAGGGCCAAGTTCATATTAGAAGCATTTCAATGTCAGTAACATAAGATGAGGAAAAAGCTTCAACTACAGAGCAATAACAACTGCAGGTTGGTATATATGGGATATGTGATTATCCCCCATCTTTACACCCACTGAAAATTCCATTTTGAGGGAGGTGTCCTTTATACAAACTGAACAGAGAATTCATAGTACCCGGAGACTATGTTACACTTTAGGCCAGTAAAGAATTCACTATATATGTGTAATTTGTACCAGACTGGCTGTGTGCAATGAGTTGTCATGGAGTTATTTTACCTTTTACACATGGCCCCTATTGAGCTCACAGTGTTGATTTGCACTGAGAACCATGCTGTATAATTGCACATGTGGGATTAGTGTGAATTTCTAAGTTGGAATCTGCAGCTGGAAACCAGCAAGCTGAGAAATATGTCAGTGATAGTCCAGCGCTCATGAAAATGTTCACACAGGAAAATGTTCGGTGTTAAATCATCTTTAATACAGTACATTGTTCACAGGTAAACCACATGTAATCTCTGTTGGACTCGTGCACTCTGAAGTAATACAGTGAATTTTAGTGTAGGTAGTCATCCATAATGTTCTGCATCAGAGTTGGGGGGGTATTAGAAGGGAGGATGGAATCTCTCTGAAGGTAAAAATTTGTCATACATTTTATATGTAAATCTTTATTTTTGTTACAGCTGATTTCTTTCCCACAACGTCCCATCACAGTGGGCTGTCAGCTGTAAGGCGGAAGAGTCCTGTGGATATTTCATCAGCCGTCTGGAGAGCACGCCGATAACATCAGTGCGGTGTGATAGGTTTTCTGCGACGTTAAGATCGATGGTCATAAGGCCGTTATCTCTTATCTAGGATCACTGTGGGACAAAATGCGAACAGAGGCTTGTATGTGGTACTCCCCGCCCATCACTGTTGGCTGTTGAACATTAATTATGGTGCTTCACTTTGAGAAAAATATGTCCCCCCTATTTATTAAAAGTGTTGCAATGAGAAGGAAGGGGGAGGGGCAGGAACCTCTGCATATGATCAGTTCAGTCTTCTCCACTAGTTAACATACAGTACAGTCTCAGAATATCTTGGATGTCCTGTGTTTCAGCCAAACATTCGTGGTCCTGTATGAGAACTCTTCATCCATATTTCCCTCTGCCCTGCACATAGTAACACATAAAACTCACCATAAACGATAGGTGCTACGACAAAGTCCTATAACAGTACAAATTAAAGGAATAACTGCTGCTAGTGCTGTTAGTTTATTTTCAAAACTTACCTGTTATATTATTGTGACATCAAAAAAAAAAAAAAAGCAGGTGATCGGAAAACAAAACTAGCGCTATTGGAACTGTTGCGAATCACTGAAAAAGGGTTTCTATACGGTTGCCATGTGCTGTAAAATTTATGTCATTTGTTTGATAAATTAAGCCCTCCCCACCCTGCTCATACGCAAGTGTTGTTCCATATTCAAGCAGGATTATGAAGGAAAACCTACCAGAAAAACCCTCAGACAGTAGCGTTTACAGCCGCCATACCAACCTGTGCCTTTCTCATAAAAAACTGCTGAAGCTACACAAGTGCGGCTGTCAATATTATTTGGATGGGAAACCTGGGAAATGTAAGTTTCTGCTGGAAATGGTGTTGGTGGACCAGTAGGGGACACTCTTCCCTCTGGACCAAATAGAAAGTCCCCCAGCACAGCGATGGAGGCACTTTGCTCTAATCTAGGTCATTAAAAAGCATGTAGCACTTGTTTTAACGCATGTGTAGGGGACTTAACCCTGTTGTGCTGGCCAAAAAAAAAGAAATAAAAATAACTCTACGGTGATTATATCCCCATGCATTCCCTCCATACCCATGTTGATTCCCTAAGTTATCACTGCAAAAAAGCACAAGTTCTGAGTTCTCAGTTTACCTCAGTTCCTGGTTAAATTATTTTTAGGCAAGGTGGTTTGTTTTGTCGCCACACTTTGTATTAATTTGTCTCAACAGCCAGAGCCACCAATCACTCTGATTGGGTTTGTCTCCGCCAAAGTGGTTTCCTAGCAACGGAGGCAGGCGGCAACCACAAAAATCAGCACTCTTTGTTTGCCGTGTCACGTGCTGGCTGTCAACGGTGTGTTCACCCACCGCCGGTGTGATCCCTCTGCCACAGAGTGCGTTTAGATAACTTGCGTATTTATTTCCACTTGCAAATTTGTTTACCAACAGCTTTTTTCCCCTGGTGGCTACCTGTAGTACCATCACAGGCTGCTGCCAGATCACAGAGACATATTTACTTCGTCTTCTTCCCTTTGAAACTTCAGAGGCAGGATCATAATAGTGTTTGGGAAGGGGGGTATTGCTGGTGGGTCCATGCAGCAAACCGCCTGTTCCCTCCTACCTGTCCATGCGGACAGTTTTTTTTGTTGGGCGTTACAGCATTGAATGATGATATGTTTGGAGAGGCTGTAACCAAGACTGCACGAGCTGTTTCCTGCAGTGGGTTCCTGTATAATAACCAGTCTAAATAACCATTCTGTTGTGATATCCTTGTCATTAATTTTCAGTTCCCCTAAATATCTGGATACTGAGAGCACTGGTGCTAATTATATATCAGTAAAAAACAGCTCATGTTTAAACATGTGTTGCTAAGAAAATGGGCAACTACTAATGTAGCCTACTACATTACTAAAATATCAACTTCTGCAATTTTCGTAAAGTATAGTGCCACATTCTTCTTGTAATTAGTAATGATAATGTGTTGTTACGTACTCTGTGTAGTACCCATCATATTCGGAACCAACACCAGGTTTATCAAAAGAGTTATAATTTCTTGTAGAGCTTGCCACAGCCACATACAACAATCTCTATTTTAACAGCCGGCATCAGGCATCTTGGGCAGGGCGATGTGGTCCAGGTGTGAAGGAGAGAGACTGAAGCAGTAGATCAGCGCATCTTAAATAGGCCCCCATACAGGTGTTCTCCATTTCCTGGAAATAATTAGATCAGGTGAAACACAACTAACACCCCCTACTGGCAAAGGGGCATAACACCCTACCACCAGCTGGGGACACCAGTCCCCAAAAGGAAAACATCCAAGCCCCATAGACATCACGATCATGCACGTCCAGCCGCACTGCTGCTCCACAACCCCTGAGAAACAAAGACAACAAAGGAAAAAACAAACAGAACAATGCCGCTCAGGGTCTCACGTGACCCCCACTATGCCGGCACATCCGCGGGACAATGAGTCTGCTACCACATTGTCCTTACCCCAAAGGTGTCGAAATTGTAGGTTATATCCCTGTAGATAAACTATAGCGCATGAGGCGCTGATTTTTGTTCCGCATCTGATGAAGAATAACCAAAGGATTATGGTCTGTAAAAATAATTACCGGATGCTTCACTGAGCCAACATACACATCAAAATGCTGCACTGCCTACACCAGAGCCAAAGCCTCCTTCTCAGTCGTGAAGTAGTTACGTTGGTGTTTGTTAAATTTACAAGAAGAATAACTAACAGGGTGTTGTTGTGTGCTCATCATCTTCTTGTATAAGCACAGCACCGGCATCAATGCCACTAGCCTCCACGGTTAGTTTAAAAGCTCGGTCAAATCGCGGGGCAGATAAAACCGGAGCGCAGCACAGCAGGGCTTTTACCTTTTCAAATGTCTCCTGACAAGCAGGAGACAAAAAAAATTGGACCTTAAGGCCAAGGAGGTCAGTTAAAGGAGAAACTACTGTGGAGGAATTTGGGCAGAATAATAACCAGACATGCCCAAAAATCTAATCACCTCCTTGGTAGTTGGTATGGGAAAACAGTCAATAGCCTCAACTTTTGCACGCACCGGCTGGGCCTCACCATGGCCAACAATTTTCCCCAGATAGGTGACAGTTGCTTGGGCAAACTCACATTTAGTCAGGTTAACTAAGGTTGGCTTCCACTAGTGTTTTAATTCGATCCAAATGCTGGGACCAGGTGTCACTGAACACAATTACATCATCTGAATATGCTGCGCACCCATCAAGACCAGACAATACACAATTCATGAGCCTTTGAAACGGTGCCGTGGCATTACGCATACCAAAAGCTGTGACTGAATAGGAAAATAAGCCCTGGGGAGTAACAAAGGCAGAGACATTTTTTGCTGCCAGTACCCCTTGAGTAAATCAAACTTGCCAACAAATTGGGCTGCCCCAACACCGTCTATGCAGTCTTACATTCTGGGAAGAGGGCAACAGTCAGGTCTAGTCACAGCATTGACACGTTGATAATCCATGCAAAACCAATAAGAACCATCTGGCTTGACAATCAACAAGCAAGGACTAGACCAGCTAGAAGAACTATGCTGTGCAATATTATTTTCAAGCATACATTTGATTTCTTTATACAGGTGTTCATTTCTCAGGAGATACATGATAAAAATGTTGCCTGATGGTGCTCACCCACATCGATGTCATGCTCTAACAGCGTAGTCTGGGAAGGAACATCAGGAAAAAGAAGCATGTGATTTAATTACTTGTATCTAAACGCTGGGAACAGGCTAAATGTGAAAACTGTTGTTCAATATTTTCTAAGAATTCAGAGTTTAACCTACCTCTAAAAACATCCTCAGAGGGAAAAGTGCAATCTTCCCCTCCCAAATCTGTCATCGTAAGGAGAAACAGCAGAGTTGTCAGCCACATAAGTGGTCAGCACCGGAGACAAAGCAACAGGCTGGAGTGGACCAGAAACCAAATCTTTTTCAGCCTTGGGCTCTGCAGAGAGCAAACCTGAAGGGCGAGCATGATAAGGCTTCAACATATTAATGTGGCAGAGCTGAACACGCTTTTTCCTATCAGGAGTAACAACTTGGTAGTTCAGATCAGAAACCCTACACTCAACCACATAAAAAGTCGCTAAACCTAGCCTGCAAGGCTGAACCAACAATAGGCAACAAAACAAACACCTGATCTCATGGGTTAAAGGAGCGGACTTGAGTGTTACGGTCATACCAACATTTAATTTCTTTCTGCGAGCCTTCCAGCTTTTTCCTAGCCAACTCACAAGCCCTATGTAACCTAAGGCAGAAATAATTTACATGGGTTAGCAGATTAACTGGAGGAGTTAACTCCCTCTTTCTCCATCCATTAGCTCCCTCTCTCAATCCTTTTTCTCCAACTCCAACCTTTTAAACTCGATCTCTTGTTTTTTTAATTACAAAGCATTTGCCAACTCCAGCTCTCTAAACCGCAAAGTGGATTCACTCGTGTCAATTAAAGAAAGACCAGGAGTAACAGATTCCACCGTTTTAGCTGAGAAAATGTCACGATCAGTTAAAATAGCCCTTAAAAATAGTTAACATTCTCTTTGTAGCATTTACTAGAAATCTCAATTTGAAAATGCTCAGCCATTTTTAACTGTTCTTTAGTATAGAGTCAAGTCCCTCCTCAGAGGGTTCTGCAAAAAACAAAAAAACCGAAGCCATGAAATACAAAGAAGCTTAATCGAAATCCACCAAAACACACTTAATATATACTAAGGGTTATCAGCATGCGGCAACAATAGCCTAACTAATTTTCAGTGGCTTTTAGCGCTCGAAGCGACTTTAAACGCTGAACTCATGAGTACGATCAGCAACAAGTCACTTCAGGCCTCTGAAGCGTACCCACTCTCATAACCACCAAAAAATAAAAAAGGCTAAATAAAGTCTAATTTACCTGTCTGACGACTAGCCTAATAAGGGGTGAACGGTTTAAAGTTCTAAACAATTGAGATACATTGCTGGCATTAATACTCACCAAAGGTCAGTTGGCAAACTAAATAATTACTCACGTATTAACAAAACTGATGAGATACAAATTGCTTTTCTCCTTCCCAATGGACCACAAAAACAAAATAAACCAAAGGTGCGGCAATAGGTCTGCGCAAAGCGTACTATATGCACAACAATGCCAGCGTTACTAAACACCATTCAAAGTAACTAAACAGACCAAATTACAATGTGCTTACACACTGTCATAAATCAATAGGATTAAAAAAATTTTGGTTGAGCCCCCATTTATGTTACGTACTCGGTGTAGTACCCAACATAATCGGAACCAACACCAGGTTTATCAAAAGAGTTATAATTTATTGTAACGCTTGCCACAGCCACATACAACAATCTCTATTTTAACATCCAGAATCTTGGGCAGGCAAAAGGCAACAATTAAAATAACAATAAAAATAAAAACTAAAATTAATAATCACAATAATAATAATAATAGTAGTAATAATTAGTACAAAACATTGCATTAAAATAGAACAAGTGCATTAGATAAAAATAAAAAATAAAAAGTTGCAGGGCACACTGAAATAAATGAAAGCCAAAACTGATGGAGCCAGTTGGTGATCGGGCAGACTGTTCCACAGGTGTGGTGCAATGGAGCAGAAAGCTTGATCACCCACAGTGCGGAGCCGAGTTCTGGGCACTGCCAAAAGGTTACGGCTATTGGACCGCAGTGAGCGGGGGGATTCCAGGGGAGACAGAAGGTCACGGAGGTAGGAGGGGCCATCACCAATCAAAGTTTTAAAAACGAGTAACAGTATCTTGAAGTCAATTATTTGGCTGACAGGAAGCCAGTGGAGCGCAGCCATGACAGGAGTGATGTGCTCAATCTTCCTGGTACCGGTGATGATTCTGGCTGCGCTGTTCTGGGCAACCTGTAGCCTCTGTACTGACCTTGCAGAAAGCCCTCCCAGAATTGCATTACAATAATCAATTCAGGAAGAAATAAGAGCGTGGACAAGCTTGTCAAGGTCAGGTCGGGGAAGAATCGGACGTAAGCTAGCTATGTTCTTAAGATGAAAAAAGGACTTTCTACAAACATATTTGATATGCTTATTGATGTAAGTGAGGCATCAAAAACAACACTAAGGTTTGTGACAGAACTGGACATAGGGGGATAACATGACCGTCAATGGTGGGGGTGATTATGGGATGTTTTATTTTATGAGGTGTGCCAATAAGTCGGGCTTCAGTCTTGCCTCTATTTAGCTGGAGGAAATTTGCGGACATCCATGCTCTTATTTCCTCCAGGCAGGCGTTAAGCTTGATTAGGCCAGTGGAGGGGTCAGGTTTGGTTTTAATGTAAACCTGAGTATCATCAGCATATAAATGCTGTTATGGCTATTTATCAAATGACCAAGAGGGAGCATATGAATTAAAAAGAGAATTGGGCCCAGTACCGAACCTTGTGGGACACCACATGTGACAGTGGTGAAGTCAGACTTAGCATCACCCATGGCGACATACTGGGTTTTGTTGGAGAGATATGAGTTAAACCATTGTAAGACAATGGAATCTAGGCTAATGTGATGCTTTATACAACTGAGGAGGGTGTTATAGTCAACTGTATCAAAAGCCGAGCTGAGATCGAACAAAAATGATCTGAATCAAGGGTGGGTTTTTTCTACGAAAGGGAGAGATAACAGCCGATTTTAAGAGCAGTGGGACAACCACGAAGTCAAGGGACTTGTTAATTAAAAGTGCAACGAAAGGAGAGAGCTGAATTGAGCATAATTTAAACAAAGTAGCCAGAATGGGATCAAGTGAGAAACTTGTATTTCTCATTTTTGAAACGATCTGAATAAATAAACTCAAGTGGCAAAGTGGACTGATATGTAGAGGATTGAACAAGTTCCCTGATGGTGGTTATCTTGGAATTAAAGAAAGCAAGGAACTGGCTGCATTCCTCTGAGGTGGTGGCAAATGGCTTGGCAGGGTTTAAAATGTGATTTATGGTTTTGAAGAGGTATTTTGGGTTTCCTGGGTTGCTAGCAATTAGCCCAGAAAAATACGCAACCTTAGCAGATTTTACAGCAGAGGTGTAGGCAGACTGATGTTTTCTGACTGCCAATAAATTAACAGTCATAGCAGATTTGCGCCATCTGCGTTCAAGTTTGCGGCCCTGAGCCTTCATGCTATGAAGCCCGGTTTCACCTTGCAGCTGCCCAGGGGGATATTTCACAAAGCAGAATTACTGAGTTGGCTGGATAACTGCACTGAGTAAAACCTGGAACCCTCCAAAATCTGGAACTTGGACTCAAGTCAAATGAGCTATGGACTCAAAAACAAAATTCTGTATTTTACTCAGTCCAGTGGGGCAGTTATCCAGCTAACCCAGTAATCCTGCTTTCTGGAATACCCCCCAGGATCTAGTTATGATACATGGGACCTCCCTCCTTGAAGGTAGTGAACTGATAGATAACATGTTTGTACCACACAATATAGTGTCAGCCTGGAAAAAACATTCCATCCAATCACTTATACCGTTCCAAGCACTGACATATATTAGATATTCTCCTCGCACTCCCCAATTACCTTTCTCCTTCAGTGAAAGTTGAACGTAACAAGAGCTGATTAGGCTGTGGGGGGAGCTCATATTGAGAGTACTTGGAACTGTTTGTAGCGCTGCTTTTTCTAACGCATTCCCTGTTCCCTGGCACCATTTCCTCTTCTTCTAAATTGTCTTTTAGGTAATATGCTTTTGATAACTCCTGAGTTCAGTACAATGCTTCTTGATATTGTGGTTCAGGGACAGGCTTGTAATGAAAAGGTTTTTGAGAGGGCTTTTCCCGGTGCTTGTGCGCTGCACTTGAGCAGAGTACTTAGTCTTAGAGTTGTGTCACACTCCCAATTATCCGGAGTCTGAATGAATGAATTATGTAAAATGTTTGCCACTGGAGGATTTTATTAGATCGTGTGATGAGACCTATCTTGTACTAAACACCACCAAAACCAAGGAAATGCTTCTCTCCTGCACACCATGATCAAAGATCAACCAATTCAGATTGCAGAGGAATGCAAGTATCATGTGTGTTTCTGGACAATAAATTGAAATGGGAACACATTGCTCATATCCATAAAAACTCAACATATGTTTTCAGAGGAAATTCACCTCCTTCAATGCGCACCGCTTCTTGTTAAAACTCCTTTACAAGTAATTCCTGGGGAGTATTTAACTTTTTGTATAACCTGCAAGTCCAGTAACATAAATGTATCACAGAAGAACAGGCTAAGGGGTATTGTGTCTATTGTAAGCAAAATTACTGGCACCTAACAGGACCCAAGAGAGCCCTTGACAAAGTTTTTGAAGATCAGGTCTGACACTACCCACCCAATAAACAAGATAATTGACTATATACCCATCTGTGCCCCAACCCCCCCCCCCCCCCCCAATCAATTATTTTATGATTGATGTTTATTTTGATGTTATTTATCGTTTTTCTGATTGTCAGTTTGATAGTCCTGTTTCTTGTCCTAGTTGAATTTCCCCATGAGGGTTAATACAGTTGATCAATCACTTTCCACATGCTTGACTGCTGACTATTATGCAATCAAGAATAAACCCCTCTACTTGTTATCTGTCATTATAAAAGCAAAAGATTAGGACTCCCAAGTGAATGAGTAGTATTAGCAGTAATGATAATATTGGATAGCATTTCCTGCAGCACTTTTCATCTCATAATTTCAAGCTCAACACAGAAAAGGAGAGGAAATTTCTGTCATTTTACCGCCACCAAAGTGTAGCACCCACCCGGCTTGTTCTCAGCATCTGTTTTGCAGCAGAACACTCACAGCACATTAGCTGAGGTAGAACAAGAACAATATTCAACAACATATGCTCAACTCCTTAGCCTAAATACTGCTAGTTCAAGCCTGGGCAATGCTATTACTTTATTACAACCAGGTTTGTACTACCAAGCAGACCTGGTAGTAAAAAAATAAAAAAAGCTAAGTTGGGTCAGGCTTGATCAGAACTCATGATGAGACTCTTTCTTGGAAAATGTAACTACATTTAAATATTACAAATGAAAGTACATTACGGGCATTTTAGCATCCACTCTTATCTTATACACAACTTTCTAATTTTTACATAGTGCCCGTTTTTATGCAGCTGGATATAAGCTGAAACAGTTCAACTTAAGAACCTTGGTTAATAAGGGTAGGCTACATCAGCAGTGTCCTACCTGGGGTTACAAGGTCACAAGCCCAGTTTCCAACCAGTATGCTACATTAGCCGTTTTTCCACTGTGGGCCAAACCTAGTGCTTGAACTTAGTTCCATGGTTCCTGAGCCCTTTCCACTGTACTGGGCTAGGCTTAAACAGGGTTTATGCAGACATTTAAGCCCTGCTACAAGCCCTCTCCAACGGTCAGGGCCACAGCTGTAAGCACTATTGAGTTACATGTCATTTCACGCTGGTCCTGCTTCAAGGTTTTTTATTTTTTTTTTTTTTTGAATGTTTCCGTGGTTTTACATTTATTGTATGCTATGCTTAGCTTGCTAAAAGGAACGCAGATAACCTTAGTAAAAAAATAAATAAAGGGCAGTATTTAGTTTATTGGCATAATGTTACCTGATTTACGCTAACGTAAACTCACTATATTCACAGTCTCCAGAGCTTTCCAGGACGCTTGTGAATTGATCTCAATGCTGTAAAATGAGGCGTTTTGCCTATATGATGTTGCATTTCCTGCTTTAAACAACACAATTTGATTGGTTCCATTTCACACGTGCTTACCGAGAAAACGTATAAAAATTCCTCTAATTAGTGGGTGTGTGAATACCATGAGTTCCGACAGTATTCGCGCAGAAGTAATTTTATAAAGCCAAAAAAGGCCGATCGAATGAACCAGCATCTTCCCCGTCGCCATTTTGTTAGCGGCCTGCAGCCTCCCTAAATACTTACACTTCTCACAGGCAAACAACACAACAACGTCCTCTCAGAATGTGTATTGTGCAAAGAGAAGGAAATAAAGACACCAACGCAATTAATATGGTTTAATAACTTGGAAGCATTTTTTATTAAGTTCCATTTATCATTAAATTGGGCGAATACAATGAGTGGTCTTGGCACTGGGTGAATACTGGGAGTCTACGTTAGGTAGTTAGCTAACCTACAGCTGTTAACGTTACTAAAACAATTGTTTTTATGCTGATACTTATTTGCCTGGTTTGCTTCGACACTTGTCAGCACCGCAATCAGCAACAAGTTATTTTGCTAGCCAGAATTTGCTGACTTTTTAAAACAAGTTTGCTAACATTATGTGCTACCTCATGCCTGACTTCCCATGTTAAGTTGCTACAATGGGGATTGCTGGAACAATCTCTCACTGATTTTCTTGGGAGAGACGCTTTGTTTTAGCCAAGTTGTTCTGTGGTAGCATAAATATATTTGCTTGGCATAATGTTAGCTGACTACTTACGCTGACACTATTATTTTCTTGATACTAGCTACAGCCAATGTACAAATGATGACACATTTATATTAAGGTAGAACCAATTATTTTATTAATTAGGACAATAATGCAAACTTGGCTAATAAAGTGCACATTCTGCCGACTTAATTTTTTGTTTTGGCTTTGAGATGCAAAAAAGACGTTCAGCTTCGTTGCCGCGGTTACAGCTGGGCTACTACAGCCCGGCTGAATCCCAGTGGAAATGCTGCAAGAACTGTAGCCCTAGTGCTTCGGTTCTCGGCTTGAGTTTCTGGGCTTAAGTTCTTAGGCTTTTGGCCTAACAGCTATTGTGGCCCTTGGCTAAGACTAGGGATGCTGAAACCTCATGTCCTGGTCAAATGGCCACAAGAATGACTGTCAGTGTACAACTGGCCACACAATCCCCCTGCCAACATGTCCACGCAGGCCCCACATAGTTTTTATATGTGTTATCTGGGTTTCATCTGGGCTATGGGTTCTCTCTGTGAGTTGTGACTGGGCCCCAGTTGGACTACCCAAAAAAGAAAGCATTTCTGCACTGAAAATGGGCTAGTGGGGCTCGTCTACCATATTGGTACTGATTGGGTCCCAGTTAGGCTACCCCAGAAATAATTATGAAGAGCGATGGTAAACTTTGTTGCTGCAGATCCAATGGACATTCCCGAGCATGCGAATGCGTCTCCATGGTGACGACCACAAACAAAATTATCCAGACTAATAATTCATCAATATTATCAAAACAAGCAGCAGGAGTGCCCTTCAAAATTTCCAGCCCGCTGGACACAGCGCATGAAAAAACAAAAGACAAAAGCCAGACACAACAAAATACATTCAAATTAACAAACACGAACACGAGCGACAGCTGGACTACATGTCGCCATTACAGCGCCAGTATGCACTGTAAATGTAAACATGTTTTTTTCCTTTACAAATATGTAAACAAAAACAAACAGTAATTAAAAAAACATGAGTATAAAATTGGTTTAGGATCAGTGAAATTACCAATATGAGCTATTTTCAGACATGTAAATGAAGGAAGCATAAAACAAGAAAGATTAATCTAACTCAGTTCATCCCATTTCCATGGAAACAGTAATATAGCTGTACTTCTTAATCAGATGGGTTATATGTTATCTGTTCCAGTTGAACTTAGATGGTCAAAACATTATTGAATGACATTTAAAATGTTTTGCCCCTTGCAATTTTAGGCAAAAAGAGCATACACACATTATGTGGTCATTTTCACACAAGTGAAGGAAAATGGAATTCACACTTATTATGGCATTACCAATAAACATGCATAAACGTATTACAACACAGCGAAGCAGACAGTTTTATGTTGTCGCAAATAATTTACAAAGAGCTGTAGCTGAAATCAGTTACATTTTATACGCAACCCGTTTTTACATAAATAAGTCACCTGGAAAAATGCAATTACATTCATTTTTCCACACTGTACAGCTCTTCAAACAGCAGAACAGAGCACTAAATGAAGAAGAAAATAAATGGGTAATTTTTACATTGGCATAATGGAAATGTGTTCCTGGCGGTGTTATTTATCACTCAGAAATGATAATGGGGAGACACAGTCTTGTGTGAACCATTTATTTCATAGTTAAATGAACAGAAAAATATATATATATAGAACTGAGACAATGAAAATGTTTAAAACAACATTTAAACATCAAGGGGAACAATCCTCTTTGCAAAGGTTCTGAATTCCTTCAGATTTCAGAAAAAAAGTGTGCATACCATGAATAATACAGCTTTCTGCAACTTTCAGCCTCAACTTCTCTACTCAATCTCTTTCAGATTGCACCTCCTGCATAAGATATAGTCCATCTGTGTGCACCTTCCTCCGCTCTTATGTCACCCTATGTTCCTCCCTCTTCTTGAAATATGTGTTCACCTCAGCCATTTCCATCCTTTTCGCAAAATCCACCACCATTTGTCTTTCCACATTCTTCTCTTTGACACCATACATACCCATCACCTCATCATCACCTCTGTTTCCTTCACCAACATGCCCATTTAAGTCCGCTCGAATCACCACTCTCTCCCCTTGGGTACACTCTCCACCACTTAATCCAACTCACTCCAAAATTATTATTTCTTTTCCATCCCATATGCGCTAGCAACATTCATCATCACACCTTCAATTTCCAGCTTCATACTCATCACTCTGTCCGACACTCTCTTCACCTCCAAAACACTCTTGACATACTCTTACTTCAGGATTATCCCTACCCCATTTCTCCTCCCATCCACACCATGGTAGAACAGTTTGAAACCACCTCCGATGCTCCTGGCTTTACTCCCCCTCCACCTGGTCTCTTGCACACACAGTATATCTATCTTCCTTCTCTCCATCATATCAGTCAACGCTCTCCCTTTACCAGTCATAGTGCCAACATTTAAAGTTCTGACTCTCACCTCCACACTCCACCCTTCCTCTTCTCCCGCTGCCTCCAGACATGCCTCTCCCCTCTCCTTCACCTTCGCCCAACAGTAGCATAGTTTCCACCGGCGCCCTGCTGGCCAACAGTACCGGCGGCGGCCGTTGGTGACCCGGGCCTCGACCGATCCGATATGGAAATCTGATTTATGATCCATATATTTGATTTAGCATAGGTTTTACACCAGATGCCCTTCCTGACACAACCCTCCCCATTTATCCGGGCTTGAGACCGGCACTAAGAATGCACTAGCTTGTGCATCCCCAGTGGCTGGGACACTATAGATACACTACAGTTCAATATCAGTGTTATAGGTTATCAGTGATATGTGAATGTTATGTGTGACAAATAAACATATTTCAAAAATTAAACGTATTATCGTTTGGTACAAATCACTGCTAAAATAATTATTTGAACAAAATTATTATTATAGTATGTCTTCATTTTAAAAAAATCACACTTGCATACATGGGTAATTTTTTACCCATGTGTGTAAACTTGATGTAGTAATACAAAAACAATTTTTGTTCATAAAGTAAGAAAGTAAAAATGAAAGTAATGATTTGTGGTAATCAAAAACAAGATATTTAATGAATACTTGGAATATTAAATGATGAAATAAATAGATTTCAAAAGATATAGCAAAAAACACTCAGCCATGCATGAAATAACATAGTAAATTAATAATGTTGTGGATTAGAAGGAGTTTGCATAGCTTGTGCATCAAAGGGTTAAGAATGCATTGAGAGGCACAACTACAGACATTCACGTTGCTTTGCAATAAATCTATTCTGACTCTTATCCTAGCTTTCATGGGTTTTGTTCCACATAATTGGAAGAAGAGAAAAACAGAAAGCAAAGGAATTTGATCCTTCATAAAGTTAATCTTCCTGGTGATTAAGCCTCTAATCTCAGGCACGGGGAAGAGAAGGGATCACATGTTTGATATGAGAGATAATGGGCTGCTCTGCCTACGGAGGTGGGGACGGAGAGGAGGCTGCATTTTAAAATGGAGCCTTGCACTCTGCCAGATTGGTAACATCTGTTCTTGTTAAAGTGCAAAGGAGTTTTATTGATTCTGCGCAGAGCTGAATTCCTGAACAATTTAGTGCAAGCTGAAGCAGTGTAAAGGAGAATAGTAGTGACGGGGCGCTGGTTCAGGTGGTTAAAGCGCACATCTCTTTTTCTTTTTTTTTTAAAATCCTCGAGCGGCATGTGTGTGGGGAATTCAAATGAAATCGGATACCATACTCTCATCGAAATAGGCTGTCCAGGGGCTTGGCTTTGATTTAGGGGAGGTTACTAGGAGGCGAAATTGGCTGCAGAGGGACGTGTGACCACAGTAAATGCTTGACCTCCAGAAATGATTTGGTTCTATACCCCATAACCCCCCACATGAATGAATTATTGAATTCAATAGAGAATCACACATTTATTAAAAAAAGAAAAAGAAATGACCTATTGAATCCATCTGATTCAATAGCTTACATTCTTGTCATAAGTGAAAGTCATTCTGGGGACAATGGCTGTTCCAAGTTAGCAATAATAATATTCAATTTAGATTCCAGGCTCAGGTTTTATATCTGGAGCCCTTGAAAAAATATTGCTTTGCCACGAGAAATTAATTTGTATGTGCGGGTCAGTACTGTTTTGAGGGGAAAATGTCTTGCCTTGATAATAATATGTATGATGCTTCTTTACCCCGGAGATGACAGAGAGTAACAATGTGGATTGTGCATCATAATAATTTTAGAACAGTTCCATATTCAATTCTCCCGTCAGTTCAAGCCCCCACGACCAAAGTAAAAAAAAAATCAAAATAATTTAACTTGCTGGAAAAATACATTCTTACTACAATAGATGTGCCTCTGCTTTGAGGTTTTCAAAGTCACTCTTAACAGTATCCTGGGAGGTAAAGGCAGGCATATGCTGTTCATGTGGGTGCGCTTCTTTCCCAGGAATACTTCACAGGCTTGATCTGTCTGCAACAGAATTTCTGAGTGAATTAATGAATTTGGTTTATCCGCACTAATCGGCACTTTCTAATAAAGTCTGTGTGGCAATGGGATTCTGCAGTGCAGAAATGACAACTGTGACAAGGTTGGAGGTCACATGGAAAAACACATTTAGCTAAAGGCATCTTTATATTTATCTTTCCCTTTCTCTCTATCTTTCTCTTTATCTCCCTCTTTCCCTTTCTCTCTATCTTTCCCTTTCTCTCTATCTTTCCCTTTCTCTCTATCTTTCCCTTTCTCTCCCTCTTCCCCTTTCTCTCTATATTTCCTTTTCTCTCTCTCTTTCTCTTTATTTTTCCCTCTCTCTCTTTCCCTTTCTATCTTTCTCTTTATCTCCCTCTTTCCCTTTCTCTCTCTCTCTTTCCCTTTCTCTCTCTTTTCCCCTTTATCTCCCTCTTCCCCTTTCTCTCCCTCTTTCCCTTTCTCTCTATCTTTCCCTTTCTCTCTCTATTTCCCTTTCTCTCTATCTTTCCCCTTTCTCTCTCTTTCTCTCTCTTTCCCTTTCTCTCTCTCTTTCCCTTTCTCTCCCCCTTTCCCTTTCTCTCCCTCTTTCCCTTTCTCTCCCTCTTTCCCTTTCTCTCTATCTTTCTCTTTATCTCCCTCTTTCCCTTTCTCTCTCTCTATCCCTTTTTCTCTCTCTCTTTCCCTTTCTCTCCCTCTTTCCCTTTATCTCTCTCTTTCCCTTTCTCTTTCTCTCCCTCTTTCCCTTTCTCTCTCTCCCTTTCTCTCCCTCTTTCCCTTTCTCTCTCTCCCTTTCTCTCTCTCACACACTCGCATTCCCGGAAAGGAGGGAAGGAAAGGAGGATAAACACAGTCATAAATAACGTTGATCAGTCATGCCAACAATGCCAGTTCCCTCATCTCTAAAGGGCTATTTTCTTCCCACAGACCCATGGAAACCTCTATGCCCACCCGGAAATATTTTAGCCCCCTTCACTAAGGAAACACTTGTTTCCTCTCTTCCTCAACAGTCAAAATGCATAGGGGGGGCTGGCTTCCTAGGAAACAACCACCCTCCGTACCCTCCATCACATCTACTAGTATCAGCACAAAGACCAAGTGCCGTGAGATTCCATTTCATGTGTTATTCTAAGGTGATAACTGCTCAGACACGGGCACCTCACCTCATCCCCAGGATCAAATGAATAGCCTGTGGCCATGCCAAACTAAACGGGTTTCAATTTCCTTCAGACCCATGGTTGCCAAAGCACACTGCAAACTGATAAAGAGGGCAGGGCGGTGGGTCGTTCCATCAGTAAAACAATATTATTGCGAGAGACCTTTTCCAAACATATCTCTAAACGCGGGAAAAAAAGTTCAGATGAGCTCAGTTAACATAACAGCGCACTGAAAAACTAGGACCCATGTAATTCATGGGCTTGTCATATATTTTCTCAGAAATTACCATTTGTACTGTATTGACATGAAGCCTTATTGCTGGACAACAGTACAAGAAGAGAGAGCATATAGGATAAACTAAGCATGTTTTACTCTATGATTCTTCCAATCTATGGCTCTTATTAACATGCACAAGGTTGTGTTTGATGTTGGAGATGGCCGCGGTGTCATGGTGTTTAGTGTCAAAGCACAAGATAAAGGGCCGACCTTGGTTTGGGTTGATGGTCCTGATGTTTATGCATTTCCCTTATGCACAATATCCAAGGAAATTTTTTGGCAAAAGGACCCTTGATGCAGGCTGTCAGACCATTCCCCAACCTGCTCTGACACCGTTTTATTCTCAAATCATCCATCTATTTTGACAATTATTAATTATTTTTATTTTTTTATTTCCAACTGAAGCAGTTTCTGCAATGGATGATAACATGGATATTCTCCAACAACTTGCCACTCAGCTGATGCTCGGTAATGTAATCTGTTTTACAATGGTCCTTTTTTATTATACCCCTATGTCTCCCAATTTGAAATGCACGCTTTGTGTGTTCATGGCCATCCCTGCAGCCGCCTCTATCAATTTGTGACAAACGGGCTCTTTCCTCCGAAATGTGGCGTCAAGCCGCTGCTTATTTCGACTCCGCGGTCTTAAGCTTGCACATACGCCGAGTTCGAGGTGGGGGCCACAGGTGTGGTTTACACTGGTGGACTGTGAGAGGGCACGGTCACCACGACCAGAAAAATCCCTCCCTACCACGGGGTATATGCCAGCCTGTGGGGCCACTGGTCGGGGTTCAGCAGCATCCACACACTTCACACACAGTGCTTTAACAGGATGAGTTACCCAGAATCTCTTGTGTTACTATATCCTCCTAAGACTTGGCAATTCATGTATGTCCTGTGTAGGGGACATGGGACTCTGGTCTTAATCTCAAGTACCGAATATTCTACTATGCAGAAACCTACAATACATTACAATGGACATAAATAAAATTATAATTTTGAAAATATTTTCACTGCAACTTTCATCCAAAACACTTAAATCGCTTTTGACACTTTTGTCAAAAAATATTAAAACACTCCTCAGGAAGTTATATACAAATTGGACTGGGTACTGATTGAGAGTTTAAAGAATGGTTGGAAATATGAAAAAAGTAAATAATTGAAATTGCACCTTGTAGCAATTCCTGAAATAGTAGTCATGGGTGCGTTTGTACCACAAAAAATGATACATCATAAGAGAATGGAGAAAGCAAAATGACTCATTGAAGCATTTGAGAAAGGTCATACGAGACCGAAACGTTTGCTTCCTTTTTTCACATTATCACTTTGCACTTTCACTGGATGTCTAAATACATTTTTGTAGTTTTCGATATTTCAGAATTCTTCTTTTCTTTCTTTTTTGTGGATTGCTCCCTGCCATTTCTAGCAGCGTGCGAGTCCTTCTCCTACATTGAAATATAAAATTAAATTAAAAAAACTGTTGAAAACTGGCATGAAATAGATCCACTCAGACATGACACTAAAAACACTTAACCTTCCTGTTCTGTACACGCCCAAATAATAACCTTTGGCTTCGCAGTCCCCTAGATTCTACACAGATCTGAAAAAAAACAAACCCCTCAATATTGGAAGGTTTCCATCAAAATCTCAGCCAGCCCAGCCTCATCTTCTAATCTTCGAGGAATTTAATTGAGGATTTAATTAATAGGGGGAAACGATTAATGTTCACGTTGGAGCAGATTGTTGTGATGAATGGGTGCATAGAGATGAAGGGAAGATGAGACACTCTGTCTAACTCAAATAGGCTGGGGCAATAAGGGGGGGTGAGACACTGTCTAACTCAAATAGGCTGGGGCAATAAGGACGGGGTGAGACACTGTCTAACTCAAATAGGCTGGGGCAATAAGGACGGGGTGAGACACTGTCTAACTCAAATAGGCTGGGGCAATAAGGGGGGGTGAAACACTGTCTAACTGAAATAGGCTGGGGCAATAAGGGGGGGGGTTCCAAACCTGAGAAAGAATACATAAATTAAGGTACTAGCTGTGAATGTACACTTCGTTTCAGGCTGTCGTCAGAGAAAGTTTTACAACCCACACCAGGCATTTAAAAAACTAAAAAAAGTTTGGAAATTTCACTTTCTGTCCAGGTCCAGCAGATTTGTGTGTGTGTGTGCCGTCACCCGCCTTCGTGAACACCCCCCTCCAGAGAGGGAGGAGGAGGAGGAGGAGAAGGAGGAAGAGAGATGAATCAGAGGCAGGGGAGTGGACTGAAGCAGGCGTTTGGGTGAAGCAAATGGGCTGTGAAATCAGACCGTAGGGACGCGACGCACTCAAACCCTCTGATATCTCCGGCCAAATCTACAAGCTATTACACCAACTCTCCGATATCCACAGCCAAATCTACAAGCTATTACACCAACTCTCCGATATCCACAGCCAAATCTACAAGCTATTACGCCAACTCTCCGATATCCACAGCCAAATCTACAAGCTATTACGCCAACTCTACGATATCCATAGCCAAATCTACAAGCTATTACACCAACTCTCCGATATCCACAGCCAAATCTACAAGCTATTACGCCAACTCTCCGATATCCACAGCCAAATCTACAAGCTATTACGCTAACCTTGTTTTTACATGCAGAACATTTCAGGTTTTTTTTCCTTCACCAAACAGCAAGTTTTTGTACATGTATCACACCAGGGCACTAGGAAACAAATTAAACTGGCAAGAAACAGGCTAGGTTCCTGAGTCTGGCAAGAGTCCAGCCCTACAAATGCCCAGGTGACTTCTGTCAATAAACACAAAGACTTTGGAGCCCAATCTGTCGACTTCCTGCTCTGCCGGAGACATGTCTGTTTATGTGTGCACATAGAGGGCAGGCCGTGGCACTGGCAGACTGCCACCGGGTCACGGCACAGCTGGCTCAGCTTCCGGTGAGGCTCAGCCAAGGTGCATTTCTTAAAAACAACTGACTTACCTGTGTAAATGACGAGCTTGCGCTTTGAGCAATATGCAGTCACTCCCTTTCCCCTGGGAATCTGCTGGAACAAACTATGATAGTGGTTCATGATTAAGCCAGGGAAATATCCATCGACACACCCAGAGCCCTTACCCAACCGCTGACAGCACAGCACGTCAATCAGACAGCACCTTCTACCGGCTTTAGAGCACAAGGTGGGTTGGCAGCCTCTTCAGTTTGGAAACAAAAATATACTTAGCTGTGCTTTGTGCCAAATAGAATTTATACTGTCTTCCCCCATGAGTTAAAACATAATTCCTCTGGATACTCACAGAAAGTGGGTGGTTTTCAGCTTGCCTGAAGAATGAACTACATTTCCAATAAAGCCTGCAGTGAGCGCTTTATCAGAAAGGTGCGAAGTGGCACACAAAAAAAACCCTGTGGCGTTTCAGCTAAAACAAAAGAAAGAGGTGTCACAGGAAGTGAACTCAATGCAGGTGGATGAAGGTAATGGACCTGCTCTGAGAGCAGCGAACACAATCGCTGCTCAAGTGCCCTGTGGGACTGTGGCTTTTGCATGAGTCACATGCAATGTTTTGTGTGAATCACTCTTTTGTTCCTTTCCCAGATATTTTTACCAGTCAGATGCCATGAGAGTAAAAACCACCCACTGGCATCAGCGGTAACTCTTAAAAACCTGAACTGAAATTTGAGAATCAATCAATCCTGATGCCAGGATGGCCACTATTCATGTGTAAGATCACTAATATAATGTTCTTAACTAAACATTATAATGCTGATGTAACAATCACTACTGGTGAAAGCAATGGGGTTCTAGAACACTGACTTAGAATTTCCCCTGGCATGCATTCAGTATCAATTATCAGCTTAAGTGTATTTTCTGTTTCAGTTCATTTGAACACCACCCCCCTCCCCTCCCCATGTCACATGACCCAAATCTTCAACTTTGTTCACAAGATTGATTAAGCTTTCATGAGTAATTCTAAACATTTGCCTGTACTATTGATAACATTCCTTCATGAGGAATTTTTATGACTATATCACTTGATAAGCATTACCTATAGGACAATAACGGTGGAGGTTGTCGATAGAACACTTGTCACACTGTTGAAGGTTCGAGGACAGTTGCACTATAGACAGTATAGCAAGATAGTGTGAAAATTTGGGGAGAGGCCACGTTGATGGTTGAGGGTTCAAAAGGATATGAGCTTCATTTGTCACTGTTAAAGTTAGATTAGGCTGTGTAAATGGTCAGTTTTGGAAGCAACACAATTTAGATAAAGCTCTGTAAATTACAGGCTTTCCATCATTGTCTTTGCAAACAAAAGTTTTGAATTCAGAAAAAAAAGCCAAGGTTTATATATATCTCCCCATTGCAGTACAATTACATAAACAAAAACATCATTTTTTTCCCAAACAGTACAGATGAGGCCATGCATACAGGCTATTATGGCTTGTATTTAACCAGGATCAGTCAGATTATCTCTTTTACAGTGATGAAGGTAATCTATGTCGGTGGTTAGATTAATTTCTTCATTCAGAAATTCAAGAAGATGCGAAAATATAGATGAGAAAAAGATTCCGGCCAGGTTTGGGGTTTAGCCAAGACACAGGGATTAATCTCACTGACTTTTAAAAATTATGTTATGTATGGTTTGAAGTGCCACGGCATCTCCCACACAGTGAGCTGCAATGACACAGTCAACAAAATACTCATACAGAGTCACAGGCTGTGTCCGAATCAAAGCCCTATCTACTGTGCCCTGTCTCCTGTGTACAGTACACTGGCACAAGCGTGCTGTTTAATGTGCACTTTTAAGCATTCCGCGAAAAATATCCGCCATACTATTTCCTATACTGTGGAAGTGTCATAAGCAGGTCATAAGACGTTTCACCAGTGTTGCCATGTCCGCGTTTTAAAAGCTAAATTGGGATACTTTCAAAATGCAGTCACCGGTAAAAATGAAAAGTCGCAAAGCACGCACTTATTTTTAAAAGTAAAAATATGATGATTTATATTTTAAATACGTTGGCTTCGGTTAAAAATATATTTACCATTACCATTTTTCTGGAATGTCTTGCAAGATCTGGCAACCCTGTGCGCCACCCTTGCACTGCTATGTCACATTTTTTAAATCGAGGTTTCACATCATATTTATGCAACCAAAATGTTCATGTATTTTTAGAAAAGTGTGCTCCCGAATGTACTCAGCGAAACCCCGGAAGTAGGTGTGTCATCCAGGTATTTGATGTTTACTGTAATTTGAAAGATTTCTGCCTACTCAATGACTTGTTTGTCCTATCTACTCACCAAGGCTACTCAATAGTGTGGAAGAGTGCTGATTCGAACACGGCCACAGTCTTCCTATTGCCACACTGGTATTTGAGTTATGTACCCAAGAGGGAAAGAGTGCCTCCTGCTGGAGGTAATGATGCTACTTCCAACTTTATTATTTATTTTTTTGATAAATCTGGCCAGGCCAGCCCTTTCTTATCTTCTGGTACCACACAGAAGACTTTGGCATTACATGACAAAAGCAATGACAAAATACGTTTCAGATCTCAGGGGAGATATATAGTTACGGCATGAATATAGACATTCTCAAAGACATGAACAAATGAAAGAAAGAGGGCTATGGTTCAAACGTGAGCTTGGGAGGGAGGAACAGGGATGGGGTGGGGCTGACCAGCTGCAGCAGCGATAGAGGGTGGACACTTTCTGGCAGGGCGGCCGAGGTGAATGACATGGATAGGGTGGGCCTAATTTGGCAGGATGAGCAGCAGTGGTCACTGATTGTAGTTTCTTGATGCAGTTCTTGTGGTTGACTCATTGCTGTGAGTTGGTTCTTGCGGTTGGCTCATTGCCGCGGGTCGGTTCTTGCGGTTGGCTCACTACTGTGAGTCGGTTCTTGTGGTTGGCTCATTGCTGCGGGTCGGTTCTTGTGGTTGGCTCATTGCTGTGGGTCGGTTCTTGCGGTTGGCTCATTGCTGTGGGTCGGTTCTTGCGGTTAGCTCATTGCTGCGGGTCGGTTCTTGTGGTTGGCTCATTGCTGTGGGTCGGTTCTTGTGGTTAGCTCATTGCTGTGAGTCGGTTCTTGTGGTTGGCTCATTGCTGTGAGTCGGTTCTTGTGGTTGGCACATTGCTGTGGGTCGGTTCTTGTGGTTGGCTCATTGCTGTGGGTCGGTTCTTGCGGTTGGCTCATTGCTGCGGGTCGGTTCTTGTGGTTGACTCATTGCTGTGGGTCGGTTCTTGTGGTTGGCTCATTGCTGTGAGTCGGTTCTTGTGGTTAGCTCATTGCTGTGGGTCGGTTCTTGTGGTTGGCACATTGCTGTGAGTCGGTTCTTGTGGTTGGCACATTGCTGTGGGTCGGTTCTTGTGGTTGCCTCATTGCTGTGAGTCGGTTCTTGTGGTTGGCTCATTACTGTGGGTCGGTTCTTGTGGTTGGCTCATTGCTGTGGGTCGTTTCTTGTGGTTGACTCATTGCTGTGGGTCGGTTCTTGCGGTTGGCTCATTGCTGTGGGTCGGTTCTTGTGGTTGGCTCATTGCTGTGGGTCGTTTCTTGTGGTTGTCTCATTGCTGTGGGTCGTTTCTTGTGGTTGACTCATTGCTGTGGGTCGTTTCTTGTGGTTGACTCATTGCTGTGGGTCGTTTCTTGTGGTTGACTCATTGCTGTGGGTCGTTTCTTGTGGTTGGCTCATTGCTGTGGGTCGGTTCTTGCGGTTGGCTCCTTCCTGTGGGTCAGTTCTTGTGCTTTGTTCATTGCTGTGGGAGCACTGCACACAACACTGAGATGAAAGATGGGAGAAAGAATCCCATGACCCTCGAGTATTCTATCAGACGATGACTACTGCAACAACAACAACGGTCGCTTCAGTAAAAGTATTCATCTGTATAAATGGATTGTATGTAAATATATTATCTATGCAAGTTGCCAGCTAAATGCTGAAATGTCATGTGATGCACATTCCAAACACAGCAGGACAGGGTGTATGTAGTGAGGGAGGCTGCTGAACTTCACTTGTTGTAACAAGCTGGTATCCCTTGGTTACCCACAGAAATTGAGGGGGAGGGGAGGTGTGAGGTGGGGGGCTGGTTGTATGCTGGAATCTTGGAATGCACTTTGTGTAGATTCTTGCGAAATCCAAATGTCCGCACTGCAGACTAGTGAACTAGTGAACGCCAAGTCTGCAAGGGTTTAGGGTATAAAATGTGCTAATAAAGACCTCGCTTGTTGCCGTTACAAATTATTTTTATTTTGCCAATGCATCGTCACATCCTTATTGCTACGAATTTTGGGTAATCCCGTTGGCAAAGTGGTGAAGCCTGCACACGAGCGGAATCTCTGGAAGTCTGCATGAGCCCCGATTAATTGTAGAATTGGGCAGCCCGAGTCGCTCTGGATTTCACGGGAACACGCCCTTTAAGTCTGCCAGTCTGCTAGTGCGGGGTAGATCGGACATTTTGAATTCAGCAACTGTGTGTTTATCACCGGGGCGAACATGTTGGGAATGGCATGTACAGATCCTCCCCTCCTGAAGCAAGCAGGATGGCGACAGTCGCCAAGACGATACCCAGGCTGTCCTAAGCAGCTGGAGTCTGTGAGTGTACTCAGGCAGTGAAAGGGGGGACGCCTGTCTTTCCCATTGTGAGAGATAAAGGGATATTGGGTGAGCGTGTCCTAACGTTCCTGATTAAAAGGACGAGTTTTTGGCAGAGCTGAAATCAGTCATGGGAGGGGGAGGGGCTTTGTGGCATATCACCTTTTGTGTGTGTGTGTATGTGTATTAATTTGCCAGACTGCTAAAACAAATGCCATTGAATAAATAAATAATAAATGGTTAATTATATACAAAAAAACGTGGGTGATATCTTCTGGTTTCTCTGTGCATAAAATCAGCAGGCCTGTGAGTCATTTGCTATACAGAAATGTTAATAAGTGAGCAGGTGCCTGGCAATAGAACAGTCTCTGAGGCACAATAGCTCATTCCTGCTAACTGCTGCTTACATCCCCATCAGGAAGCTCATAGCTATATGTGTGTGTGTGTGTGTGTGTGTGTGTACATGTACTTGCAATGGTTTCTGTACTATTTACCATGCCATTCCTGGCCTTTTACCTTAGAACATCAAAATCAAGCTATATCATGTTAATTATGTCATGTGTATGGCTGTTTTCGTTGGTGGGATTGCTTTTATTTTTATAATTTTTAATGAAGCAGACTTTGTGTCCAAGACAAATAATAAAGTAATGAAGTTTCTCTTATCGTATCATTTACATAAGATATTTGTCAGTGCAGTGTTTTAAAAAAAACTGTGCTGTGCCAAACACAAAAGGTATTTATCTGTAGTTTTAATGTCTGTAATCTTAGAAAGAGTAATACGAAAAGTAATTATTACCAGGTAGTTGATTAACATGGCATGTGAGTGTGACCAGCTTGCTGAATTATGAGTGTGGTGGAGCTCCTAAATTAACTTGCAAATATGTCTTTATCATAGCCGCATGCCTTGCAGTGCTTCATATCACAAGTGTGTGTAGATCAAACACCTCTGGAAGTGTTCATCATTCCAGTAAAAAAAAAAAATTATATATATTCATATATGTATCCATAAATTTGTTTCAAAGCCACTCTCATCCAGGGTGGATGCCATGACATTAATGACGGAGTGCATTAACATCCACAACACCAACACCAACAATAAGACACATATGAATAAAATTAAACTTGTTTTATGTTCACGAGGGACTTGCTTCGTAGCTTTATTATTGCAGGTATAGGATTCTATCCTCCTGTTAGCTTCGCTGTGCTATTTTGTCCGAGCTGTTCTCACTGAGACAGTTTTTCTTTGGTGGTTTCACTTTTGTTTCACCTTCTTCTGGCCTTGTTAGTTTTACGTGTTCTTTTTTTTTGGTTTCCCGTATTGGCTCTAGTATTGAGCTCGGGAGACTTAGTTTTGTGTTCTTACTCGTGTTTCGAGTTTGCCCTGTTTTCCTGGGCTGATTATTATTTAGCTGTTTTAGCTTCTAGGATTATTCCCTTTCTTTTCTACCCTTTTGGGGTTTAATCTATTAGTGGTCCGTTGTGAGTGATTTGTTCTGATTCCCATTCCCGTTGCATTTGATTTTCTGCCACTGGAAACCATCACAGATATACAACATCAGCTTTCTTGTTAGCAACAACATAGACTACACGTGGTGGCCGGATTTACCTCAGATTAAAATGCTCACAGAGACCGATAGCAATCACAAAGAGAAACCTTGCGCTACTATACCAGACACTGCTTAGGGATGCGGTAATTAGATTCTGGATTCTTCTGTGGCCTCCCACTGCGCGTGAGTGCAGTTTGAATGGCACCTTGGGGCAGAAGGAGTAGGAGGAATGTTTGCAGCTGCGAGAAAAGGCGAGAAAAGAAAAGCAAAAAATTAATTCAGTTTAAATATCCAAGCTGAATTCACAGACAAACTGGCAACCTATAAATAATATATAAATAACAAATAAACATTTTTGCTGCATTCTCAGGCCACCTAGTAACTCTGCCTTCCACAGAGGTTATGAAGAATGTACACTGGTGTCAAAACTAACCACTTCTACATGGTTTGGAACTACAAAGTATTGCCAAAAGTAAATTCTCAAACGACACATGCATACACAATCTGCATGCCTCCATGCCCCAAAGCCATATATTTATACTTTGTTACTGATGTCCCTGGACTTTGAGAACAACTGTGTACATTTAATTCAAATACTTCACAAGACAAGCCATTAATCAAACAGACAGCCGTATTTCTCCTTATTAAAAAGTCTCACATTTCTGTATATTTATAGCTTGAAAAAAAAGACATTGCTCAATTTTCATATTTCTCTCTAGCTCCCACACACTTTCTCTCTTTTTCATTGTCTCTCCATCTTTCCTTTGCTAATTTATCCTTCTCTCTGCCCCCGTCTCTTTCGGCTTTCCCACTCTTACTCCCTGTCTCTCAGGGATGGACAGGTATACACTTAAATGCATCTTCTTGAATGCAAATTCTATTATATAGTAAAATGTTCAGTGGTAAATCCGTGTAATTCTTTTAAATTTAAAGGTGCTATATTGGCATGACATGTGCTGTGTTGCCAAAGCAAATTTTTACAAAATACAACAATAAAAAATCAACTGTACAACCTGTTATCTAATATAAAACGTAATATAAAGTCATTATACTAAGTGATTATACACACATACAACATATCCATTTTTCACACTCTTTTGTTTTCTCTTTGTCTATCTTTTTCTGTCTTTCTCTCTCTCAGGCTGAAACAAATATTCAGTTTTTCTCTCTCTCAGACTGAAACAGATATTCAGATTAACCAGTGATAATCCAAGATGGAAATGTCGATGGCTTGCCACTGACTGGAAAGAGTCTTTGATCTCTCTTAGCAATCTGCTGTGTACAATCAAAATGGCAAAAGGTTAGATTGCTTTGCATGTGACACAGAAGTGTAAACAATACAAAGAGGTAAAAAAAAAAGAAATTTATGAAATACATTTAATTTACGAACCATCCCTGCACCAGCCACCAATCCCCCCCTCTTGTCTGTCTCCCTCTCTCATTCTCTTTCTCCATCTCCCTCTTTCTCACACTGAAACAGATAACCAGAGATACATGCCGAGCTGCAGGGGTCGAGAAGCCCTCACGTTTTAACCTTTTTTTTTTTGCATGCCTCTTGCCCCCCTGCGAGGCTCACTCACCCAGCTCCTGAGGACAAAGGGCAGCTTAGTCAGCACTATTCCACCCCGAGAGTGGATCTTAATTACCCCTGTGCGCTCACTCGTTATCTGGATGAAGTATGAGAGATGTATTGAAATGTTAAGTGCGTCCTCTTCATCGGCAGGCCCAAATAGAGATAACATTTACAAACGATTCACGTTACCCCAATACTCCACGGTGTGAACCGCACTGAGGGAGACATATAGTCAGCATTTGAAGAACTCTGCTCTCTCTACTGTGGCTTGCTCGCCACTTTGCTTTTTAAAATCTCATTATAGCTAACTATTATAGATGCTTATATTCTTCACTCAAGTTCATGTTAATTCATGAACCAACATTCTTGTGTGTTGCTATGGTTATGTTACTATATATCCTGCATTTGACACTACCACTGCACTCTTGTGCAATGTAATAAACCTTGATTATGAAAAATATGCACCTATGTACATTGATTACATGTAAGGTGTAAGCAGTTTGGGTCTTCCAAACAACAAATACAGCATAAAGACACAAAAATATAGATAACGTTTGATGATTCTTCTCTTGACGTCAGTTTTATGTAACATTATGTAAGAACTGGCGTCTGCTGCAAATTATAGTGGCTCGACAACATGTTGTCTCATCTTGAAGAATGAAGACTGAAGATTGAAGTGGTGTTTTTGGTTAATTTGTCATTTTGGACTACAAATATGGGTCAAGGTTTTGGCTAAATGTTGTCATGCCCTACTTGTGCATGTTACTTGGGCCCTGTATCATGAAACAGGATTACTGAGTTAGTTGGATAACTGAACTGCGTAAAACCCAAACGCTCCCAAATCTGGAATATGGACTGAAGTAAAAAGAGCTGTTCTAGGTTTCACTCAGTGCAGTTATCCAGCTAACTTAATAATCCTTCTTGGTGATATAGGCTCCTGGTGCGAACTGTTTTTACAGTGCTGACGGTGGAGGCGTGGCCAAGCAAATTCATGCCGGTATACATACCACATGAGGGTGAGCAGAGATTATTTTTGCCATACTGGTTGATTTTTAGTAGCCACACATGCAAAGCTATTTATTTGTTGTGTCCCACCCCCAATTTTCAGCTGGGGTAGAGTGCGAGAAAATATTGAATGTTTAGATCAGGGCTGCCCAACCGTATTCCTGGAGATCTACCGTCCTGTAGGTTTTCACTCCAACCCTAACAAAGCACATCTCATTCAACAGCTAGAGAACTGATTGAGCTGCTAATTAGTAGAATCAGGTGTGCCAATTATGGTTGAAATGAAAATCTCCAGGAACAGGGTTGGGCAGCCCTGGTTTAGATTGTTTTGAAATAACATTGTGCAGGTTCCCGCAAGACATTGTGTCGTGTCACACTACGGTGAAGAGTGCGGAAAAATGAGGGAGCAGACAGGTTCTCAGTGCTATGTTGAAACCTTGTGTGTGTGTGTTGGGGTGTATTGGTGGAGGTTGGGTGGGTGTGGGGGGTGGTGATGGGACTAGGCTTGGGACATTTGGTAATAATGCCTATAAAATGGTGGAATGGATCGTGTTAAATCTATGAAACGTGCTGCAAATCTAAAGAACCACACACACACACACACACACACACACACCACACACACACACCCCACACACACACCCCACACACACACCACACACACACACCACACACACACACACACACCACACACACACACCACACACACCACACACAACACCACACCACACACCACACACACACACACCACACACACACACCACACCACACACACCACACCACACACACACACCACACACACCACACCACACACACACACCAGGCCCAGGTTATAGGAAGACAAAGTGAAGGTACACAGCAAAACCTTTTGTTTTATTTTTACTATGTTTACTTGTTTTCACCTACAATTTCTACACTTTTATTACCATCGGGTCCAGTGGACCCGAACACCACATATGTAATATAAACGTGTAGGGTTAGTGCATAGTGTGCACTCAATGAAAATAAGTTATTTTACATATTCATCACAGAAAATGAGTCTCAGGTTGAAAAAATTATTAATTGTATAATTTTTTTTTTAGTAAAGATTGAAAACAGGTCCGACAGACCCCAACACCACACAATGGTTAAGTTGGACACAGCTGGATAGTTTGAAAGTATCTGTTTTAACGCACCACATGTGCTTTGTATTATTTGACTAGTTGGATAATACATATGTAACCTGCTCCATCATTTCAGTCGCTTTGACCCAGAAACACATTTTGAGTTTTGTACTTTAAAATGATTCCCAGCTTTTTGGTGATACCAATATTAGAGATATGTTCATTTAAATCTTGATTGTCACCAATAAGAGCGTTAGCGATCCATCGAGTTTGTTACAAAATGTAAATTCATAGTCTAACTCAACACTAATAATCAGCTCACAGGTTATTTTTTACTATGTGCAGAATTTAGGCATGGCGTTGTGTTTGGGCATCATGTCCTGGTTTATTTAGCTAGTAATAGCATTTTTATTGGATTTTTAAAAGTTTTCACTGTTTACACGCTTTGGTCCACATATGTCGCCCTTGGCACTTTAGAACGTTGGCATTTCTGTTGACTTTTGTGTCCTGCAGCACTTACTGGGTTAACATTGAGTTGCAATGATTTACAATGTAAGTTTTTTTCTTCACAGAAACTGGGGATAGATACAATTTACTTTCCAAACTTTAAAAAAGAACCAAAAAGAACAAGTTACACCTCAATTTATACTAAAGTCAAAGTTACAGACAAATGTTGATTGAGTTCAGACTTTATTCATTAATATCTGTAACAAGACAAATTCTCATTTTCAACTAAAGGGGTCCCCCCCTCCCCCCTCTCCACAGTATTTTGCTTATTTGGACATAGTGTGTCATATAAGGTTATGAAATGGCCTCAACTGTTCCTTCTTCACGTCCAGACGCTCATGGATCACTTTGAATTGGATTCAAAGAGACTGTAAAGTACTATTGAATACGACTGGGATAAAATAAGATCCGGAATAAAAGCTTGCAGCTCGCATTATAGAAGCTCCCATACCAGCCTGGGAAGCGTATCGCTCTTCTTTTGCCATTCCTCTTGTGCAATGCTTTAAGATATACTTATGTGTAATGATTTTGAGGGAGAGCACTGAGCATGAAGTTTGTAGCCATTAGCTTGCTAGCAATCACAGGTGTGTGTGTGTGTGTGTGCGTGTGTGCACAGCAAAAATGCTGGTGTAATTGTAACACTGTTGGTGTACATTTAACATCCTAGGGTGTTTATATGATATCCACAGATTTATATAAACATCGTCGGGTATTAAATGTAAAATACATTTTTTGGTGTGTGTGTGTGTCAGGATGCTAATAGCAGCAAAATTACCTATTGCTACTATTAACCTTTTAAAAGTCTGCTAGCTATAATTATGGCGGTTTACTCAAAATGCACAAGAGTAAAAATCAGACAATATGGTTCACAAGTCACTGAGATAGTGTAAAGTAAATAACAGAATGATAAACTAAACAGGCACAAAATCCAACAGACCTCAAACTACCAGTTGGTCACAATACCTCACCGTCTCAGCCTTCCCTGTGCACACTGTAAAATGTTCAATGTAAAAGTAAACTCTGATAGAGTACATTTTACATTGGTAAAATACAGTTGACTCCTCTTGGAGTCATCATATAAACTCTTTTAGTGTTAAACTAACACTGAGCTGAGAATGTGACTGTTCAGATGTGTTTACAAACTAAAACACCCCAAAAAGTTCCAAAAGTGAGCGATGCTTTTATAAGGACATTTTATTTCAGGTTGGCTGCCAGCGTCTCTCCGCAATTTCTATCAAAACAAAATCAGTCTTTCATCCGATGCTGTCGCCTGATGAACTGGACATGACACAGGACTGTCTGTGTCTGACAGGTGGATCCGTTTGCAATAATTTACCCATGCCAGCCATCTGGAAAGAAAAAAATAAGAGACAGTAAAGCAACTCAAAGGTCTCACACTGTTTTTAGCCACAAGAGTATATCATTGGTAGCGGAAGCAAATGGTGAAAGTATTTATGGCAGTTTACACAATGAGAAAAAAAGATCCTTTTTTCACTGCCAACAGCTCAGAGTAAGAGAATAGGGGGAATAGTCACCATCCACCATTAAAATAACCATTAAAATGGGAATGCACTTCCACCTCAAATTTGGCTAAAGATCTTGTCATTCACCCTGTTGCACTTTATGGCAGTGAAGTGTGGGGTCCGCTTACAAAATGATTTTTCAAAATGGGAAAAACACCCAACTGAATCCCTGCGTGTAGAATTCTGCAAAATGACACTACATCTACAAAAGGAAAACACCAAATAATGCATACACAGCTGAAATAGGCCAATATCCACTACTAATCAACATTGAAAAAAGAACAATTAAGTTTTGGCAACATTTAAAGCACAGCGACCCCAACCCTTATCATTACAAAGCCCTGAAATGCTAAGAGCTGGGCATAGATAAAAGTCCCCTCAGCCAGTTGGTCCTGAGGCTTACCGCATTAACACCAATCAGCCTCAGGACAGCACCATTAAATCATAGGTAATTAATTTTGGCAGAATCGCCCATCGACTAACCATGGTCAAAAATACAAAGTTTTGAAAAATTCTAACAATGTACAGGCTGAGTGAGCACAGTTTGGCCATAGAGACCGGCTGGCACAGGCAGACGTGGCTTACCAAAGAGGAAAGGCTGTGCTCACAGTGGCAACAAAGAGAAGTTGAGACAAAGAAGCACTTTATTTTAAACTGCAGTAAGTATGAAAAACAACGAGAAAAGTTCTTCCATAAAATCACACAGGTTTTCCCAAATTTCCTAAACCTTCCTGATGAAGACAAACTTCCCATTGTCCTATGTGAGGAAGAGAGCTGCATGACCCCGGCAGCACAATACAACAACACAACAACACAATATATCTGCAGCCTGAGAGACAGGGAGTGACACCAAACACAACAACAAAGCAATTTATTCATTATTTTATAGTTCACACTATCAAAAGGATATTACTATTTTATATTATTTTAACTCTAATTGTAATTAATAGTAGTAATTGTTGTTCATGTTGTATTTCTACTTCTACTGTTATGCTACTTGTTTTGTATGTTTCTTGTTTGCTTAGGCAAATGTGCATCTCATGCCAATAAAGCATATTAGAGGGCGGTGGGGAGGGGAGGAGGAGAACGAGAAGATAGAATAAAAGAGTGAGCTAGAGAGACAGAGGGCCAGACAGCAATTGAGACACAAACAGAGATAATGCCCTCAGAGGGAGACAGACAGACGGAGTGAAAGTGAGTGAAAGGGTAGAAAGAGAAAAGAGAGAGATTTAAATGAACGGTCATAAAATATGCATTTTGCGAGGAATACAATTATACTTAGGTTTATTATTGGTGCAGAATTATACAACCTCTTTATGTCTGACAATGTAACGTGCGTTTATGGTGTCGCTATTATTCAGGGTGTTTAAGTTGCTATAAAGCCATAAACTTTTATGGATTCTGAATAATTGCAGACTGTTATTGCAATACAAAACACAACAGAAAGCCAATAAAATGCGACTTGGCTTGATGGAATAAATTGTGAGCTGCATGTTTGATGGTTCATTAATTTGTGAAAAGAAAATGATTATCTTGAAATGATCTCTTTTTAGGCTACAGTAAGGGTAATTTCTAACACCATGTAAACACTGCCTATTGAGCAGTGTTCCGCATTTCAATTTGCACCATTTCCTGGGTCTCCTTCTTTCATATGATAGGGAGCGACTTTTTGTTTTTATCAGCAGTCAACCTCTTGGTTTATGGAAGCAATTTCGTGCCACAATTAAAATATCAAACAATCACATTTAATAGTGAATTAATGAATGAATACTCAATATGTGAATTTAAAAAAAAGTCTCTATCAAAACTTAACTTAATGAATAAATAAACCAATTAAGGCATAAATTGTTTCATTCTTCATGTAATGCAAATCCATGCCTTTTGTTATTCGATGCTTCCTAGTGTTCTGTTTGATGTCATGCTTTAATTTCAAGACACTTGTCTTTTCACTTCCAGGTGTGGGTATATATTTTGAAGCCTGACTTGCACCTACCAATCGAACGCTTCACCCCCACCCATCCCACCCACGCCATTTCCATTACAAAACTACTTGAGTGAAAACCACGCCCCGCAGTTGCAATGGACGCTCAGGTTTGATTTCAAGGGTCAACAGGATGAGAGTGCTGATTGGCTCATTTCGGCTAGCCACTGCTCGGGATTAAAATGACAAGAACAAACATTTTCTTTGCCAACAAGTTCATCTTTTTAATTTATTGCACTAAGGGCTTGATTTATTGAGACCTTTAGTATGTTCAAAACATTTTAGCACACACAAAATTAATAACATGACCAATGATTGGTCAAGATTTTTGTTTTGCACCAATCATTGGTTGTGCTGTTAGTTTAGCATGTGCTAAAAGGTTTTGCACATGGTAATGGCCTTCTTAAATCAGGCCCTATGTGTTCTTTAACACAAGTGTGTAGGAGTGTGTGCCGGTTGGTGTCAAAGCGCAAGGAAAAAGCCAGATGGCACAGCCCAAGGAAGGGAACCACTGAAGTGGCTGCTACACCCTGTAACAAGAAGGCGTGCAGGATCTCCGAGTCCTCCTCCGGGAGGAGCTGGAAGCTAACGCACTCAGAGCAGCAGGACGTGGAGGCAGGTGTGACAAGAAGTCAGCCGGTCAAAAAGCCGGTGCTGTCCGTCGCGGTTTCGGTGGCGTTCCACCACGGCATGGACGAGCTGCCAAAGCAGATGGACATTGTATCCGGGGGGTAAGCTGTGCACTACTCCTGCACTGGTGAACATGGAGGCTCTGGCTGCAGGTCCCTCTGCACTGGCTGCCTCCGGCCCCCTCTTCATTGATAATTGGTGACTTCATCGTGAGAAACATAAGAGTGAAATCAGCTGTCACCAATCGCTTTCCCGGTGCCAAGGTTGCAGACATCCTGGAACAGATTCCCAGAATCCTCAATAAACACTCAATGTCCGCAATATTATTGTTCATCCCGGCACCAATGATACCACAAAGCAGCAGTCTGACATTATAAAACAGGATTTTACCCGTCTTTTTGACTCGCTTAAGCACTGTGGCAAACAAGTTTTTATTTCTGGCCCAATTTCCTCACTTGGAATAGAGCGTTTTTTTTTTTTGGATCCTCAGCCAACACACGTGGCTACAGCCAACTTGCCCAAATCACAAAAAAAAAATTTCATCATTTTAATCTCTTCTGGGCACTACACTGGGGCAAGGGTGGGCTATAGCCCCGTCACAAATCTGCTTAGCCCCGGTTTAGCCCCCCCAAATGTTTTAGTACAATCTTTATAATTATAATAAGCAAATATATAAAAATAAATCAACAATTCTAATCCTTTTCTGATATTCATCCTGGCAATGCAGCGTTATGATGTATGGGTGTGGGGGTGTGTGTATGTAACTCATGCAAATTACAAAATAACGTAAACTTATTTCTAACATGAACTAACCTTAGTGCCCCCATGTATTGCCCGAGCCCACCCTTGAATATTAGATTACTTATAAGCAAGAGTTCATTTCTGAGTATAACTTATAACTCAGCACTTATTTGCACTTTATTTCTGACGAGTGCTGGTTTTCTCTTAAGAACACGTTATGGCTTCCAGCGCAGGTGTACGCTGTACCATCTGCTGCTTGATTAGCATTAGAGCTCTCGCTAATTTCACAAGTAATGGTGCTTGTGAAAAGTCTCAGCTTAATTTAGAATTGGCGCAGAAAATAAGATAAGTTAGAGGCCCTCATCAGGACATTATATCAGAACCAGGATAGTGAGACTTTGCTAGACCCCCTTTTACCTGATCCGAACGCAAGCTTAGATGCTAGTATTTCTCTCCAATCAGTGTTCTCTGTGCAAAAGAAACATAGCTGTTTGCCCAGTGCCACTGAGCGTGATCCAACTCACATTTCAAACTGTTATTCTCCACTCAGTGTCAAACCTACTGATAAAGCCCTGATCATAGGAGATAGTACTCTGAGAAACATGAGATTAGAGACACCAGCAACCATAGGGCAGAGTATCCCTGGTGACAGAGTGACGTTGATGTGAATTTGAGGGCGCTGGTTACTCTAGATAATCTAGAATTGTTATCCATGCCTGCGCCAACCTTGTCAAATTGAGGCAATTGGAGGTTACTAAGAATAACTTTCTTTCGGTGTGTGCAGTGGCTAAAATGGAAGTGATATGCTCTGGACCGCTTCCTGTTCGTAGAAGCAATGAGGTCTACAGTAGGCTTACATCGCTGGTTGTCGGAGAGGTGCTAGTGGTATTGGGTTTGTTAATAATTGGCCTGATTTTTGGGGAAAGCCCGGCCTACTGAAGAGAGGCAGACTCCACCCGAGTTGGGGAGATGCTCTCATCCTATCAAACAGCTTAGCTGCTTGTTTTAGTGAAGCCAGATCATCACAGCACATCAGGGCTCATTTCCTTCTTACATTTGAAATTCAGCCAACAAAAAACCCCTTTATATCAGGACCTAGACATATTACAACTGGTCATTAAACCCTGAGGTCATTCCAAAGTGTATTGCACCCAATAATGATTCCTTTCGATTGAAGAACAAGCAGATGATGTATCTCTGGACCAATTGACTAACCATTTAACCTTTACTCTCAGAAGCACAATTGTTTTGGTCACCCCTCTAAAAAGAAGACATTTTTGAAAAATCGTACTTCCTGGTACAACGGATTATGCCCTGAATCAGTCCACAAGAAAGGCATTAGTTTCCTAGTTTTAGTATCTGAAATAGCCACAAAACGTTAGCAAAGAGCAGTGACGTAGCTTTTTTTGAAAAGTCCCAAACCCCGCACCCTGTCTGTACACATTCGGATTATGAAAAATCACATTTAAACCCTAAAATATGCATACTTCGACCAAAACTGCAATTTTTTTACTTGAACCAGTATGGAACACAATTTAAAAGCTCTAGGATGATACAAAAAGCTCAAAAACAGGAACAATATGTGTGTGGGAGTAGTGTATAGCATTCGGTAAACATCAAAATATGATTGATGGTGTCAAAAGGTCAATTTATGAATATTAATGAGTATGAAAAATTATAATTATGAATAAAAATTGATATTTTTTTAATGATTTTTTTTATTTTTTATGATTATGATTATGCATCATCATTTGGGGGCGGGGGTTTGTGGGTTTTTCGTTTCAAGGGTTTGGCGATGTCATTTTATTGGGAATTGTTGTAAACGTTGGTGAATGGTTTTGTGACGAATGTAAATTGTTTTTATGGATGGGACATGGTGCTTAGGGGAACATGTTGGCAATGTATTGTGTTGTACATTTTTTTATTTGAAAAACATCGTGAAAAAGTAATGGTGTATAAATGTATATGTTGTTAGTTGTAGCAGTAGTAGCAGCGGCAATTAAGTTTTATTTTTAAAAAGCAGTTTGTGTTAAACGCAACAGCTGCGTGTTAAAAAGAATAGAATAATTCAAGCAGTTTGTTAAAACGTGAAAAATCGCCGTGGACTATATTGAAAAAAACATTATACAGAAACATTGTAAGACTTGTTCGATGCCAAGAAGGAAGAAAAAAGAAACATAGCATTGAAAGGCGAACTCAATACATAGCCGCTGGCTGTTAAAACGTGAAAAACACCGCGTCGAAAGGCGAACTCAATACATAGCCAGTGAACATAGGGACAGTAGACAAAAACACTTTGAAGAAATTTCGGAGTCCGTGAATTCACAATACTGTGCAAAATAGACAAAGATAGGTCCAAAAGGCAAGATAGATAGTTTAAAAGCCTAGAATGGTTCGCAAGAAAGACTATGAAGAAAGAATTTAAATAAAAGAATATGTTACGTTTTAAAGAATTAAAACGAAAAACGAAAAAAAAACACTTGGAAGGTTTCAAGTCGTAGCGGAGTATATAAGACCAGCATGTTGACAGCTCGCGGCTATCGGGCATGACTAAAAATGTCCAGAGAGAACTTTGTATGTTTCAAGCAGGAATACGAAACCCAAACGTCTTGTTACGTGGAATTTGACGCACGTTTACGCAGACCAACGCTGGAATTTGACGTAGTAGTTTTGGCGCGAAAACGGTATATGACAAAATAATTGATGGGTTTCTGTGGGGGGTATCCACCATGTGATGGTTGTGGGTGTATACCACATGCGTTGCTGGCGAAAAGACAGGCATAAAAGACAGACTTTTCAGTACAGATATTTAGCAGAAGCTGGTATCGAAGCAGTAACTTGTCAAAGCAACCAGAAAATGGCGAACGCACAACTTACGACACCCAACTCTCCAGAAGCTATGAAGGCTGACAGCACGGTGTTGCAAACACCAAGAAAACCCTTTGCTGCTATATCCAGACTACGTACAGACGTTGTGTACAAGGATTGGGCCTGTACTGGTAGCGACTATATCCAATGTGGATATAAACTTCACACAGAGGCTGGCGTACCAAGAATGACCCTTTTCAACATGTGTGACGGCGAGTTGTTTGATGAGAACACAGACTCTGTGATTTTTGAACCTAAGGAATGGAGGCTATTCCAAAACTGTTACCACGATGTTGTCGATAATATACATCGTTGTAGAAATTTTGTAAGCTGGCAAGAACCCGTCTGCTCTGTGGTGTGTGTTACAAGACGCAGAAAAGCTAATCGACTGATTATTAGCGAGCAATTCGCATCAGCCGAAGTCCCAGATGTACAAATTTGTTTTCATTTTGATGACCTGCCGTTGCTGGAACTTTGTATTGAACAGGCCAATACAATGATTAAGGACTATGGGGTGTTGCGATCCATGGGGTTTGTGAAAACTAACCTGAGTGCAAGATTTGACGCAGCGGCCAACATGTCGGGTGATGTGGAAAACACAGCACCATCAACGCCGTGTGTCTCTGATGAAGATTCTTAGACATGCTTTGTATAATTAGCTTTACAAACGTGTATAACATAAATTTGTCGTTTTTTATTTTTAAAAAAAAGTGTTCTAGTTTGTTGTGTGTGTGTGTGTGTGCGCATGTATATCGCCATTATCTCTGTATACATATTGTGGCGCTGTTATTTTTTATTGTTTTGTGAACTTTAAAATAAAAAATAAAAGTATTTATTTTACATACTATTTAAAGACCTGCGTCATCATTGTTATATCAACCATTCAAGCATGTTAAATTCAAAGCACGCCCCACAAACACGAAAACCCAATCAAAGCACCCTTTCAGAACTCTAGGGTTTCAAGGCGTGGTTATAAGTTTGAGATGGTCTTTAAAAGACACGCTGTAAAAGCCTGATTCCATACCCCGGTACAAACCTCTTGACCAACATGTCTCAGAATTTTGACAAAATGTATGCGCCCCTACAGGTGTCCGAGTGTTCAGAATCTTGGGAGACTGATTATCCAGCTCACAACGACATACCGGCTACAGGGCCGTGGCTCGCTGACGAACTGAACGCTGTGGACAATGCTTTATACGCGGGTTCGTTCGAAATACAAGAATGTGAAACAGACGGTTGTCTAACAACGCCAATGATTAAACTTTTGAAAATCATCATCGCGAGACTTCTGGACTGCGCTATTGAACAACAACTGAAGAATCAATGTCTGGGGTGTGAAGTTGACCATCCAAGCCAGCTTAGACACAGTTGTTTAACCGAGACGGACTCACACTATTTTGCATATCACTTTGACAATTTCGTTGCAAGAGTGAAGAAACCATGGTTAAGTCCTCTGCTTGTCAAAGCCATGGAGTTGTTTGTGGCTAAACCTGAGCCTATGAGGATACAGGGTTCTGTTGATACGATTATTGCAGAAATTCGCGAGGAAACAAACATTCGTGACAAGTTGCATGAAATCCTACGAATGGAGCTTGACCCGGCCAGCGAGAAGGCCTTTAAGGCGGTCGATACAGACTTCTGGGAAATCGAGGGTTCCATGAAGGAAGACCTGTGGTTCATATGTTCTGAAGGCGAAACATTGCCATATACACACTTGTAATGTAAAATGAAATCTGTGTTTTTAAAAAAATAAAAAAATAAAAAAATACTGTGGTTTTTTATATTGTGCTTCATTACTTCTATAACCGTAAGGATGGATGTTGATAAGCATCTGAAAGATGTTAATTCTTTAAAACGTAACATATTCTTTTATTTAAATTCTTTCTTCATAGTCTTTCTTGCGAACCATTCTAGGCTTTTAAACTATCTATCTTGCCTTTTGGACCTATCTTTGTCTATTTTGCACAGTATTGTGAATTCACGGACTCCGAAATTTCTTCAAAGTGTTTTTGTCTACTGTCCCTATGTTCACTGGCTATGTATTGAGTTCGCCTTTCGACGCGGTGTTTTTCATGTTTTAACAGCCAGCGGCTATGTATTGAGTTCGCCTTTCAATGCTATGTTTCTTTTTTCTTCCTTCTTGGCATCGAACAAGTCTTACAATGTTTCTGTATAATGTTTTTTTCAATATAGTCCACGGCGATTTTTCACGTTTTAACAAACTGCTTGAATTATTCTATTCTTTTTAACACGCAGCTGTTGCGTTTAACACAAACTGCTTTTTAAAAATAAAACTTAATTGCCGCTGCTACTACTGCTACAACTAACAACATATACATTTATACACCATTACTTTTTCACGATGTTTTTCAAATAAAAAAATGTACAACACAATACATTGCCAACATGTTCCCCTAAGCACCATGTCCCATCCATAAAAACAATTTACATTCGTCACAAAACCATTCACCAACGTTTACAACAATTCCCAATAAAATGATATCGCCAAACCCTTGAAACGAAAAACCCACAAACCCCCGCCCCCGAATGATGATGCATAATCATAATCATAAAAATAAAAAAATTATCATACAAAAATATAATTTTGTATTCATAATTATAATTTTTCATAAACTCATTAATATTCATAAATTGACCTTTTGACACCATCAATCATATTTTGACATTTACCGAATGCTATACACTACTTGTGGGCCTTTAAGTGCATCTTTACCACCGCACTGCACTTTAAAAGTGCTGAAAGTTTGGTGAATCGATTTGATAACTGATGCGACTGCTTGCAAGATATTAAATGCAGCTATAATAGCTCAGTAACTAAAAGGAAATGAGTAAAACATGACATAAGCATTGAAACTGTTTCTAGAACAGTGCAGGCTGTCACCAATGCACTTCTATGGCATGCCACTTATCTTTATTTTTGTCACAAAAAATATAAAAACCCACAGGAAAGTGGGCCAACTCAAAGTAATGCTCACTGACTTGCTAGGAGCATTGTGGAGTGCACTGTGGGAAGATGAAAGTGTGCTTCAGTTGTGTGCACTCTGGCGATGGGCTACACTTCTCCCAATAACGGTGTCGGCAGTACTTACGGTCACCTCTATGGTACACAATATTGTAGTCTGAGCAAGAGCACCATTGCAGCACAGAGAGGAGAAAAAAGGATAGAGGAGAGCGATTTGTGGGTGTGACTATGTCAAGTCAGGCCCATTATATGGCTGATTTGAGGCACGACAACAAGTCATCAAATTTTTATTTATATTTTTTAAAACCTACCTAAGTTTTGGTGAAATGAGGCTGGTACACAGTAAAATGTCCTGTGTTAATTCAACTCTAACAGAGTACACATGAGCCTAATCTGGCCAGAGTATAATAATACTTTGTTTTTCAGTAATCATACACTGCATACAAATACATCTAACAGTTAATTAAACGCGCATGCACACACAGACACACACACACACACACGTTGAGACTTGAGTGAGTGAGTTATTATCCTGTAATTACAATAGGTCTTATATAATTTTTCATTCTGGAATGATTCCATGAAATTAAACATGCATCACATTTACTGTGTGCCAATGTTCATGAAGGTCTAACCAGAACTTCCTCTTTGCATCAATACACTAGTGGATGAAAAGTATTGTGTGCTATTTTCTCATATTATCATATCTGGTTGCCTTAGCAACCAAAACTCCACAGCGTGAGGAACAGGTAATAATCTTTCATCAATCTTTCATCATCATCAGAATAAATTATGAAAATAAATTTATATGCAGAGTGCACACATCTTTAGAGAGTCTAAAGCATTTATTAATTGGCAGTTATAATTAAGCGTTAATATGAATTGTTTTGCTGTGGCAAAGCTGTAAATATTCATGTTATGACTAGGTACAGACAATGCGCAGAAATATTACAGCATTCAAATATTTTTGCAGTGAAGAGATGTGCAAAAGGATCATTTGGGGTTATATGACAACAGTGTCAATATCAGAAACAATCGCAGCAGCTGCAGCAAAATTGCATACCGCTCCAGTAAAATTGAACTGGGCTGCTCTCTCTTGACGGACACACCCCCCAACAACAGATTCCCTCCCATTTCAGCGCACGCTGAGTCACCAAATTACCAAACGGGCTCAGACACATGCAAATCCATGACAAAATTGCAACCTCACCAGTGATGGCTCGCCACTGGCTGGAAAATAGAGCCCCAAATTAACAATTTCCTCCACCGGCGACTCTCCTAACACTTCCGGCGCACGGTGAGTCAAACGGGCTCAGGAGCATAAAAATACATGCCAAAAATGTTACTTCACCAATGCGCTGGCTCGCCGCCAGCCAGAAAATATAGCCCTATATGTTGTAAAGACTGTCATACAGAGAGTGGCCTATTTACCCCATTCACCAGACAGAGAACTGAGTGTCGCAATGTTAGAAATAACATTGTAATGCATGGGAATTCTTACAGAGAGACCACAAAACTAATTTAGTTCTAACCTAATTAGAATAAATGACATGTATATAAATGAGCTGAGGTGCAACAAGCTGAGTGAGCCCTTTTGGGTGGTGGGGGTGGGCCCAGACACCCAGAAATTGGAGATTGTTTTGGCAAGATGGCAGCCCCCAACTGTTAGAGACTGTCTGGATTTGCACCTGCGGAATAGCAAAAGAGCACCTGAGTTACTTGGGTGTCAATCAGATCATTTCCCCCCCAGTTTAAAGGGAATGAGCAGGCTTCTAATCTTTCAGTGACAGGTACTGTAATTTCCTGAAACGACAGACATACCGTAGATGTAGATGACATACCAACCACCCAGAGGAGAGAAAACACAGAGCTGAAACTGGGGAGGGAAATACGCCGGACACAGATAATCTTCTGCCTGTGTAGTCCTGTAGTCCTGGCCTCAACCCTATCAGCCGTTGAACCAGCAGGAGAAGATGTGAAACTCTGTCACTTCAACCAGTAACAAATTGACGGTTACAGAAAAGGCAAAAAATTAAATTAAATAAATACATAAAATAAATACCAGCGCAGGCTGGTAGATGTTGTACTCGCTTTTTGTTTACATGCTAATTGTAACCAGTGCTGATTATTTACCTTGTTACTAGATTTTCGCTGAGTAACAAAAAAATAAAAATTTAAAAATCTAGCAGTAGCAATTTATTTTCAATATATATTGGCTCCAACGTAAAGACATTACACGTAACTGTTTAAATATATATACAATAAGTATATATATATTATCTCTTATATACAATAAGACAAAGGGTTGCCTCAATTCATATTTCATAATTATACACACATGCATATTGCATATACAGGTACAGTACACTGTACTACTTGATTTAACATTGCACATTTTACTGGGTACGATCTTTCTCTCTCTCTCTCTCTGGAGCAAAAAACTGCCATCTGTACGTGCACTTATATCTGCTGTGCTCAGACCGTTAAACACACACATCTCTGTGCTAATTTATGATGTGGTAATGATTGTTTTCAGATGGCTGCTAATGGCCCAAAAATAAATTGCAATAACAATTGGAAAGCTAGTCACATCATGCCTCACAAAAGTATGCATAATATATATATATATATTATATGATGGTATGAGCTTTGTTACACTTGAATATATACAGTGGGGACTGAAAGTATTCGGGCAGTGACACAATTTTTGTTGTTTTGGCTCTGTACTCCAGAACATTGGATTTGAAATGGAACACAGTCAGCCAATACGGATGTAAAAACCCTCAAATTAAAGCTGAAAGTCTGTACTTTAACCTCATAGTCACTGTTCCATTTCAAATCCAATGTTCTGGAGTACAGAGCCAAAACAACAAAAATTGTGTCACTGCCCGAATACTTTCAGTTCCCACCATATATGTATATGTATATATATATATTGCTTAAAACAGGAAAATGTGTCAAATAAGAGTAGAGCTTGATTGGGGTAATGAACCACACTTTATTCATCGTTACCGGGAAGTATATTTTTGTATATATTTACCTGACTACAACAATGTGTTTCCGGAGCCCTACATAATGTACAATTCTGCATTGTTTTCTTCCCAGAACTTAGAGGTATGACTTGCATAGCTTCCTGCTTCCTATAGACCCCAGACAAGTCTGTACAGAGACACATCCCCTCATGTAAATTTTGAGCAATGCCTATAGCGATTAGTCTATTTTTGGTCCCGGAAGTATAGCCAGTCATTGTCAGTCTTGTTATACTCTATTATGATGTACTCCATGGCTGGTGGGGCTTCTCACTGGTTTCTATGCAAAAAGTGCTAACCTCTCTATACCCATTTTATTGTGCCTGATATAACCCAGGCAGCTTCACATAATTCCGTCTTTACACAATCCAAACCTCTGAGCTGTAACACACATATCATATTTTTATTGGTATGAATTGGAACATCTTAATATCACTCCACTTTACTTAATACTCTGCACATCTTACAACTGGGTGTACTCTCAGAAGAGACCGTTTTGAAAGGCTCCCCTGCTTCTCCATACAGGAACCCTATCCAGTTCAAAGGTTTTTTGTCGGGCACAGTGGTTCAATCTGGGAGCGTTCACACTTCAGACCTACCCTAGAGCTCGGGTTCCATAAAAAGGGTTCCCCTATGAAGACAAGCCAGAAAACCCTTTCAGAACGCTCTTTCCTAAGAGTGTACGTAATATCACACCACACACCATTTTTTGCCATGTAGATTTTAGCCTCTTGAAGAGTTTCCAATGTATACAGAAAAAACTTATGTAAGCAAAAAGGAACGTCTCCGATGTTCGTTGAAAATGGCAAAGTTTATTCTTCGTAACAGCAGTTGTCAGAGATACTGCAACGCACTCTGGATTCAGCCAATCAGAATCCTGTTTTGTGAAATGTATGACTTTAAATACCATTTTCAGGCTTTATTTTCTAAGGCGAGAAACAGAAATTCATATTTGCTTGAGTTAAGCGGCCATCTCTCACTTCTCTAAAATAGTCTGCTATACAATAAAGGGCGTGATGTTCCTGATCCTGAGCGAGGAACCAGTCCATTATGTTGTTAATATAGTCTCCTTGGTTGGAATAAGTCTTGATGTCTTACTCCCGGCTGCTATTCTATAATTAAGTACTATACCTTTAAATGGCAATGCACTTATAACCCGTATTGTGCTTATGAGTGAATCTTATAATTGTAAGAATCTTACATTTAAGAGGCCATGCATGACAAAAGGCACCGTATACGTGTGAAATGTAATCTTCTAGATTTTTTATTGTTTTGTTTTTTCACAGATGATAGCTCTTATTACCCGACTCCATGGACGCACACACTACTTGTAGCATTAGCATCCATAATGAAACTACCGCTGAACCCACATTGGGGCTCTTACAGAGCTGCACAGAACATAAGATGAGATGATTTATTAGCACTTTATTCATAATTTTTTCCTCCTGCTGTCACAGATCTCAGGACCCTGCCAAACACCCCTCTTTCAGTGTCTTTAACCCACCTCCTGCTGCTCCATCTTAATTTCATCATTCCCTACAGCATCCTCCTCTCCATTTCTTTCATTATCTTTGACCTCCACCTCTTCATCTCTCATCTTCATCACCCTGCCCCTCTCCCACCACTATTTTGTCACCATTATTTTTCGGCACCCTTTTCATATGCCCTTGTGATCTTCTCTCCCGAGCCCTCTCGATGCATCAATGCCGCCGGTGACTTCCATCTCGTTATCGTCATCTCCGACCTCATCTCCCTCGTCCTCAGTCCCATAATCCAGCACCCTTCTACTCTCCACTGCGCTACCTCTCTCTCTCTCACTCACATCTTTCAAATGCTGTGGCCCGTGGCTGTTTCTCCCCTTCGGCGCTGTTCTCCATCTTCATCACAGAACGAGTCAGATCCTTATGTAGAAGGCACCTTCTACAAAAATGTAGTAGATTATAACGCCTGCTGGAGCGTCATTCATGGGCCTGCCCAGTACACAGGCTAGGATAACACCCACTGCCCATCCCTGCAGATAGGTAATCTCCACATGCCTACCACCAACTCCCAACCTCCTGCTCTCTCTCTCCATCTCCTCTCTCAAATTCAAAGTAAAGGAGACGATTAAAAGTTGTTTTATTCACTCTCCCACTGATAACGCATTTATTACAGTATTATAAAGTATAACATTTATTACATTCATTATAAAATTTTTAAAACTCATTCAGAATCATGTGTGGATCAGAGGGTCGAAAAATTACATTGTGTGTTATGTCACATTTAACCGCACAATTTCACAAAATGTATTATGAACCAAATGTGCTTAGGGCTGATAAACGATTACCTTTTTTATGACACTATGACAATGATCTTATCCCACACTGTTAGAAAGAACAAGAATGTCATTCAACAGATGAGAGCTTACAAAAGGATGCTTTTCACAGTTTTGTTTTTTTAAAGTTTTAACTAGCATAACCCCATTTTATCTCTCTCAGCAGGATCTTTAGATTAGTTGTGCGACATCTGGTCATGGAGTTTGTTATGGGGTCACGGAGCCCAGGTTTAATTGGGGGCAAAGAGGGAGGACACCTGAGAAACTAATATCCCGTGGTCATGTCAAGGTGGGCATGATTAAAGAAAGCAGTTGACATAAAACTAAAAAAATAATAAGTCTCCTTGGTCCTGCTCTATTTCTTATAATGACTCTGAAACAGTGGCCAGAAGAAAAGGTAAAAAAGGCAATGGAGGTAAGAAAAAAAGCTAATGGGCTATGTCTTGGTTTTAAAAGTCCTTTCCTGTTTTTCAGAAATGCCTTAATTTGAGAACCCGCTGCGGTTGTGATTTTTTGATTTTCAGGAAAAAAGAATGACTGGTTGGCACTCAAAGACACCTTATTTACCATTAATGGCACCTTCAGCTTCTCCCCACTCTGATCATTAATCACTGATGCTACCTGCCAGAGGTAGACAAAAAAAAAAAACAGGCAACTTCCATTCGGTTACCATGTTAACATGACTGTGAGGAAGAGGCAGTGGCGGGCCGTGCATTTCACACCTAGGCCTTCAATGATGTCCTACACAGTCCTACCTGAATTATTCCACCTCTTAATTCCATCATTATGACGCCATGGCTCTAGAAACTATACATTTAGACAGAAACGCAGTATAACCGGGCGTTGCATCACCTTAACATAGTCAAGTACAACAGTTATATTCATATTTCCGAAGCATTTATAATCAATAAATCCGCATTTACAATTAAGAGTGTTAAACTACCAGCTTTAAGATCGCTTGGATACTGTCAAAACTTTAAAATAAAAGGCGCTTTTAAGGGATTAGTCTACAAAGTTTTATTAAGTCCACCAAAAGTATGTTAGCTTTAACAAGTTTGTTCGCTAAACAGCGCATTGTCGCACCCAAAGCAGTTTCATTTAAGAAACGTGACGATAAAGACACATAAACTATTCACTGAAAATAAAAGAAAACAAACAAATAATTTGCATTTGTTCATAAGGATATATTTGCGACAGTGGTGAAAGTGTATTCCTAGCCTTGAATGTCCACTTTGACTCGCTAGCGTCGGCTCGCTAGCGTCAGGGTTGGCCGTTCTCTTCTGACGATGTCTAGCTTTTCTTGAAAAGTTTGTCTTGAAAATGACGTTGTAATTATATCTGCGACCAAATCGATCTCTTCTCCTCCTTCAGCCATTGTGGGTTGAAAAAAAACAGCTTGTAGAAATCTACACAAATGAGCTCGTTCAAGTTCAGTTTGCTATCTCTGCGATAGCTCTGCCTCTCAATAGTGCGTATCCAATCAAAAGACGTGCACGTGCTGACGTTATCGTACGCCTGCTAGCTGGCCCCGGTGTCGCCAACTCAAAATCTGATTGGTTAACGCCACAGTTAACGTTCCGTTCACTTTAAGCTATAGGGGCCCGCAATGTTTATTCTGAAGGCCTAAGGGCAGATTTCTTGGACCCTGGCAACACATTATGGCTGAAATATGATTGGATAAAAGCTCTAACATAAAGGCCAGCCCTCCAAATCTCGATCTGAGGCTGGAAGCAGCGCAACCAAGAGGAAAGCTATGAAATGAAGAGAATAGACTATGGGGAATAATTTAATACATATTTGTGGAACAAATATATCAAAATTAAATTTATATTCTGATGATGTTTAGGCCAGCAGAGAAGGCCTTGCTGGCCCTGACGGCCCGCCACTGGGAAGAGGGTGTCACAGGTTGAAGAATCAGGAACAGAAAAAAGCATGAGAGTGTGTGCAATTTTCCTTACAAAGCAGAAACATATTTCCCCCATCTGTGGAGGTTCAACCTATTGGCATTCTTCATTTGTACTTTTTTATGACAATGATATTGTCTGATATTTTCAGCATTCAACTACACGCGCACGCACATGGCCAGGACACAGCGCTGGCTTATTTGTGAACGAAAAAACTGCTACCTGAAATGCGCAATTAAATACTGTAATTTGTACTAAGGAATATTTTGAATAATGTATACATATGTTCCAGAATATACCATATGCTTCCACTTTGGTCTGGTTGGGATATATGAATATAAACAACGGAATGTAATACAGAAGAATACATAATGAAAAGAACAGGCCATTCATTCAGCCCATCTACACTCACCATTTACCTACAAATGAATGGGTCTAGCACTGCACCAATTCTGCACCTAAAAACCCCAGAGGTCTCTGCCTCAAAATGCCATTCTACACATTTAGAATCACAACTCTATATGTAAGGAAATACATTATGAATTAGGCAAAAATGACAATATATTGACATGACTAGTGAAACATTTGGAGTGGTGGCATACAGTACATTAAAATGTATCATGCAAAGTGCTACAGTATATTGCAATATATTTTAAATGTATATGGACTTCAGGTTAGGATTCCTCCAGCTACACAGCACTGCCGCTCTCGTGTGCCGCACTATGTACGGAAGGGAATGTATGGACTTCAGGTTAGGATTCCTCCAGCTACACAGCACTGCCGCTCTCGTGTGCCGCACTATGTACGGAAGGGAATGTATGGACTTCAGGTTAGGATTCCTCCAGCTACACAGCACTGCCGCTCTCGCGTGCCGCACTATGTACGGAAGGGAATGTATGGACTTCAGGTTAGGATTCCTCCAGCTACACAGCACTGCCGCTCTCGCGTGCCGCACTATGTACGGAAGGGAATGTATGGACTTCAGGTTAGGATTCCTCCAGCTACACAGCACTGCCGCTCTCGTGTGCCGCACTATGTACGGAAGGGAATGTATTGACTTCAGGTTAGGATTCCTCCAGCTACACAGCACTGCCGCTCTCGTGTGCCGCACTATGTACGGAAGGGAATGTATGGACTTCAGGTTAGGATTCCTCCAGCTACACAGCACTGCCGCTCTCGTGTGCCGCACTATGTACGGAAGGGAATGTATGGACTTCAGGTTAGGATTCCTCCAGCTACACAGCACTGCCGCTCTCGTGTGCCGCACTATGTACGGAAGGGAATGTTTAACGGAGACCCCTCTGATAATCCCACCAGAGGGAAATGTCACTGAGGCACCTTACAACGGAACAGGCGTGATTCCCGCAACAAGTTTGGTGTTTGGGTGTTTATTTTTAGATACACTGCACCGCATGTGAATATCTGTAATGTACTTTCAAGTGCTTTAGTCAGAGGAAAGTGCTATAAATGAACCTCCAGGAACATCACAGGACTGAATGAGGCTGATACAGTCATCCATAGAAGTGTTCCTTAAAATAAAAACTTATTCCATGAGATGGAGAGCTTGCTCCTCATTTTCATTAATAGCGCTATACTTGCAAGTTGCAACTCTGTTTATCCACTTCTGTTTTTACTGTTAATGGTACTTTTCTACTGGTATGTATAAGAGGAGGTAATTGTGTTGGGCCTCTATAAAACAAAACGTTGCTGCACATAAAAATCACACGGTAAAATGGTCAGTGCTTACAAACTACATTTTACTCTGATAAAATATAAAAGTGCTGATAAATGTGATCCCTACTGGGCTCATAAAAACAGAGTTGAATGAATGCTGAACTTTGTGTTGTATTGCACGTACAGTTAAAATCACACACACACACACATTTAAAGCAAGAAAAAAAAAGGATTAATTCATGACAAAAAGCGAAGCTGTGCAGTGTGGTGTAAGCTAAGCAAGCTTATTAGCAGGGGGCTGCGGGTTCCAATACTGAATGTGACCCTACCATTGGACCCTTTACTTCAGCTTCAGAAAATACTTGTGTGTAAATTATCAAAGAAATGATGTTATGATCCTACTCGTACCTTTATTAGAGAGGATGGCCATGAGAAGGAGAAAGCTTTATGGTAATGTGAAACACTTGACCAAACCCCTCACTGATTAGGTTTAAAAAGCAGTTTTATTGTTATGGGCAGAGCATGTTTGCACAGCGTGTTTCTACACCCAACCCCTGACTGGGTTAATCTCCTGACCAAAGCTTCATATTCTCACTGGCTGGCTCCGTTCCATGGATTGTTCTTGGGATGTTGAGTAATAATTTTGTCTGACGGGGTAGCCCAGGAGGATGTGTTTTAAGGCCACACCCCATCTCACTCAACCTCTATTCACTTCCTCTCATTTAGAAATTTCAAGAGTGTGTTTTTCAATACCTTAGACTTGACCCTAATCCCTCAAATTTAGCAGGAAATCAATGACATTGTTGCCCAAACAAAAATTTCAAAGAGAGAACAGCAACCCGCAGAACAGCATAGAGCAGAAAAGAGTTCAGTGCAAGACCACAGTACATGCGCACACACACGCACGCACGCACGCACGCACGCACGCACGCACGCACGTGCACACACACACACACACACACACACTGCACAAGTGTCAAGCAAGAGCTCAATGCAATATAAAGAGAAGTAATTTTTCTTTCAATCAAAAAATAAGAAATGGTGAGGTAATATCATATTCTCACAGTTCATTTGGGTCTCTTCGAGGGACATGTATGGAAAGAACTTTTTGAACACCACAATTTTCCTCGACAATTATTACAATTCTGCAACTGCTGGACTGGGGTCATTTTTTTTCACCTGGTGCAAATTTTACACCTGGTTTTGCATTGCCTCATATAAAGACAGCAACCACGTCTCAAAAAGGTGTCAAGGTTGTTTTTTTTTCGTTGTTTTTTTTTTTATGGCTGTTAATGCAAATCTCACTGGGTCATTATTTGCATTAATACACACCCATAATCGGAATGCTCGTTCTTACATATCGTCACCTTCTTAAAATAATCGCCTAAGTCATTTTTTGAGGAACATGAGATTTTTGCTTAAATCAGCTCTTCATGATGCTGGCCACCTCTGGTAAAGTTGCCTAGATCCTTAATTGAAAGGATCATGCTGTTTTACCCCGGTAATGTAATCGCCTAAGTCAAGAGTGCTCTTAGGCTGTTTGTATGTTTGCCTAAGTCACAATAAATTTTGACTTAGGCATTTTTACAAGTTATTAATATGGCGGCTGCTTCAAGATGCACAAAGAAAATCAACATAAATTAAGTCATTTCCATGATTCTGGACTCGTCCCCGAATGGTAAGTGATAATGTTTACTACAATATTTGGCTAGGCTATAAATGTTGTGTAGTTATTTAGTCTTTAATCCTCTTATGTTACATAATTGACAGACAGCGTTATTTGTAAGTCAATAGTCATCTATTGATATACCCTTTTTGTGTGAAATGATTAACAAATATCATATATTCTGTATTTGGTTCAGTTTATTCTGTTTTCTGAAAAACTTGAAAATATGACTTAGGCGATTATTTTAAGAAGGTGACGATATGCATGTGGGCTGAGGTGCATTTGCAGATATCTGGCATTCATGACATACTGCAACCTGTAAATTACAGAATAACACAAATTAAAATTGGCTAATCAACTTTACCACTCCATATTTAATAATAATAATAATAATAATAATAATAATAATAATAATAATAATAATAATAGTTGCTGTACTGTATACTGTTACTTTGGTAAATATTATGCAACAAGACCATTACATACTTTGGGGCTGTTTAAAAATATTTGACAGTTAATATTGACACCTGACAGACATCACACTTGCTCAATATTGACATTTGGCCTGTGATACCGGGTTGGCAAGAAAATGAGGACATGCACATTTCCTGAGAGAGGGAACAGGGGAATGAAATGAGAGATGAGAAAAGTGAACCTATTGTCTGAGAGTTATGATGAGGCTGCTTTCAGAGCCAAAGGGTGAACATTGAGATTCAGACACACATACAGTGAGCACTTTATTTACAAAAAGAAGAAGCTGTGACACCACCCACAAGTACAACACAAAATCACACACACAAAAGCTAAAAACACAATATGTTCAACACTACAGAAGCGGATGTGCAAAATCCATGCAGCCTTTGCTGGTTAAACATAAAAAACCTGGTTTATATTTTAAAAACCCTTAAATAGCAGCAACCCACATTTGGGCCGGAAGTGTATTAATGTATTTGCATTCATTGGGCCTAATTTATCATTCAGGCGTATGATCAAATCTGACCGTAAAGTGAGCGTACGGCCATTTTTTTGAAAAATTTGCGGATTTATCAAAATTAACGTGGGTGTACGGTATCATGAAATCTCACAACAGCTTGCATACGCGTTTTCCAGTGGCGAGGCAGCGACATTGCATGCCATGAACAGCGAGACAGTTGCACAGCCAATAATGAAAACAAATAACTTTTGTTCAGAGCACTGCAGAGTCAACAGGTGATAAACAAATAGGTGGTCTTTGGAAAACATAGGTAATGTGAGCTTTAAAATTAGAGTTCACCAAATGAGCATAAAAATTACAAAATAACGTCCAAGTCATTCCATTTATGAAACTATTAAAAGCAGTTAATGCATCTGGCCAATATTTTAAAATGCACTTGACCAACGTGTTGTGGCTGTAGACGTAGCTACATTGTGTAGCCTAATTGGTAAAAATAGTATCCGACTAAGTAAATTTATAATAATTTTTAATCACTAGCCTATTGGTTTAATCGCAAGGCTATTCGTTTCTAATCTCAATGTAGTTTCACTTGCAGCTCAGATCAGTGATTTACACAAGTTTGTTGAATCACACGTGAGAATTTCGTACGCAAGTTAATCCGTCAAATATACACTTTTTTTTTTACAATCATATTGATAAATGAAGCCCATTGTGTTTTTTGTTGTTTGCAGTATTTCCACCGTTTTCTTACAGTACAACCAGTCCAAACACGCAAAATCTCTCATTTAAATATGGCTGTTTGCATCTGGAGTCATTTGCACAATGACTCTTAGTTGATCGACCACAAAATGTGAAATGATAACGTTTGCAAATACTTTGGCTGTGCCTGCAAAATAACACCCCTTATTTGGGATCATAGTAAATCGACAAAGCCCAGTGTTCTGGAAATCCACAGATGACACAAATCATGGTAAAGTTGGTATCCTTATCCCAGCAAAGAATAACTTCATACTCTCTATTAACATTTGCTCATGTTCATTTACTTGAATTGCTAACATGGCAGGCACATTTTGATATTAAACCTCGTCTTCCCAGTTAAGCTGTTTTTAAAACTTATTTTAGCTTGTGCATAAAATTCTGAAAGTTATGCTTATACTATACTGATGCTTTGACTTAAAATTAAATGCAGGTGTTTACGTGCGAATGCCTACTTTTTCATTCACAAATGCAGCTTGGCAAGTTGAGCAAAACACACTACTCTTCCAGCATTTATTTTCAAAGTTGAACAGAAAATGGATTAAATCCAGGACTCAGCCATGTGGAAGTGGTTGAGCCTTCATATCAGACCCATTGCACCTCTTGACTAAGATTGCACACACTGCATGTATTAAAAAGTACGACAAAAAACTCAAGTGCAGACTGGTTGTAAATGAAGTGAAAGAAACCGATCAGTGATTTACACAAGTTTGTTGAATCACACGTGAGAATTTTGTACGCAAGTCAATCCGTCAAATAGTTTATGGCCTGGAAAAAAAAAATATTCATTTTGAAATCCCAATGAAAAAAATGGCATTAAATATTTGAATAATTTATTTAATCAGTCACCCTTTTTTGGCAGTAATGTGTGGGGGTCTTCTTAGAGGAACACACCCCTGTATAAGCTATGCATGAGTTTTAATAAACAATTATACCCCAAACAATACATGCAGGTCATAATAATTATAAATTATCCTGAGTCATAAGTATAAAAGGCAGTAAAGCTTTGTATGCATCAGGAAAAACATAGTGATCTGTCATTCCTGCCATCACAAGGACATGCAGTTACCTAGATCTAAAAATCGGTTCCCATTACTAATCACATGCAGACCAGGTTATATGAAAATGTAAAAATATTGGTGACAATATTGGAATCATACCCCTTTCAATAAAAAAAATCCCCCTCATGTTGGTCCTCATGTACAGACAACAAGAACAGAACAACAAAAACAACACGTGACATAGCCGGGTGGGACGTCTTATGGTTGGAAAATACTATGGAAGATATTTTTTTGCATACTGCACGTTGCAATGATGCAACAACACACAGCTGGCCAAGAGACAGTTGAACAGCCAACTGTCCAATTACTGTTGCTCCCCTAAAATGGGTATACAAATGGCTGTGATTCCCACATAGATCACCCAATATGGATGTACCTTCAAATTAAAGTTGACAGTCTGCACTTTAACCTTATATTCATAATTTTTGAATTTATATTTGCTTTTATTTATTTAATGCCTTGTGATGAAATTAATTTCCACAAAATACACATATTTGCAATGTGGCTGTGGCTCAGGAGGTAGAGCGGGGCGTCCGCTGATTGCAGGGTTGGCTGTTCGATCCCCGGCTCCTCCTGTCCACATGTCGAAGTGTCCTTGGGCAAGACACTGAACCCCAAATTGCTCCCAATAAGCAGGCTAGCACCTTGCATGGCAGCTGCTGCCATTGGTGTGTGAATGTGTGTGCGAATAGGTGAGTGAGAGGCCATTGTAAAGCGCTTTGGATAAAAGCGCTATATAAGTGCAGTCCATTTATATTGCAGTTAATTCAATTGCTGTAAGGGTGTGAGCACAAGGACAGAACACAGCTTTAAAGAGACAGTACAGCCTAGCAGATTACCTGTCCGTGGTAATAGTGACAAGCTCAGAAATACCTGTCAAAAACACAGACTGGTTGATCTGGACTCCATGGAAGAACTCTGATTACATGCTGGCATCAGAGACAGGACAGACTGACATCAGAGATAGGACAGACTGACATTAGAGACAGGACAGACTGTCACACCATCGCTCTCAGAAGGCAGAGACTGGGATGTGCTCTTTCAACGTTAAACAAATATTTCTGGTCGCACAAATAACTTCTTCCCCACAAATCACTTCTTTTGTTTGCCCCCCCCCCCCAAAAAAAAACAACCAAAACGATTAAATCCAACACAGGACTCATCCCAAACATGTCTTCATCTCTTCATTACCTGCCACACAAACAGTCCCCTAGTACACCATACACTTTTACCATATCATTCATAATTTAGTATTACTCACTCCACCCATATAGGCACATAGAGGAATACCCCCTAAATGCCAAGTGCCTGTTCGTGGCCTTCATTCCTCATGCTTATGCCTCGGTTATCCATGTGGCAAGTTCAGAAAGATCAGCAAAACTAGGCTGGGAACACTGTTGAAAACGATATCTTGGCCCCAACACATTCCCGGCAGCCAATAAAACCCTTTCAACAGACAAATCATGTGTAAGCCTTTCACAGTTAATAAATAGATGCTGAGAGAGAGAGAAAGTGCAGGCAGTAATAATTGTGCTGTGAGATATTGTGCAAAACAGCACTGACTGAAGTAAGGAAAATAAGGGAGTAAGAACACAAAGAGAGAGAAAGAGAGAGTGAGTGTGAAACTCCAGCTTTTTTTTAACACTCTCGCATTTTTTTTTTGTACAGCGCTCGGCGTGCGTCTGCGTTGCTCGCTATGCTCACTGTCTGGGGGTGCCGCATCACCCTGGTTGCCAGAAGGCGTAAGGCTTGATTTATCACTCTTATTTACTTGCAAACTCAGCAGGACAATAAAACGCAGCGGCCATCCCGGGTAAATGGAGGATTTGGGTACTTAAGCGGGAGAGAGCGCTGGCTTTTTTAAGCTGTTGTTTTCATCCTCCTTCCCAATCAATGTTCTTTTATCTTGTGTTAAATAACTTCCAAACTTCTGAAAGAAATACATTCAACAGATAAACTTCAGAAGACCCACCCTCACCCCGTTCATGCTCCACTCCATGGTAGCGCACGCACGCACACACACACACACACACACACACACACACACACACACACACGCGCGCACACACACATAACATTCATTCAATATATTTAACGTACAGATTTTTTTTCCAGCCTTCTGGTCAAAGTAATATCGCAAATTGTATTCTAACCTCTGCTTTCTGAAGGCCAAACCAATAAAAAAAGAACTGCTATTGTTCCATTTTTGGAATGTGGTGAAAGCAAAGTTCTAAATTAACTCCAAACTGGTTTAAACAGAAGCCTTATAGGCCTTATACAATGGCTCATAGCTGACCACAAGGTACACCCCCAATGATAGTTTTCTGCTTACACTCCAGCAGAGGTTGGCTGGGTTTCATCAGAATTTCATATTTCGTCAAACAAATTTATGCAATGTAGGTCATTTTCTGGGTTTTATTTGGGAAGCCGTTAGGGTTGTCTGGGTTTTGTCTTCATTGACAAATCAGCAGAAAGAAAGTACATAGTTTAATGAGTGTTTTAGACAAAAGCATCAAAGTATTACAAGCAGAATTATGAATCTGCCTTTTGTTATTAATTATTATTTAATTATATTATTTAAAAAAAACTATAATCACAACTTTGAATAGCTTTGGTGGAGATACAGATTTTACCCATCCATCTATCTTCTAAATAGCTTACTCCTGGTCAGGGTGGCGGGGGGTGCTGGAGCCTATCCCAGCTGCCATTGGGTGAAAGGCAGGAATACACCCTGGACAGGTAACCAATCCATCGCTGGGCCCATACACCATTCACTCACACATTGATACACAATTTCCTACCATTGTCCCTCATCAAGACAAGCATGAGGGATTATGCCTCTGAAATTCTGTCATTACTTTATGGGATGACCTTCCACAGGTTGTGAAATTGATAACGTCCCAGAGGAAGCGATGGCTGATGGGATTGCAATGCCTGGCGGTACATAACCCAGGGACCGTCCAATGAGAAAAACAGTGACACATATGGAAGATAAACGACCTTGGCAGAGGAAAAACAGCTTCTGAAGGTCAATAAGCCGACAGCCCTTTTTGAAAGGGAGTCAAAGGCTGATCCGCAGGTTTCCTAAGAAGAGCTGACCAGAATGCAGGCGGTATCGCAGCATGACGGTTCTACTTTTCTTTGCTGTTTTTTTTTTACATGGAGCCCTGTCCAATATCTCAGTGAATGAAGCAGCACAATGGAAATGCCAATGTAGCCTCCTGAGAGTGATCAACGATCCTGCATTTCGATTGGTTGTGCACAGAGTCAATACTCACCCATTCCTCTGCACGTCTATCTATAGGGCCATATTGGCACTTCCTGTCTTGGTTAATCTAATTCACTGACCCTCATTACAGACATTGACAGGAGTGAGTGAATGTCCAATTAACTAAAAGAAGTCACGCTTACAAACTCATCAAAGTCCACGTCTATGGGAAGGCATTTGAGCCATATAAGGAATGATGTAAGATTTTAGGTACAATATAATTTTTTTAAATAGAATGAGGTAATAAGACAATCTGACTCCTTACAAATTACCTGCTTATTAATGTTTTACCTGTGCTATGGTTGACTGTACAATCCAGCTAAATTGATCAATTATGAATGCAGTTACTCTCCAAGTGAGCTCAATCATTTTCAACATTACAAATCCCATGTGGAAAAAGGCCAAGGTTTGTGTCCAAGTCTAAAGAATCACAGCATATTGTTTATCTCTTAACCTCATTTTATCAGATTTGATCAGAATTGCCATTTAAATACATCCAGGAACTTAAGACAGTCTTACAAAGAGAAACTTGCACTGCTTGTATAGATCCTTTCTACATATCATCCGTTTACAATGCAGGATATCTACTGAAGCAGTTCATGTAAAGTACATTTCTCAAGGGCCTGAAATCTGCAACCTCTTAGGTACAAAGCCAGTTCTCTGACCATTATACCGCACTGCCACACTGTTGCACGAAAAGATTGTGCCACCCCAGCCAAATCTAACCCTCCCTCCCTGGTATATGGCACAGACTCAGGGTTCAGTGACTCCTGACAGTAATGGCCTGCTATTGGCACAGCTGTTGGTCGGGCTGCCTTTTGCAAATAAAAGCTACACTCTCAGGGGGAAAAAATGGTTCTTTGGTGTGTCTCAACTTTTTAGTTCTTTAAGGAACTTGCTATGGTAGGTGTGAAAAATTTGAAAGTTCACAAATTGAACCGTTTTGCCTGACAAAGTACACTTGAACTAGACTACACTCAGAGGAGCCTTTTGGTAACCTTTCTTCTAAGAGTGGACACAGTCTGCTTGTGAACAATTTTAATGAGACAGCCTAAATAGACATCAACAGTTAAAATAATGCACACTGACTGGTCCAGCGGACTGCTGTACAGTTCCCTTGTATATTGCTGGTTCAACAAGTTGAGCTGCCATGGTATGGCTGTCCAATAGAGCAGATAAAACCTATCAAGATTTCAAGTAGTTTGGCTGTAACTGTTTATTAAATTAAAAAATAAAATTGCATCAGCATTAAAAGAAAACAGACTTGATAATATTGACTCTCACACCTGCTGTTTTGTTAATATATGCTTTGTGAAAATGTACTGCCAGCAAAATTAAAAGAAACACGATGAACCTCATTGGATCACAATCGGAAGGTTAACATTTTATAATTTTTTTTTGCCTTACAGCTGTGTTTTGAAGTGAAACATTAATGCAGCATTAATGGAACTCTGTCAAAATTGAACATGTTGCGAGTTACTCATTTTAAGCTTGTTCGATTTTCAGAAGCAGGTCTGAGGCCAATGTTTTTTTTCTGACGCGTTATCCTTGCCGCCTTTGTGCAATTGGCCAGGTACAATTCCTGCGTATCTCCTGCATGCCATTGCAGCAAGCTCAGACAAAGGAGAGGCATCGGTAACCAAGGAAACACTCAAGGGAATCGCAACAATTGTGCAATTGTCCTTTCTCCTGCTGCACTGCCAGAGGAAACAGTAAATTGAAATAATTTCCCAGCACTCATCTCGCCAAGCTGTGTTCCCAACTAAACAAATATTTATGGAGACAAAAAAAAGCTACAAAAATATAAATTTTATTTCTCAACAGGCACTCTTCTCCTGTGAAACAATTATTGCACACGTTATGTACTCATGCTGCTAGGTATGGTTTGAAATAAATTCAGGTGGAGCGCGGCTTGTTGAGGTGTAGAAATGCTCTACCTGGGCTTTGATAAAGCCTTCTGTGAGAGGTCACGGGACCTACATGAGCTATGGTTGGGGATAGCTAGAGCTCCTGCTCCCACTCCTCAATTTTTCACTTTATTTAATGTTAATCCATTTTACTACACTCTGTTTTGGTTTATACTTTAAGTTACAATCTCAGAGCATAAGAAAAACGCCGCTTTGCCCCTCTCGACACCGTCTGGTAAGCAGATGAAGCCGTTGTCCCACTGCTCCTGCGAGGCTCAAATCACGGACGCCATTTCATTAGCCCTCGCTAACCAGCAAGACAAGCTAGACTAGCCATCACCTGCGTGGTAAATACAACGATTCAGGGAGTAAATTACTTGGTAAAAAACTTGAAAAATAACTTGATATCACATATGGCAACTGTACAAAGTTTAATTAAGTTTGATTCACTTCAGGCTGAAACTAGAGGGCTCAAACGTGAGGTTACTAACTTCTGAGATAAAGTTAAACAGAAAATGGTCGATCTTGAAGACCTAGAGGCGCTGTAATGTAAGGCTAGTTGAACTGGCATGCAACCAGGAAGGGAACGACTCAGTCGACGTTTTACAAAAAATGCTTCCTCAATGGCTTCCCTCGCTTGGAAATAGCACCATTGAAATTGAACGCGCACATAGGATTTACAACCCCGCCGCAAAAAATTGAGTTTGAATCCCAGCTGAGGGCCTTTCTATGTGTAGTTTGTATGTTCTCCCTGTGTCCACGTGGGTTTCCTCCAGGTGCAACAGTTTCTTCCTACAGTCCAAAGACATGCCTGTTAGGGTAAATGTCTGTTATGAAGATTCTACATGTCCTGTAGGTGTGAGTGAATGGTGTGTGTGCGCCCTGCGATGGATTAGCGACCTGTCCAGAGACCTCTTTAAAACAGTTAATCATCATTGTGACAGCATAATTAGATTTTTAATAGGGAAGTCTGATTGGTCTACTCAATAGCACACCTGGTTGTAGCGACACAAGTTTAATGTCAGGTTAATATCTGGTGTGGCAGTTTTGTAAAGCAAAAAAAAACAAATGAAATCAATATTTATATAGTGCATTTCACAACCGATTGTCACAATTCACTTCACAGAAAACAAATACGTCTCAATTCCAATACTTCATATCTGAAATGGTCTGTGGTCTTTAAATCTCTGTGGTCTGCCAAGCAATATGTCAAATGTCCCATTTGAGTTATGAATCTGAGAACATCTGGACTGTACACACCTGGCCCGGTTTTATTTCCACGGCAGGCGAGACACCCCTTTGTCCATATCAAAGTCTGAGCATATTCTCAGCAGGATAAACTGATATTGCCTGTGATGCTGTTATGAAGGAGCTGAGCCCGGTTTGTATGGCCAAGCTATCCGCCTTTTATTGATATAAATGTTCACCTCTTTTCTCACCATCTCAAATCACTTTAGTGTGGCTGTACCTCACTTCATCTAACACCTGTGCAGAACCCACCAGAGTGATATACAACAGTAGCCCTTTCTGCATTAAATTACTCGCCACTTTTCTGAGAATAAATTGCATATCAATCCCGTAAGGACAGCCTTATTGTGTGATGTACATTTGAGGGCATTGAGATACAAAGGATGAAGAAAAGCATTATGGGAATAGTGGGACTGATAATTTTGTGAAGTCTTGTCCCATGACATTTTATTTTAAATTCTGTTATAGATTATGTATGTTTTGTCAAGATTGTCATATGCAATAGAAAACATATCACAGGACGCTGGGTGTGGTAGAAAACCAGAGGCAGTATTGACATCTTAATGTAACCTTAACTGGAACTTAGGTTATTTATTTATTTATTGAAATTATTTATGTATCTGTCCTGATGCTGCTGCAGACCAAAAACAGCCACACATGTTTTTGCTGAATATGGCACCAAGCTGAATATGACACCAAAACCCTCTACCCCCATGAGCCAAGTTATCACCATGGAGACAGCACATGAGGTATCCTGGGAAACCCATAGATGTCTGGAACATTTCTATTCCGGAAGAGGAACCCAGGCTGCCTGCGTGTTCCATGTGCGGCTAGAGATAGCAGGACTTACAGGCCGCCGCAGGAGGGGGTGTCGACCACCATCATCGTCATGCCAACACCCCCCCCCCCCCTTCCCATTGAGACTACTCTCAGCATTCCATTTAAACACTAAAAAAACTGAAAATTTCCACAATCCTTGTTTCAATCCAATGTTTTTGCACACATTAGGGCATTTTTACAGTTTATGGTGAAATTTATCTAACGGCACCTGCTGAAGATGGGTGGATGGGGTAAATTTATCCTCCTAGTGCCATTGGCAGCTGATCACAGGTCTCCGACTTCTGTAGTACTTTGTGGCCTGTAATATGGACAATATCTGAGGAGGAGGGCATTAGAAGAAAGCACACACTTCAGCTGTAGTTCTACTTGCTACTTGTTGACTTTTGTGGCAAAAAGATATCTTATTAAATTATAACTTTGCTACATATTTTATAAATAATAATAATAATAATAATAATAATAATAATATATATACAGTGAGAACCATAATTCATTGGACAATGACACATTTTTAGTTATTTTGGTTCTGTACTCTAGCACTTTGAGTTTGAAAGGACACTCTTTAATTTGAGTGTATTTTCATCCATATCGGATGAACCGTTTAGAAATTATAGAACCTTTTGTGATGTCCTGGGATCGGTTCCTGGTTTTCCGTTTGTCTGTGAGTCCACTCCTTGTTTTTCCTCGCTCCCTCCACTTGTGTTCTCCACTTCCCCACACCTGCATTGTGTTTTCCTCTTGTTTCCTCATTAGTTTTCCTCCTGTTCCTGCCCTGGCCTTTTGTTTCTGCCCTGGCCTCCTGTACCTGCCCTGGCCTTTTGTTCCTGCCCTGGCCTTTTGTTCCTGCCCTGGCCTTTTGTTCCTGCCCTGGCCTCCTGTTCCTGCCATGGCCTCCTGTTCCTGCCCTGGCCTCCTGTTTCTGCCCTGGCCTCCTGTTCCTGCCCTGGCCTCCTGTTCCTGCCCTGGCCTCCTGTTCCTGCCATGGCCTCCTGTTCCTGCCCTGGCCTCCTGTTTCTGCCCTGGCCTCCTGTTCCTGCCCTGGCCTCCTGTTCCTGCCATGGCCTCCTGTTCCTGCCCTGGCCTCCTGTTTCTGCCCTGGCCTCCTGTTCCTGCCCTGGCCTCCTGTTCCTGCCCTGGCCTTTTGTTTCTGCCCTGGCCTCCTGTTCCTGCCATGGCCTCCTGTTCCTGCCCTGGCCTCCTGTTTCTGCCCTGGCCTCCCGTTCCTCCCCTGGTCTCCCACACCTGTTCCTGAACCCCAGGCTGAGCGCCTGGCCCTGACTGCGCCATCTGCGGTCCTCCATTCCTGTTCCTGACTCCTGCACCCGTTCTGGTTCCTGTCCCGCCTGTTCCTGTATCGCCAGTTCCTATCTCTCCAGTTTCTTTCTTTTCTGTTTCTGTCTTGCCCCTGCCTGTCTTCCCATTAAATTTACTCCCTGGTGGAGTTTTCCCCTGGGCTATCAATATATATATTAATTTTTTTTGGTCGTATATCCTATGCATGCCATGACCTCCTGATGTCTGTGAGCCAACAATATCAAAAGACTCTTAATATCTTATTTTCTGGTACTCTTTCAAGTGATACTATTACTTATCTGCATTTGAATGGATCTATAAAGGAATTTGGGGGGGTGGGACTAAATTTAGCTGTAAATTATGCTGGAACAGTATGGAATACATGGTTGGTAAAATGGCTGTAAGTCATCAAGGGTCTGAGGTATTAAACAAGCCTCAAACCATCACTCTGCTGCCAGATATGCAGTAGATATGGTTGTTTCTCCTGACAAATTTTCCTATTGAACTCGATGGAAAAATAAGTTTTCATTGTCATTGTATCCTTTCAAACTCAAATTGCTAGAGTAGAGAACCAAAATAATAAAAAATGTGTCACTGTCCAATGAATTATGGTGCTCACTGTGTATATATATATATATATATACAGCCGTCTCTCATAAGTATGTGAAAGAGAAACACATGGATACTGGTTCTTACATACAATGGGCCTCATTCATAAAATGTTTCAAAATATGTGCATACGTTTACGCAGTGTGGGAACGGCAGATTTGTTTGTATTCCGTGAGTATATTCATACATTCGTAAATAACAGGCATCTTATTTTGCGATTAGCATAAATCCACGTCCCTGGAATGACCTACAACTACCGCATATGGAAGTCGCAAATTCCATTTACAGGTGTATTCAAAGTCAAAATGGCCCAGAAAAAGCAAAAAAATAAGTTTTATTCTGACACTGAAATCAGTTTTATTAGCAGATGTTCAGTGAAGAAAATAATACATTTTTGTATTGTCCATTCCAGTGTCATAAGAACTGGTAAAGTAAAAAGGCCTGGCAGGAAATAATATGTGCCGTCAATGCAGGATCATCTGTCACATGAACTGTTAAATTAGTTTTTTGCATCAGGCAAGCACATTGCCTCCATCTGCCAAGCACTACGGTCTCTCGCAGCCTGGAAATAAATAAAATGTGATTAATTTCATAATTTTGTTAATGTTCTGTGCACGGGAGAGTCGGTTTGAAATCCCCTATCCCCAAAGACTGGAAAGAGGTAGTTAGGAATCTATATACACAGTAAATATCAATTTGACAAACATATTCTTACTAATAAGCCAACCGTCTCTCACAGCAGCATTCTCCAAATGAGTGCCAACTGAACTGCCCTGCAGAATTAAGCTGTCGTGGGTCCCACCAGTCCACGGCATTGAGCAATAAATTTTGCCTTTCATATGAGCTGCACATTGATGTGATAGCCCTTTTTATTCATATATGCAAACGTATCATCGGAAGGAGCCTTGATCTGTAGGCTATTGTCACGATCCGTAGGACAGGAACCCAAACGCAGGCAGGAGTGCGACAAACAAGGTTTATTGTCCAGGCAACGGAACAAAAACAGGGTCCAAAAGGGAAGTCAAAACGGGCAGGGGTCATTAACGGGAAGGCACGGTAGAAGTACAAAAACGAGATTCAAAAGCAGGGTCGCGAGAACACAGACTGAGGTCAAAACTGGGAAAGCAATCAGATAGACAAAACAATAAACCAAAGAACAGACCACAAAACTGACAAACTCGGAAACTAAACACCTATCTCAAACTCGAAACACAGACTCGGGGGAAAAAAAAACAGATCGTTCACTTTGGGGAAAAAACAGGCAACAGACTACGTATAAATTTAGTGTGACGAACTCACAACGAGGGACTAAGACAGCAGGTATAAATGCAGGTGTAGACAGGTGCAAACACTTAGCTTGAGAATAGCAGGAAATGGAAAACAGCTTGAGAACTGAGACACGTAACAAGGCGATTAGTAATTCGTTAGTAGTTATCCTATCCTAGCCCTGACGTTAGTAGTTAGTTAACCACACCCGTGTTTAGCTAGTTAGTAATCATGCAGGTCCTATATAAGAATTAGTTGTGCAGGGTAATACGAACGAAGCGTACAGGAACAAAAGTAAAACTCTGAGAGGAAGCGAGAGACAGCACAGAACGCAAGGCTGCAGAAAACATGGAAAAATGTATGCTTCAGAAACTGACAATACTAAACATGACAGAATAACAAAATAGACTCAGAACATAACAGCTATGTGTGTGCAGTACAGTCTATGGCACCGATAACAATGGACAGGTTGGCAATTTCATAAAAATCTGAAAAAGACTAACCAGCCATTCTTCATTCTCAGCCAACAAATATGTGCGACCCCTAAAGATGCATTCTCTCCAAAGGTCGCCTTGCACCAACTCCTCCAAAAGCACAAGATCAGCCATTGCAATGCTGGCTACAGGCCTGTAAGCCCCACGTGTTTATAGTTCAGCCATATGAGAACATGTATGTTTTAAAGCATGCTTTTCAGATATACCAGGGATTTCTTACCTACTATATACCTATACTTTACCTACTATACCTATACTTTAACCTCCCTTTTTCTAACAGTATTATCTTATCCGTAGACTGCAGTAAAAAAAAAAAAAAAAACATCAAAATCTAAGCTCCTATGCTTGGTGAATTGTCTTTGAGAGATACAGATCATAATCTCTTCAGTCTGTGCAGACTCACTCTCGAGAAAATCAGCAAGAAGGTAACGAATGTCACAGCACTGAGAAATGACTGAAGTTCCCCAAAGCTGTCCCTGTAGATTAACTGTTGAAATGCTTTCCATCCAAACTCTAATTTTTTTGTCAAATAGTTATCTTTAATCTGATTAGACGAAAAGCAGAAATGATAGCAACGAAAACATTTTGGGTCGCATTCTTAAAAGGGTGAAGGAAAAAAATAGAAAATCAAACCTTTTACCTAAGCACTTGTAGCAAAAGAGCTGAACACAAAAAATAACAGGTCGAGAAATTTACAAAAAAGTGGAAAAAAAAGAATAAACCAATCTAATCCTAATTATAACCGGACTTGCTGCTTTTCTTAATTGTACAACCCAGAAATGCAGTGACCAAATTCCTATACCTTTACCGACTTTGTCTTGAGCTATTTATAACCGGCAGGAAACTCAGAACAGGTGTGAGGAATAATAGCCGGGCGAGATCCAAACACCGGAACGGAGGTGGAAAAAATCCGATAGAGCACCCCAACGATGCCAATAAGAATAACGACCGCAGAAACAACAGAAGCTGCCAATAACCATGACAAGGAGAACTAATAAAAAAGGCGAACCTTCCCGGCGAATACTGCCAAACTAAAAACGACCCAGGAAAAGTGGGCAAAACACTCACAGAATAGAGCAGTAGAATAAAATAAAATAAATTCACCTCTGAATAATAATAATTCTACCACAGAGTCGAAAATGAATAGGCAAATGGAAGGGACGTGAAAAAAAACAACCCAGACGAGTGGGTGAGAAACTCGCAGATATGAGCAGAGGAAAGAAAAGTTTAAAAAAATGCCTCTAGCTCAAACTATAACTGAGCAGACTAAAGAGTGAAATAGGACAGATAAACAAAGGAATTCCTCCACGAGGACAGGTCGGCAAAAAAGGAAAGGCTTAAGAAAAGAGTAAATTAAATAAATTCAGAAAAACACCTATACTTTTACTAAAGGAGTTCCTGTGTTATGTTTAAAGACAAAAAGGAACACAGTCTCCCAACCTATACTGATACCTGGCTTTGTGTAGTGGCAAATAAAGACACAGAAGCGGTGGATCCGGAAGGTGCAGCGCTTATAAAGCCCGCTGATCACCTGAAACGGGGGAATTAAAATTTTTTATGATGTGTTGTGATGAAAGATGTGGGCACTAATGGAATGGCTTTTCCTTTTAGTGCATCTCCGTCAGTCATTATCTAGTCGACATGTGATAAGTAGTGAGAACCATCTTGCAGAACTCTGGTGTGTGTGCGCGTGTGTATTGCAACTGAACCGTGGACATAATGCTCTATAATAGACTGGCTGACATCTGAAAACATCAGTCGCTTATCTAAAACTGGTTAAAACTGCACTATTTTCACATTTATACACGTGTGCTATTTTCACATTTAACGTGTTGAGCGTTACAATAGAGACAGTAGCCAAAGCAACAAGGTTACACCAGAATTTGTTTTTTTAAATACCATTAAAATACCGTTGCCTAAATCACAGCTTCTGAAGTCACCTTTACACAAAATGAGAACCAGCGATAAAGGAGGGGTATTAGATAAGCGTTTAATATCATCCTGGTGTTGGATCTCTTCCAGTTTAGGGACTTCTGGGGGAGGGGAGGCAGATGTGTATCACCTCCTTGTTGACTCTGCACATATTCCACCCCCAACCTCCTAAAGTTCCAGATGTCAATACAAATTATTTTTAAATTATAATAAAGCACATGGACAGTCAATACCCTGACAGCAGCTTTAAATTGACTGGCAATATTAATACTGTGCATGGTCCTGAGTAATGGGGGGGGGGGGGTGGTCAGTGACACATCCCCAATGCAAAGGGACAGAGGAGCCCGAGCAGAGAGCTTCATTTCACTTTAAAGCCAGATCAATATAGATCAGCTAAAACACATGGCATGCCTTCATCTGGGACAGGTTCACCCCAGTCACATTTCATTTTCAGCACCTGTTGTTACTCACAATATCCACATTGATTTTCCATCATAACTGGTCATCATTGTGTGTAATTAAATTATTTACCACCAGCACAACCACCTCTCTTTCTGCTTCGCCATGATCTGGTTGGTGACCTTCTGTAGTGGATGGCCAAATGCTCCCTCAGATAATACTAATAACAATGATAATAGGATGCAACATATATGAATATTACTCAAAGTTAAGAACAAAGTCTCACAGCCGTTGAGTTAAACTTAGACTAAGTCTGTATAGTAAAATAACAGACCGATTCCCTGGGGAGTCTGAAGATTGTCTTTTTGAGGCTAACATTGAAACCCAGATTTCATTGTTTTGATTGGCTGAGTCACTAACGCTGCATTCTCACATCGAGGAACTTCGGTCGCCCAGTCGCCGGAAGTCCATTCATTCTCGATGGTCAGCGACCTGAGCTACTAGGCAACTGAGCGAGCGAAATCGGCCGATAAATGTTGCCCACAATTTAACTTTTGAGCGACCATCGGCCGTAACAGCCAATCAGAGTTCCACACTTCATATTTCTCCAACCGACACGAAACCATTTTGTGAATAATTCATCTGCCCGATTTCACTCAAATTGCAGCAATGGAGGAGCAACTAATAATAATGGTCCTAGCCTACCACGTCTTGTTCAATGGATAACATAACCTTAAAGGATATATGTGGCTGTTCTACCAATATCACATTGAGACCAAACTACATGTTGAGTTTTATACATAAACCTATTTATGTATCTAGATAGATAGATAAAGATCGTTAGTTCGCGACGAAAATAGATATAGCGAGAACACATACAGTGCCGTGAAAAAGTTTTTGCCCCCTTCCAGATTTCCTCTATTGCTGCGTATTTCTCGCACTGGATGCTTTCAGATTTTTAGACAAAATATAATATTGATTTTAGGGAACTTGTGTGAACAAATGACACATTTGTTTTTTACTTATTTAATTTATTTAATGAACAAAAAATCCCAACACCCATTTCTGTTGTGTGAAAAAGTAATTGCCCCCTTACAATAACCGCAGCCAACGTAGAATAAAGTACTCCTTTTTAATATTTGGTCGCATATCCTTTGCATGCCATGACTTCCTGATGTCTGTGACCCAACAACATCAAAAGACTTGATATCTTATTTTATGGTACTCTTACAAGCGATACTATAACGTCTCTGCATTTGAATGGATCTCTATGGGAATTGGGGGGTGGGACTAGATTTAGCTGTACATTACACTGGAACAGTATGAACACATGCTTGGCTAAATGGCTCTATGTCATCAAGGGTCTGACATATCAAACAAGCCTTAAACCATCACTCTGCTGCCAGAAATACAGTAGATATGGATGGATAACTTGAAGGGTTTCTTCTTCTGACTTATTTTTCCAGAGTTCAATTGGAAAATTTGTCAGGAGAAACAACCCTGAAAGGGATCCATCCATATCTACTGCATATCTGGCAGCAGAGTGATGGTTGAGGCTTGTTTGATACATCAGACCCTTGATGACTTAGAGCCATTTAGCCAACCATGTATTCCATCCTGTTCCAGCATAATTTATGGCTAAATCTAGTCCCACCCCCCAATTCCCATAGAGATCCATTCAAATGCAGAGAGGTTATGGTAACGCTTGTAAGAGTACCAGAAAATAAGATATCAAGAGTCTTTTGATATTGTTGGGTCACAGACATCAGGAAGTCATGGCATGCAAAGGATATGTGACCAAATATAAAAAAATATTACTTTATGCTACATTGGCTGCAGTTATTGTAAGGAGGCAATTACTTTTTCACACAATGGAAATGGGTGTTGGGATTTTTTGTTCATTAAATAAATTAACTAAGTAAAAAACAAATGTGTCATTTGTTCATTCAGGTTCCCTAATATCAATATTATATTTTGTCTAAAGATCTGAAAACATCCAGTGCAAGAAATATGCAACAATCGAAGAAATCAGGAGGGGGCAAAAACGTTTTCACGGCACTGTAATTATCAGTGTCATGACATAACTATAAAGAATAGGATGCATCGCAAATATGTCTTTGTTATATGTAGGCTACTGCCTTTGTTTCTCTTCATCAAAAAATTGTAGCTGCACGAGCTGACTTGGATGACACAACGGGAAGCTCTTGCCCTGCCCCCAGCCTAGTAGAATTGACCGACTCAGCGACCATGTCGCTCGATGTGAGAATGTTCCCTAGCGGAAAATAAAAGTTTTTCTATTCTATTCTAAGAGCATATTAAATAATGTAAAAAATGCATATAAATAATACACAATTGTGTACCTAATTTTGGTTACATTTACAGAGAGCACCATAATTCATTGAACAGTGACACATTTTTTGTTATTTTGGTTTTCTACTCTAGCACTTTGAGATTGAAAGGATGCAATGACAATTATGTTAAAGTGCTGACTGTCAGCGTTAATTTGAGGGTATTTTCATCCTTACCAGATTAGAAATAATATAACTTTTGGTACATAGTACCCCCAATTTCCGGGCATCAAAAAATATTAGACAGTTTAACATAATGCAGAATAAAGTAATAATTTTTAACATTTGGTTGCATATCCTTTGCATGCCATGACGTCCTGATGTCTGTGACCCAACAATATAAAAAACTCTTGATGTCTTATTTTCTGGTACTCCTACAAGCGATACTATAACCTCTCTGCCTTTGAATGGATCTCAATGGGAATTGTGGGGTGGGACTAAATTTAGCAGTAAATTACACTGGAACAGTATGGAACGCATGGTTGGCTAATGGCTTTAAGTCATCAAGGGTCTGACGTATCAAACAAGCCTTAAACCATCACTCTGCTGCCCGATATGCAGTAGATATGGATGGATAACTTGAAGGGTTTTTTCTCCTGACTTATTTTTCCAAAGAGTTCAATAGGAAGATTTGTCAGGGGAAACAACCCTTAAAGTGATCCATCCATATCTATTGCATATCTGGCAGCAGAGTGATGGTTTGAGGCTTGTTTGATACCTCATTGTCATTGTGTCCTTTAAAACCCAAATTGCTAGAGTACAGAACCAAAATAACAAAAAATGTGTCACTGTCCAATGAATTATGGTGCTCACTGTATAAGAATATTCAAGAAGTCTGCATAAGTAAAGATGATCTTTCTTTGTGTGGGCCCCTAAACGATGGAATGATCTGGCAGACAGATGGGCTGCTGGAACAACTTCTGCTTTTAAGTGACTTTAAACATTATTTAACCAATTTGTCACTTTTTATTATGTCTGATATTTTTTTACCACACCGTATTGTCCTTTGTTGGAATGTGCGGTGTTAACCCTGGTGTTAACCCTTGTGTGGTGTTTGTGTTTTGGTTACTCACCCAGTGTTCACGGGTCTGGTGGACCCACAACATTATTGGGTTTTTAAAACAATAAAGCCATAACAATTTATATAAAAATACTTAACAGATATTGACTTTATCTCAATTAAGCAATATAGAGTGCATATATTTACCATTTACCTCTGCTAGATCACATTTATCAATAAAAGTGCTATTTGTTTTTTGTGATAAAATGTGATTTTTGTAAAAAAACAAAATTATAATCAAGTCATGGGAGGAATAAATCAAGTTTATCTTGAACAAATACAAATTAAACAAGGTTTTCTTCACTATTGATGTTTATTGCTTTGAACTGAACAAATTGGAATGACACATTTTGAACACAAATTCATGCCGGTATACACACCACATAAGGTTGAGCAGAGATTTTTTTTGCCATACTGATTGATTGCGGTTAGGAGCCACACATGCAAAGCTATTTATTTGTTGTGTCTCTCTCCCAATTTTCAGCTGGGGTAGAGTGCGAGAAAATATTGAATGTTTAGATCAGGGCTGCCCAAACTTGTTCCTGGAGATCTACCCTCCTGTATGTTTTCACTCCAGCCCTAACAAAGCACATCTCATTCAACAGCTAGAGATCTGATTGAGCTGCTAATTATTAGAATCAGGTGTGCCAATTAGGGTTGAAATGAAAACCTACAGCATGGTAGATCTCCAGGAAGAGGGTTGGGCAGCCCTGGTTTAGATTGTTTTGAAATAACATTGTGCAAGTTCCCGCAAGACATTGTGTCGTGTCACACTACGGTGGGTGAAGAGTGTGGGAAAATGAGTGAGCAGACAGGTTCTCAGTGCTATGTTGAAACCTTGTGTGTGTGTTGGGGTGTATTGGTCGAGGTTGGGTGGATGTGGGGGGTGGTGATGGGACTAGGCTTGGGACATTTGTCCCAATAATGCCTATAAAATGGTGGAGAGGATCGTGTTCAATCTATGAAATGTTGCAAATCTAAAGGAGCAACCACACACACACACACACACACACACACACACACACGCGCACGCACGCACGCACGCACGCACGCACGCACGCACGCACGCACGCACACACACACACACACACACACACACACACACACACACACACACACACAGCAGGCACAGGTAGTAGGAAGACAAAGTGAAGGTACACAGCAAACCTTTTTGTTTAGTTTTTACTATTTACTTGTTTTCACCTACAATTTCTACACTCTTACCATCAGGTCCAGTGGACCCGAACACCACATATGTAATATAAATGTGTAGAGGGGGTGTAGTGTGCACTCAATGAAAATGTGTTTTTTTACATGTTCATCACAGAAAATGAGCCAAGGCCAATGAGTCTCAGGTTGAAACAAATATTAATTGTATCATTTTTTTTTTAGTAAACATTGAAAATGGGTCCCACAGACCCGAACACCACACAAGGATTAAGACACCTGGTTGAAGAGCAAGGTTCATTATTAATAAATTATTATTGTAATGTCACATGCTTGCACTGTGGAAAATAATTACTCGTGGAAGAAACACAAAATTATAACATAAGAATTTGATGATAGGAACATGCTAAATTTATGCCACCTTGTCTCTTCACAGAAAGTTGTGCTTTGATAGCTCCACACAGCTGTTTAAGCAGTCACCCACCACCTCATTAGAGGATTCAGGACTTTCCACTTAAACAAAAAAAAAACATATGAAAAATAAAAATCTTTCAAAATCCGTTCTTTTTAGCAGAAATGTTTTTATTGCATGCAATATATTTTTTCCTCCATGTTGTTAAATATGAATCCAAGCAGGAGAAGAGAAGCGAAGAATGGGGGTGTTCACAGGCGATGTCCTTTGAAGTGAAGGAGTCGCTCCTCACGCTAAGAGAATGGCTCTGTGTCCCGGGGCCCAGCAGGTGAGACAGATGTCACACGGGCATTGGTGTGTGGTTCTGCTGACTCAGCCGCGACTGGGCATGTGCAGTACTGGCTGTGTGCGGGACAGGGCGTGTGTGGGCACCCTGGCCTTATCTCAATGTTGCACATGACAGGATCCCATTCAAACCTACCAGAAGCAGGGACTGAGCCTCTCCCAACGGTTTCCGCATCTCCCGCCACAAATAGTTCTGTTGTGCCATAAACCGCCTCCCTGGAACCAATTGGAAAGCTTTGATGACAGGCTCAATTCAGCCCATAACCCATAATCCACACGTCCCCCTGTGCCCCCGCCCCTCTAGGTCATGTGAATAAATGAGAGACTCATAAGTCACAATTCAAAAGCATTGTTGGTGGGCCCTGTCAACATAAATAATTGGCCTCATGTGTGTTTGTATTTTCTACTGTACATGTGGAAATATAATAGAAAAAGATATGCGATGAGTGATAAGCACCTGAGCCTTATTTGAGCACTTTGGGAATGTACGCTGGAATTGTCAATGCCACAAAATGTTTTGTTTTTTTCCCAGTTGCTGTGTTTTGTTTTTTTCCCACAGCATTTTCTTCACAAACCAACATGTTTTATTGTTGCTTTAATGGATCTCTGTAAGCAAGAGTGTTGCACGCTGGGTCTGGAAATGAGACTAGCAGGAGTGCTTACATCCAGTGAAAGATTCCACATAGATGAATTTACATATCAAAAGAAACAAAGATAAACAAACTGCTCTCTAAACTGTTTAATTTAGAATGACTTAACTTTAAACCGGAGGTTAAGAGAAAAGAGATTTGGGGACAGCCTTTCACCACAGAACATTAATCAGTGTTCCCTATTAGTATGGCCCAGTTATTTTATTAACTATTAAGATAATTATGATGCTTCAAGACTAACAAGCACAGACTGTATTAAATAAGGCCTCGAAAATATGATGTCAGTATCTTGCAACTCTAAAGACCTACTTTCAGAGTGTGGGGATCCAACATTTATTTTTTCTTTCTTTATAACTTATACATCAGATACCAGCAGCGCACATCTTCACTGCCCCACTTTGTATTTATAGATCCCTTAAAATATTGATGCCTTAGATTGGACATATGTGATCTAAATCATAGTGTAGCATTCAGACTCTTTTGATTAGTTCTTAATTGCTAAATTACTATACCTAAATATCATATCCAAACTACAAACCACAATTCCAAAAAAGTTGGGACAGTATGTAAAATGCACCTAAAAGCAGAAAGCAGTGATTTGTAAATTCTTTTTTATATATATTTAATAGAAAATAGTACAAAGAAAATATATTTAATTAATGTTTTACCTTATCAACTTTATTGATTATTGTAAATATATGCTAATTCCGAATTTGATGCCTGCAACACATTCCAGAAATGCTGGGACAGGGGCAAAAAAAAAAACGGAGGTTCAAAAAACACCTCTTTGGAACATTCCACAGTTGAACAGGTGATGATATCATGACTGGGTATAAAAACATAACACAACATTTTTTTCAGGTGCTCTTACATGCGATACTATAACCTCTCTGCATTTGAATGGACCTCTATGGGAATTGAGGGGTGGGACTAGATTAAGCTGTAAATGACACGGGAATAGTACGAAACCCATGATTGGCTCAATGGTTGTGACTCATCAAGGGTCTGAGGTATCAAACGAGTCTCAAGCATCAGTAGATATGGATGGATCACTTGAAGGGTTGTTTCTCCTGACTTACTTTTCCATAGAGTTCAATGGGAAAATCAGTCAAAAGAAACAACCCTTAAAGTGATCCATCCATATTTGCTGCATATCTGGCAGCAGAGTGATGGTTTGAGGCTTGTTTGATACCTCAAACCCTTGATGACTTACAACCATTTAGCCAACCATGGGTTCCATACTATTCCTGTGTACTTTACAGTTTAATCTAATCCCACCTACCAATTCCCATAGAGATCCATTCAAATGCAGAGAGGTTATAGTATCGCTTGTAAGAATACCTGAAAATAAAATATCAAGAGTCTGTTGATATCCTTTTATACACAGTCATGATAGCATCACCTGTTTACCTGTGGAATGTTCCAAACAGTAGTTTTTTTTTAACTTTCCAGTCTTTTTTTTGCCCTTTTTTTTGGAATGTGTTGCAGGCATCAAATTCGGAATTAGCATATATTTACAAAAAGCAATATAGTTGATAAGGTAAAACATTACATAACTTTTATTAGTATTGTATTCCATTAAATGTATGTAAAAGATAATTTACAAATCACTGCTTTCTGCTTTTATGTGCATTTTACATACTGTCCTAACTTTTAAAAAGAATTTCCTGTTTTTTTAATAGTATTCAGATTGTTATGTTCCTGTTACACCCGTTCTTTTCAAGTTTAGCATATTCTAATAAATTCCCTATAGTATTAGGGAATGACTATTCTGTCTACAGTTGTTATTCCTTACAGTTGGCTGTACACATATAATTTTCCAGGTGTCTGCTTGAATCTTGCTATTTATATGTTTGAGTAGCTTCCACCACTACCACAGCTTCCTCCACGGTCATTCGTGCAAAAAAGAAAAAGCAAAGGTCCAGATACAGATCTCTAAGGGACTACATTTCCCATAATAACCTGCTCAGATGTGATTTCTTCCAAACCATTTGAATACATTTACTATACATCTACTGATTGCATTTTAATGGTGAGAACCTTTCTTTGTGTGATACTTTTAAACATGGTAAACATTTATGAAAGTTTGGATTTATGAAATATGTAATGTTATACAATTTGTAAAACGTTGAGTTGAAGCAATTTGCAACATCTTCAAAGCTGTCCAGGAGATTAGTTAACCATAATCTCGCTCTGTGAAATCATTTTGGTGATATCCTGTATTAATATTGTTTTTAGAGGAATAATTATGGTACTCAGAAATATAAACAATTGACCCCACATGTATTCATAAAATGCTATTTAAGTTTAATATTTAGGATTTAAAAGGGGACCAAGTTCTCAATTTCAACACAAAATGGTCCTGCTCCCCAAAAGGTTGAAGTATTTGACTCCCAGGTGAGAGTTTGCAATTTTATCCCCGAGGCACACACTTTTAAAGTGAACTTTAACCTCTTCAGTAAATATCCAACATTTCAGTTATGCATGTCACCCCAAACTGCTGAGCAAATCTATAATATTGCAGTGACCCGATCTGCTAACGGTGCATTCATACTTAGTGTAGTGGTTAGCGCAGCCGCCTTTTATGGAGGACACCAGAGTTTGGTTCCTTCCTGCTCCCTGCAGAGTTCTTAATGATGTATGATACAATATTTGTTATTAATAAGAAAAATGAAGACCTCTTATGCTTGTCGTGTTTATAAGTTAATATTGACATTGCTGAGAGAAAGTGGCTTTTCTGAAGGCATAGTGGCTACAGCAAAGATCGCAGGGCAGACATTTCCACATCCCTAACTGCCTCTATTCCCCCTGGATTCATTTAAAATGACTACCAACTCTGTCAACCTTTTCCATTTCCCAAAGGGATGGGTCAAATCAATGAACATATTACTTTTGTTTGCATTTAGGATAGATATAAATGAGCCACTTGGGTCCTTGTTCCCAAATGGCTCCCAAAAGGGATTTCAAACGTTATAAATGGTCACAGTTGCATTTCAAAAACACAATTTTTTCTGCTCAAACTGAAATATGAATGTAGCCTATGGTTTAAGTTGCAGCTTCTCGAAAAACAAACTTGTTACTGTGCAATACAGTGCAACATAATTATAGTGCAACTGAATAATGTTGAGCTTTATGCTCATGTATTTCATTTTCCAGGGCAAAATTAAATCCTAAAATAAATCCTTCAAAATAATAGTTTATATAATTGTACTTAATCCGCGTAACCCACACAATTTGAATTGCTTGAATGAGTGTATTATCTAGCACATACTATTGTAAACAGGGTTTTTGAAATCATCAGTATATAAAGTAGCAAATACGTACCTGGTAATTATAAACTCTGACGCACATACACAGACAGGCAAATGGGCACACAGGTATGCATACTGACAACAGGTATGTAAGCAAGAGAGATCTCACAGTTCTGTTGTACTTCACCACTTATAACATATAATATGATTATTCAGTTTGTGTTCCCTATACCTGGATCAATTGTTCTAGCTGAGACTAATCTAAAGCATTGGACAATACTGCAGTCGGTGACTGTTTATTGGCTCACTGATGTGTTAACCTTGGTTATGCAGTGGATCGTTCATCAATGCACATGCAGTTAGAGTCTCATTAATCACAAAAAACATAATTATGGAGAGTATTGCTAACTGCCTTTTAATGATTTTACTGTTAAATAACTTTATGAACAGCCAGTATAATTCGTAACACCAACCACAAATAAGGCCTTGGGCGTCTGTACATACACACAAATATTAATTGATTATGCCTTCCCATTCACTTTTGCATTACTAAACTTTAAAATTGAAATTGTAAAAGACCACAAAATAATTTTGTTGAAGGACTGCTCTGGGAAGGTTTTTTTTCTTTCTTTTTTTCTTTCTTTTTTTTTTACAATTGTGTATGACAATTATGACACAAAATCATGGCATCATAAAAAAAAAAAGGAAATAAACAGATTAAACAGATAGTACTTCCTCTGAAGATGACTTGATCATTTTGGATTGTATCCAGGGTGTCATTAATTAGAGTCACAATGGGGCAGAGGAAAGGGAGGAATGGGTCCATGGGGGAGCGGTGATTTTGATTTTGGAACATTATGCCTATACAGGATTAGCGCCTGCTGTGGTCTGTTAAGAGATTAATTACGGAGTAATGACAAACTAGTACATGAAGAGAATACTATGTACTGTCTACTCCACAAACAGAATCACCTTATCTTCTCCACAACACCTTATTTACTATTCTCATTGGTGGGGTGGAATTAGGGTGTCAAAGGTAATCGATCAACTGTATGCTTCAAGGACAATATAATTACTAAATTTGACAGATCTGATAATTTTATACTCATTTCAGAGAAAGGGGATAGTAATTGTTCAAAAGTTAAGTTAAGCCGCTTGAGCTTCTAAAATCCCTTGCTTATTTATCTTGAACTATAGATATTGGATAGATAATTTCTGAGTGCAAGTGCAAGAAAGTGTGTAAATTTCACAAAAAAAAGTCTAGCATATTGTGAAACAGACAAGGTTCAGCTTGGCTCAAATGAGTCCATGTTTCAACTGGCCATGATTATGGGCTCTCCAAAACAATGGAAGCATGCATTTTACATTATTCACAAAACCCCAATAAAGCATTCAATACATTTAAACTGCTTCTGCTTTCATTAAAAGCCCCACACAATGAAAAAGTACCACTTTTAAGTGATGAAATGGTTAGCTATAGTTGAATTACTTCACGGACATGATGTAGACCAAAAAAAAAAAGTTTCATATTTAGTTGATATTTGCACAGCAAAATATTTCCCTCACTTCTTCTTGTAAACGGCTTGGTGACGCGTACCTGCACTGGCAGGCAGTGGAAAAAAGTTTTTCCTCCAATAACATTGCTCGTTAGCAACTGCCAGTGCGAACTGCGAACAGAATGGGATGAAGGTGCTTGTTTGGGTGAGAGAGTCCTCACACGCTATTTAGTTTCCCCACAAACGCATGGCTATGGAAAAAATGGCTAGAATTTGGCCACATGAAGTGTCTGCAATCTGCTTGAGCTCAAATATCTGTAATTTGCATTTCGAGAATTATTTATTCACGAATGCAATTGCTGTCCAGATGGGATTAACGTTATCTAGTTATGCATGACTCGTAACGACAATATTATAATTATATATAACAATTCAGATCCCCTTAACAAAGCATTCTTAGCTTTTATTGACTCAACTGGCTTCACACATGTTAATGAATCAACTCATTACCATGACCATACTCTTGACTTGGTTCTATCATGTGTTTTTTTGTGCTCAGACATGGCCATATCTCTACATGTGCTCGTCCTATCAGACCATTTCTTTATTAAATTAAAGGTTGCACTGACTGGGCATCAAAATAATCCTTCAGTGACCTATTCCAGTCGTCGCATTGATCCAACCACTACTGCTAAACTAGCTAATCAATTACAATTAGCTCTTTTCAGGCTCAATGACCACTCATGTTCTCTGGATAATTTCACAGATGACCTGAACTAGAACACTTGATGACCAGATGACCGTTGCTAAAAACACTTGATTCCGTTACTCCTTTGGTCACAAGGAAATCTGTCAGAAGGAAACCATCTCCATGGTATATACCAGAAACATGCAGGTTTAAACAAGCCTGTAGACAATTGGAGCGCAAGTGGCGATCTACCAAACTTTCTGCATGCTTCTAAATGTGTCCTCGCCACTGCTAGAATGGCCTATTTCTCTGAGTTGATTCATAACAATAAAAACAATCCAAAATGTTTATTTGATACAGTAGCAAAATTTCTTCGCCATTTCATGTTGCTTTAGTTCCCACCTTGGATGGCACGTCTGGTGCACATCATGTCAGGCTCCTTTGTGCTTTTGCCCAATTTGAGACTACTTCTTTTGAAAACTTTTCTAAATTTGTACTTTCTTCAAAGCCCACCACGTGCCAGCTGGACCCTATTCCCTCTAAATTTGTTAAGGATCTCCTTCCAATTGTTGGTCCGCCAATGCTACATATTATTAACAACTTGCTTCTTAGTGGAACTGTGACCCCCACTTTCAAAACAGCAGTTATTGCACTGTTAAAAAAGCATAATCTAGATCCAGAAACCGTTCAAAATCTCAAATTTGCCTTTCCTTTCAAAAATCCTTGAGAAAATAGTAGCTAACAAACTCACATAATATGTATCCTGTAATCAACTATATGAATCACAGCAATCTGGCTTCAGAAAATTTCACAGCACAGAAACTGCCCTGACCAAGGTGATGAGTGACCTGTTACTTGCTGCTGATTCTGGTTTTATCTCCATTTTACTGCTCCTTGATCTTAGTGCGGCCTTTGATACCATTGACTATAATGTTCTTCTGGACCGCCTTGAGAATTATGTTGGTGTTAGTGGCACAGTTCTTTCATGGTTTAGATCATACCTATCAAACAGGACACATTTTGTTTTTTACAATAACTGTACTACGGCGTGCCGCAAGGTTCCGTCCTAGCTCCAATTTTATTTTCCATTTATATGCAGCCTCTCAGTAATCTAATTAAAAAATATGATTTAGGATTTCATTCATATGCAGATGATACTCAACTATACATTTCCATCAAACCAAATAATCTGCAAAAATTGGAGAAACTAGAGGCATGCCTAACTGCAGTCAAAGGATGGATGACGTCAAACTTCCTGCTGTTGAATGCAGACAAAACTGAAATGCTATTCCTTGACCCTAAACAGCAGAGACTCAAATTTAATGATCTCAAGGTAAATTTTTACGGGTCTATATTATTGCATAGCTCCAGCGTTAAGAATCTTGGTGTCATGTTTGATCCTGACCTTTCATTTGAAAAACGCATTAATAACATTACAAAAACTGCCTACTTTTACCTCCGCAATATTGCCAAGATTCGACCTATCCTTTCTATGCCAGATGCAGAAACACTTGTCCACACATTTGTAACATCGAGTGTCGACTACTGCAATGCCCTTTTCTCTGGTTTACCAAAATGTAGCATTGGTAAACTCCAGCTTGTATTAAACTCTGCTGCTAGAATTTTAACCAGGACAAAAAAGTATGATTACCCCTGTCCTGACCTCTCTGCTCCCAGTCCAAGCTAGAGCTGATTTTAAAATACTCCTTTTAACATACAAAACAATAAATGGGCTTGCAACTATTATCCCCTACACATGATCAAGGCTTCTCCGATCCCAGAATGCAGGTCTCCTGATGATCCCAAGGATTAAAAAGAAATCAGCAGGCAGCAGGGCTTTCTCTTACCGAGCACCGAGCTTTGGAATAGCCTCCCCTCTATGATCAGAGATGCTGATTCAGTTGAATCTTTTAAAAACAGACTCAGGACATATTTATTCTCACTATCATATAACCCTGCTATATGATGGTGACTTATCTTATCTGTCTGTTTCCATATTTACATTTATATTCATTTTATTTGATCATTGTCTATGCTTTTTATCTCTTTTACTGATTTTACTGCTTTTATTGTTTCTTTTATTGTATTTTATTTTATACTTAGTTTTACCTAAATTGATTGTCTATTTTACTGTTTTTAAAATTACTTGTTTTACATCCTTGTGAAGCCGTTTGAGGCATGCTTTGTGATATTGGGCTCTAAAGAAATAAAACTTGACTTGACTTGAGTTGACCCCTCCCTCATTCGGGACTTCCACCAGGACCATCCAGACAAGATCAAGCCCGGTGGGACGCCTGGAGGCGCCCATTGAGGGGGGGGGGGGGGGGGGTACTGTAAAATCTGCCGTTTCCCTTCAGTCCACCTCCTTTTCGTTTCCTTCGTTTTCCCATTCTTTGTGTTTCATGTTGTGTTTTTCAGTTTACCCTTATCGTCTCGTTTCTGTGTTCGTTGTAGGCTGGGCGTGGTCCCCGTTTAGTTCCTGGTTTTTTCGTTAGCCTATCACTCTCCCTCTCGCACACATTCCTCACTCCTTTTAGTTTTTCAATTAGCCCTTTCACCTGTTCCCGTCTCTATTTAAGTTCCCCGCTTTCACAGTTTCGTTGCCAGTTAATTTTCTCTGCTCCGTTTGAGATCTCCTGGCCATTCTGTTTGTTCTGTTACCGCATTCCAGCCCGCTCAGCCTGCCTCCTGTTCTGCCCATACCAGCCCGCCTCCTGTTCTGCCCGTACCAGCCCTGTCTGTCTCCTCTCTTGCCCCGCTTTAGTTCGCCAACCCCGTTTCCAGCCTGTCACCCTTAGTTTTCCCTGCTTGCTTGCTTGCCTACTACTTTGCCTTGCCTAAATAAATATACTCCCTGGTGGAGTTTTCATCGAGTCTGTCTCAAAGTCTTGCATTTGGGTCCAGTCCAGTACTCAGTCGTAACAGCTTCCTCCTCCTCAGCAGAGGGGGATGGAGGAGGAGTGTGATCCTCAATTTGAGACACAATGTCATCCATTTTGTCTAACGCATTCGCTTTTTTTTGAGCACTGCTATCCAGAAGCTAACTAGCTAGCCACCGCGACAGCCTGCCCATTTAAAAAAAAAAAAAAACATCCCGCCCCAACGTCCGGTTTCACGAGGAAGCCTTCTGAAAAGCATAAAAAAACATGTGATCTGACTTCCGTTGTGTGGGGCCTTTAAAGCTTTATATGCTATTATGCATATATATGCATTATATATACACACCCAAAAACTGTGCCAACTGCTTCAGTTACAGCTATAATTAAAACTATGACTCATCCATCTCATCTAAAAGATGTCATTTATAAAAGAGACAATAGGAGCCTTAATGTTGTGATCTCAAATGAACCTTGCATTTGAAATTGAATGCATTTGCCAATGAGAATCTGACTTGTGTTTGGATTTTTAAAAAATCCCTTTGAGAAACCTTTGGGCTACACAGTAGGACATAACATTTGAAATGCTCAAAAAAAAAATTATCTTTATGTAAATGTTATGCGTATTTGTCTGAGTTGCTGACAGCACTGATCCTGGGGTATTGACTGAATCCATTAATACCGAAAGGCAAGTCACATTTAATTTGAGTTACGGGTACTCGGGTCACATCTATGATACATTATATTGTACATTAATGCAGGGTTTGGATAATTATGATACTCCTGTGGGAGACGGGCATATTACAATGAACATATTAGCATATCCTGTGCTTGATCATATATCAACATTGTATTGCAGTTAGAACACAAAACATTCTTCTAAAATTTAGTATTCAGGACTCAGAAGTGTTTTTTTCTTCATCTTTGGGGTTACCCCAGGCTCCCAAAATTTTGGCATTTTTGGTATTTGGTTTTTTAACAGTTTTTAGCATTCCCAATTATTTCATTTATTTATTTAAGATTTTTTCTTACCTTACCCCAATAAAAAATACAAATCAAACGGTGAAATCATGTGATGTTTTTCCTCTGCTCCCTCATCATTCATGATCATGCTTGTTTTACGGGTGAAGTGTTTGTGGCTGATATACATTCACACCTGAAGGCATAACAGCAGGAAAGAAAACAGGAAAATCCCCTTGCCATAAATGACAGCTTTCCCCCTCCTACACCAAAACACGTTCATTACCATCAGCTTCAAAGAGATGGGTGAACACAACTCACCTCCAGACCAGTTTTTTTTTTAAAAATGTTTAGGATTAAAGTATTTTCAAAAGCATCCCTGCCATTATTACCAGGCACAGTGAGATTCTCTCTGCAGTTATTGGTTGTATTAGCATGGCCGTATATTTAGTTTGAAAATTTTAACACATTTTTTTTTTAAGTTTGACTTTTTGTGCAATCATCTTACAGATCAGCTTTTTAAAAATGTCTCAGATTATCAAAGATAATAACACGTACTATATGCATTATACTGTGTATGTGTGTGCATGTGTGTGTATGTGTGCACGTGTTTGTGTTATTTTAAGGATGTGTTCACGAGTGTGATAAACCCAATCCTGTAGGGATGTGCTATCGGATGGTCTAACAGGTTAATAAAAACACCTGAGGAGTTCGGCATGGACGTCCTGTGCCAGCTCAGTGGTGTTCTCTCTGATCCAGACGAGTGTGATAAACCCAATTCTGTAGAGATGTGCTATCAGATTATGGGATGGTCTAACAGGTTAATAAAAACACCTGAGGAGTTCGGCATGGACGTCCTGTGCCAGCTCAGTGGTGTTTTTTTTTATCCAGACGAGTGGGATAAATTAAATCCTGTAGGGATGTGCTGTCGGATTATAGGATGGTCACCTGAGGAGTTGGGCATGGACTTCCTGTGCCAGCTCAGCTCAGTGGTGTTCTCTCTGATCCAGACAAGTGAAGCAGAGGCACCGTCTGCCACATGCCATGGAGAGCCGTTTGAACTGTTCCCTGAATGGAGTTGAGCTATTTTCAGTTTCTTCAGTTCATGTCGGTGCTCTCTGGTGGGTTGCTCTGGTGTGCCAGGCATGGACATGTAGATGACAAGATATTAGGCTCAGTGTCAGTTTTTCTATGTAGTAAAAAAAGGACTAATTTGCATCATCATCATCATAAGAGCACAGAATAAACAGCAGTGTTTTTCAGATTGTACTTTTGCACATTTATTGAAAAACTGTATATCAAACCAAACGGTGTCAAAACAATGACAAGGCCATAACTGATCAAGCCAACTCAAGAGGCAAAAAATGTGTGACAGAAAAATAATTCTTTTTTGTTTTTTTCCAAGAAACAAAGAGTACTGAAAGACCCCATCCACAATGAGATTGTTTGTCAGCCGTCAGCCTGACAATGACGAGGTGAGCAAAGTCAACCCAAAGTCAAAGGCAAGTTTACCGCTTGAACCTCGCCAGAAAACTGAGAAGCCAGGAATCAGCTTGCAGCCTGCAAAAGTTCTCCCTTATCGCTAACAGGCCAGGGTCTATATAATGAACCATAAGGCCATGTTCAGAACAGATTCTCTAGTATCTCTGCTCATACAGCTTGATGAGTTTCCAGGATCAATATGGCCCTAACAATCAGGCCAGTGGAAGGAGTGGCAAGCTAGTGTGAAATATTGAATCATTCTGTTAATCTGTGGTGTGGGGACCTTGGATCAATGCGTTTATGTTGAGACACAGCACTACATGCACATCAATGCATACAATTATGTATGTGTATGTGTGTGTGGAGAAGGACATATAGAGAGAGAGAGAGAGAGAGAGAGAGAGAGAGAGAGAGAGAGAGAGAGAGAGAGAGAGAGAGAGAGAGAGAGAGAGAGAGAGAGAGAGAGAGAGAGAGAGAGAGAGAGAGAGAGAGAGAGACCCTTAAAAAAAGACATTCATTAAACACTATGGCAGGAATATGCCCTGTGCCGGGCCCATTAATGGCATGATAGCATTTGACCTGCTGAGGTCACACCACTGGCTGCCAGTTGCAGCCAGGATCAGGTTCAAAGTTCTGACCCTGGCCTACACTGCAGCCAATAGCACAAGCCCCGTCTACCTGCAGGACTTAATCCAGCACTATGTTCCTGCCCGACCACTTCGCTCTTCTACAGCAGGGCGACTCGCACTTCCCCCCCTTCTGCGTCAATGGCTCTCGCTCGTCTCGACTGTGGAGCTTTTTCACCCTAGCTCCTCAGTGGTGGAACAAATTCCCCTTCCTCTACGTTCTACTCCAACAGTGCCTGTGTTCTCTCATGGTCTGAAGACACACCTCTTCAGACTCCAACTGTTTGATGTTATAGTTTATAATAGCATTTAGAATAGAATTATAGTATAGTTGATTTACCCACAGCTTACTGTGAACTACATTCAATGTTCATTACTAGGGATAGCTGCTACGTTATGGGAAGGATGTGCTTTGTCTTATCTGTTCTGTAGTTACTTCGATTACCTTTTTGTATGCACTTTTTGTATGTCACTTTGGATAAAAGCGTCTGCTAAAAGATTGTAATGTATTGTAATATTCTAGTACACAGTACACAGATAGGGCTCTGATTTTAACACAGCCCTGGTGAGTAGCTGTAACTTCAAGAGCTGAGAGAGAAACTGATACACACCTGGGGCCACATGTATACAACTCTGTCTAAAAGTACGCGTAAAAGAACGCTCAGGGTGAAAGTCTGAAATCTGCTTTAAAAAAGTTTAGCATTTTCTACCTCTGCCTTTCTGTTATGGTGTCACCATATCACACAAACTTCAACATTGCGTACGTATGGTGTCCATCGTGTGCAGACGTACACAGATTCTCACAGCACGTGTTATATTATACATCTGAATTTCTGCGTGAAAACTCGCTTACGCAGCTTTCTGAGGGCATTTTTATGCTCAGCACTGTTTATACATGTGGCCCCTGGAGTACTCACTGTGAAATGCACACCAGCAGGGGTTACATTGATTCACACACCTGGAGGAGATGACATGTGATCTTGCACACCATACAATTATGCCTGTCTATTAGAATGAACGTCACCATGGAACAATGATTTTTGGAGTTGTCATCTACTTCCAAAATGACCAGCAAAAGAGGTGTTAGTACAAACATGTATGAGGGGTGTGGGTGGGACACTAGGGGGCACTCTTTCCTCTGGGCAAAATGGAAACTCAAAGCCCCCTGCATGCTGATGTGGGCGATTAGCTGTGTGAGGTGTTGTCTTTTGGATGAAATGTTAAACCAAAGTTCTGACTCACTGTGGTGATTAAAGATCCCAAGCCCCTTTCCAAAAAAATACGGGCATTAATTTCAGTGTCCTGACTGAATTCCAACAAAACGTGTTATCTGATCACCCCCTACATCTGGCACAATCCTTGCATTCCTACCCAGGGCAACGCTGAAAAAAAAAAAAACCTGGCAAAATAAAGGTAAAATAAATAAGTAAATAAAGGCTGTATGAAGTTGATGCTCATTTCAAATATAATGAGAAGAAACAAATATCTAATAAAAAAACACATTTATGATGTTGCTTTTGGCATCTTCCCACTGTATCAGGAGTGTGAGCCTTCCTGTGTATTTGGAATGTTTGAGGCTTGTGTACCCGAGTCGTAAATATGGCAAGCACAAAGCAAAATATATAAAAATTGGATCAGCAAAACTTAAACAACTTTCTTCTGATAATTAACATCACACTGGATTACAACAAGCGTGTTCTGCGTGTATCGCCTCGGGCAAGATTTTTTCAAAGCGCGCCAGTGTTCACGCTGCAGATGTTTCGAATGCAAAGAGGGTTTGATCACATGAAAAGGGGCGACGGAGCACTTAGCGTGATTAATCACCGAAATCAAACGCACAATGGCCAGACCGTTTAAGAAGTCGTTTCAATTCCATAAATCAAAAATGTGTGAGGAAGGAAGAGAATTTAATGAGCACCTTGGTACAAAGCGATCATCTTCCGCTTTATGTTGACAAATTCTCACATGATGAATGGAGTCTGTTCTCTGTGCTAAGTCCCGTTTAGTACAACATTGAAGAAACATTCTTAAAAGGACAAATTGTCCATTACACTAAAGTGCCCCAGACCCCCTTTCCACTAATAAGCATTAATTTGCTTTAGTGGCTCTAAATGTCATCATTAATGAGAAATAGATATAATGAGATATTCAACTCCAAGTACAGGAGTTTCCATTCGACTGTATACACACAAGTTGGTGTTTTATTAGCTTTTTCTTTTATTTACCTTGTTTTCCCAACAGTGTATTAGAATATTAACAACATATGTAGCCTTTAGTACAGTGAAGCAAAATAGGAGATGGGGACTAAATTGTAGACCATTCATTCAGTCGCATGTTATAAATAAGCTCAATGACATCCACACCATCCAACCAGCAGCATAAAGTAGCTCACCTAGCTTTGTCCAAACTCACCTTGTCTTAGCCCGGTCCAAACTAGCGTAGCTCGGTCCAAGTTCACATAGGTTGGTCCAAACTAATTTCATAGTCAAGTAGGATATCAGGGAATGAAAATAGCCAGATTCAGTTTGAATTAACAGTAGCCTTCGCTAAGCCCTCAATATTGATGTCCTGTACAAAGTCGAGCCTGCCAACAAAAGATGTCTCTCCTGTCAGTTTAAATTGTATTTTGGAGTCACCCAAAATTAAACGGAAGAGACGTCAACACACAGGCACATCCACCCACTGCAACTGGGAAAGAACCTCTGAAATTTCCAAAAAGTACCAAACCTGCCCAGTTAGCCACATATCTCGTCATCAGAAAATATTATTTTAAAACAGTATGAGGAGTCAAATAGGCTCTAATGTATATACACTACATGGCCAAAAGTACTGTATATGGACACTTGCTCATCCAACATCTCATTCTAAAATCATGGGCATTAATATGTAATTGGCCCCCATTTGCTGCTAAAGAATTCTTTCCACTTGATGTTGGAAAATTTCTGTGTGAATTTGTTTCCATTCAGTCAGAAGAGCATTAGTGAGGTTGGGCACTGATGTGGGGCTATTACGCCTGGCTCGCAGTCAGCTTTCCAATTGATCCCAATGGTGTTTGATGAGGTTGCGGTCAGGGCTCTGTGCAGTCCAGTCAAGTTCTTCCATACCAATCTCGACAAACCCTTTCTGTATGGACCTCTATTTGCACAGGGGCATTGTCATTCTGAAACTGGACTTTTGCCACAAAGTTGGAAACCCAAAATCATGTAGAATGTCATTGTATGGTGTAGTGTTAAGATTTCCCTTCACTGGAACTAAGGAGCCTACCCTGAACCATAAAAAACAGTCCCAGACTAAGGGGTGTCCACATACTTTTGGCCATATAGTGTATGTATACATTTTTAGATGGTGAAAACAATTCTTCAAAATTTTCACCTCTCCAAAACAAAAGCTACAAGAGGGGTAATATTTTTAAAAAAATGTATAAAAATAGGAAATTTGTTAAAGAAAAGAAGAAAAAAAAAGCCACAGGAAACTCCAGCTCCGATAATCTGCTCCCAGGAACTCCATAGTCCTGAAGGGTATAAAGAAATCTGAGATAAGTAGTTACAAGTACCAGAGAGAGAGAGAGAAAGAGAGAAAGAGAGAGTCATTCATGAATGCTCTCATCTCCATCACTTAATTTGTCTCCCTGCAGTTTGACACAAATACCGCAGCTGTGGGAGGGTGTGGGTGGAGGAGAGTAAAACCCGTTTCAAACTTATGTGAAGTCTTCTCACATTCCGTTCTGTGGCCTCTCCACAGCAGATAGCACGGCTGTGATTGTACAGGAAGACGGACGTGTGCAGGCATAGCTCAAAGCGCTGGAGAAGGAATGGGCTGACCAGACTAACAGACACCTGAGGTGGCTCACCAGTCAGTCCCGTTTTTGACAGCAAAAGGCCAGGTGTTTTCCTCTTTTGTGGACATTTCCAGCGGTGTTCTATCAGAGTAACACATAACACGCCAACTAATAAGACCTTCAGCATTGACACAACTCAGACAAAGAGGCTTGAGTCAAGGTGAGCTGAAAACAGATTAAATTATCTGCAGTGTGGTGTTTTACACGCATCAACCACGTTACTCACCTCTTTACAGCTCTGACTCCACACAGCATACCTGCCAATCTCTAAATACCTGTAATAAGTAATACAACTATGCTTGTTAAAATCATGTTTGCCAGGGGTGGGCTTCAGAATGAGAGGACAGACTAATCAGCTGTCCATTAACTAGTTTCCATTGGCTCTGAGTTTTGTAGGCTCTGCCTCCCCAGATAGCAAGGAAACATTGAACGAATGCTAAATTAACGTAAGATGAAGCATTGATTCAATGTTGATCTCTGATGTTGATTCTGCCTCCAGGTGCTCATCGAGTTTACGTTGAATCAATGCATTGAAATAATGTTGAAACAATGTTGATGTTAACAATGGAAATCAACGTAACTGATGTTAAATGAATTTATTATCAATGTAATCTATCATAGATAATGATAATATCATTTTATAACTACATTTTACCAATTCTCGCTCAAAGTAGTCAAAATACAAAAAAAAAAAAAAATCAAAATACTTTTGAGTTGGGCTACTAAAATAGATAACAGATTGACATAAATTTTTTAAAAGCAAACATCTTTATTGATTTTAAACCTCTGCTTAATGGACACAATAGGCTACATGCAATAGTAGTATAATTTCATTCTGAAGTGTTTTAAAAGCTAAAATCGTCTAAAAAAATTATGATGGGATGTCAAGTTCTTCCTAATCGGGAGGTCGGGCTTGATTTCCCGAACCCTGAATTTCGACATGGAACTCTTAGTTAAAAGGGTGTTTTCTACATTTAGTCGGATATCGGGATTTCTAGTTGGAAATGAATAAACAAATGTTGCATTAGCATCAACCACAAATACGCTTTGCTGTCAAGTCTTGTTTTGTTTATTTTCCTACGTCACCCTCGTCGTAGCAACTAGAACTTTGAACTTAACCAATTTAACCAAGAAAAAAAAATTTTACTTACCACGTAACATACACATATACAAGCGTATAGGCTAGCATGCGCAGCAGCAACCGCAGAAACAGGCAATTAATAATTCTAACGTTTTTTTTTATTTGAAAATGAAAGCGCACCTGAATCTAATTAATCTGATCAAAAAGCTATGTTATTCATCAGTATGATGACTTTGGTTGTTATTCTTATCAATTAAAAAAGTTTTGCTACCTCTACCTTTATGTAATTCTTTGTAATATAGCACAATGTGAACATGGTACTTTTATTCTTCATGGCATGCATAGCTATTTCTGACATAATGTGGCTTAAGAGGGCAAATGATCCCTCTAACCATGAAAAGTTTCTAATTAAGAAAAAAGTCTGGGATTGCAGTTGTGGTTGGAACAATTGTGGTTGCAATTGTTGTTGGATGCCTTAGCTACAGCTGACAGCCAGTGACAGATAGACCAGAATAGCACATATGGGTACTTAGACCAGAACGGCACATTTTTGGGGGGATAGAAACCCTACAGATCCTATTCGATGAATGCGATTTGACGTGTGTTTAGCTTTAGATTTGTATGCATTTGGTGTTAAACAAACCTGCTCTGTTTTATAGACATGTCTAGTAATTATTTTGCTACCTTGCCTTGCCTTGAACCTGAGCGTTCGTGATATTCTAATAAATTAAGGTTGATCGGTCACCCATCGTGCCCCTTCAGGCTCTTTCTGTCCAAGTGGATCAATGACCCGACCCAGTGGTCGGACATTGCTTATCCGGACATCTACACATATTTGATCAAGTCACCAGGTACGGCACCATTAGGCAAAGTATTGTCTGTAAATAACCAACCTGATAATAGCCAACTGTTTGATCTAGGCTAAGCTGAGATGTAGTTGGAGACGACATTCTGATGCTGCTAGCTAACGTGACTGTACTCCAGCAGTCTCCCGTTATGTGAACGCGCGATTCTTTGAGCCTTGGTTTCCCCCTAAAGGGGGAGCGGCCTTGATGCTTGGCACTTGATGACGCGATGCCGGGGTGGTGTATACTGACATAATTTTCTAGTGGGGGAGTGGTTGGGGGTGGAGTTGACCAGCCCATTAAGTTTGCCTGCCTGAGGTGTGAATCTTTGCAAGCTCTCGATCGTTTTCTCAGTAAATTGTTTTAAGATGTACCAACCGTTGGGGAACTGGGAACATAAAGTTCACAATTGAGGCCAGGATATCCAAAGACATATTTGCCAACTGCAGTTCTTGTAGAAAAACCAAGTGCTGCCACATCCCTTAGATAAACAATCTTAATGCCACACTGTAAAATCTGCTTTGATTATTGTGAGACATAAAATAATACTTTCAGTGTTAATTCAGCTCTATGAGTTTAAATAAATCCACACTGGATAAAAAGGAACCCCCCCGTGTACTCCAACTCTGAGTTTGGCTCTACCATGCTTGTGCCGTATCTAGCATAGATCTGCCTGTTGAAGACAGAGTTGGTCAAAAGTTACGGCCTGATGTGAAACAGACCTGCCGGCGCTACATACGCTGTATGCCATCAAGATCAACCTCGTTCTGTCATACGCTGTGCAGTGCTCTTAAATCTGCAATTCCAAATATGCACACATTCTCTTCAATTGCATAACTCTGTAATAATGATATAGTATTCATGAACATCCAGATGGATAGACTGCACATGAAAGATTATCCTTGAGCTTTTTTTGTCCCCAAGATGAACCTTCCAAATTTATTTCGTAACCAGTTTTTATTTAATCTTCTCTCGACTCCCAGTTGGCAATTGCTTCTATACGCCCAAAGGGTATAGTCTCTCCTCCACAGCATCTAGCTGCCTCATTTTACAGTGCCCCCTGCTGAGCTGTGCAATCATCGCGACCAAGAAATACACATCATGCGCACCTATCACAGGGTCCCCATTGGACAAAATAATCACTCATTTGCAATGAGACGGGGACACACCCTCTTTCTGTGGACATGCTAGAGCCAATAATGCACTGCTTTATGTGACAGATGGCCACAGCAGGCAGTGATATGATCAGGAGTCCATATCAGACCACAGGGTTCACCATAACCTGGCTAACCCATTTTGCTCCTTCCTATTGACCTGGATCTAACACTTTGAAATGTTCCCTATATATTTTGTTCTTATGTTTGCCTCAAGAATTTGGTGTAATTTTCTGCCAAATCAGATCAGTGTACTGTATAAATGTACGGATTTCAGCCTTCTGTAATCTTCCAGAAATGTGCGAAATTGACATGCTTCCCTGTATTTTTATTCTTGTTGATGCTGTAAAAGCTCTTTTTTCCCCCTCCCTAGTTTCAAAGTGTGAGGCGTATCTGTAATACCATATGCTTCCTGTTCTTTCAAACAGTTTTTAACAGTGGGTGTCCCTCCTTATTTACCCGATCCGCCCCCCCCCCCCATACCCCCGCCCCTCACAGACATGTCCCGGGCTTCTACTCAACCGCATAATGGAATGTTCTTCCTCATTTATTAAAATTTAAATAATTAAAACAGTCTCTGTCAATCACCTGCTTTTAGTTACACTTGTATAAAAGCCAGGTGGGCCAGGTGCTGTGAGCAATGTGTTCAGGGAAGATACCCGAGGTATTCCTCTTTCAGGTTACGTTTTAATCCTGTAATCCTTCAAAAATGTACAAAAATAATAGAAAAGTTGTCGAATAACATACATTTTTTTGACATACTCAAGTTCAGTCTATTTATATTTGCATTTTTGAGTGGATGCTCTCATCTATTAATTTATGTATGTATTATCCAGATGTTTACAGAGGGGATTATGTAAAGTATTTAAATTTGTGATAAACTGGCTTCTTAAACACAAACACAATGCTCTTTAAAAAAATAAAGTAAGAGCAATTAGCCGTGGTATTTTTAGTGTTATTGTAGTCCTCAGGGGGGAACGAACATCTGAGTAGAGTTCATGATGATGATGATGATGATGATGGTCATCATCTTCATCCAAGTAGCTAACAGCACGCCCTAGGTAAAGTGCCATGGCTGTAATAGTGTTGATGAAATGCAGTGCCATAAGGGCAAAATGGCCTCCCTGCATATGCTCCTTTTGGAAAGACTGTACCAACGATATACAAGAGTTTTGTACAGATTGGATTGGATGTGCAGAATTCTCACTTGTTTTGCTCACCATATAAATTATTCCTGGCACATCCTCGGCTGTCAAGTGCTGTCTGTAAACCTGTACAAGATGTGAACTCGTGGCTTCACAAGCGTCAGAGTGCAGAGGCTCTGACGCTCGTGTCTATCGACTCAGTATTGACACGGGATTTAATCCCCCAAAAAAGTATTGTTTTGATGTTTCTCCCTTGCTGGAGAGAGAAAAAGGACCGTGATGTTAGGCTGAGAGAATAGGTTGTTCTTTTCATTCCTCTGCCCTTCTTCATCCCTCTTTTTTATCCGTTGGAGGTCTTTGTCATCCCAACCCGATGCAGATGATCTTTGTTCTGGGAGGCTGTGGGAGCGCAGACGTGCGCTTTGTTGGAATGCCCTTGACACTTTCTGCTTGTCTTGACTGGTACTGAATAACTGTGGTCACACTGCTGAGGCGGAGGAAAATGTTACAAAAATATGTGAAAAAAATATTGAATTATGTGGGGTCATTGCAAACTGAGGTGTCGCCAATTATCATGAATGAAATGTGTGGACCCCCCTCCCCCCCTCCCGCCACCAGATAATTGGCGCTCCCCAAGATGGATGCCGCCCTAGGCCACCTCCTCCTACGTACTTTGCCTATGTCTACAACCGGCCTTGCCTATAGGCATAAGCAGTCATCATTAGTCATTGCAGCTGTGACCTGCTGCCTCATCATTGGGCCTGTTTAGAGGCCCTGTTCCCTGCTTTTGTGCAGAAGGCTCTCTTCGAAATGATCGACACTGAAACAGATGCAACTTTTGTATTCACCACAGTAAGGAGCAGGTGACTTATAGAAGTTCTCTCCATGTTCAGCAGGTGATTCTTTTGTTGTGTTTATTAGTCTTTGTTTTGGTAGTGTTATTGCTGTTTGGCTCCCTCTTACCTTTGTTTAAACTTCCTGCATTGTGTCACAGCCCAGCTGGGCCATAAAAATAAAAACATTAAACGTTGCTTTTGCTGCCAAAGTTGTCTGCCTGCTCTTGATCGTTCCCTCCAATCACCTGCCTGCAGAGTGACAGCCTTGCTGCTGCTGCTGCTGTGGCTGCACTGAGCCAGTCTTGTATAGTTCCACCTAAAATAACGTGATGCATTTTTCTTTTACTCCATTTATTTTATAACAGCCGAACAGAGACTGAAGCAGGTTAAGTGCGTTTCAGAATTTAAGTGCTCTTCCAGGATTCAGCGTCAGCCCCTACTGCGCAGTCCAATCCAGTCTGGCGGCGGAGTCATGGTTCTTTACCGTTTATGTGTGAGGCCATTCAGGATTCAGAGTGAATGTGTGGTATATAAATGAAAGTGAAATTGCTGTGAAAAAGCTAGCGTTGTGTTGTGCTCTCCTCCTGGCTCATAGTTCCACACTGACGCACATGTACAGATGAAGTCACATGAAATGGAGAGTGGGAGTCGCCGTCAGGGCATACGGTAAAACAGGCCAGAAATCGAGCGTGTTGTTTTGGATCAGTGTCGTGGACACCCATGCTAATAGCAGATGACTTGCAGCCTCGTCTTCACCCGTATGATGAAAGTGCTAACGATTAAGCTAGTGATGTAATACATTGTAAACACAGAAGGGTTTGTTGGATGCAGAGCAGGCCAGAAGAGTTTCATGTTGGACAGCCACGGTGAGATTCCTGCAGTCTGGCAGTGCGGCCGCTGATAAAGACCATCCAGTAAAACGGGGCAGCCTAGTGGACCATTTGACATGTATCAGCACTGGCTGGCAACCACCTCCACTCTGTTTTGTGGCAATTAAACATTAATTAACCTTAATTAAACCTTAATTAGCTTTGGAAGTCTGCACGGTCAAAGCCTCCTGAAGATGAAACAGAAAATGTAGCAAAATGAATGATCACAGAGCAGTGTTAATGCACTGCCGGCTGTGAATTTTGCAGGTTTGAAAGATGTCAAAGTGTTTGAGCTTTTTTTTCTCTGCTCTATTGTTTGTAGAAACGTTTAAGGTCAGGGCCTGTATTTATAAAGTAAGAGTAGGAGGGTTAATATAGGATCAGGTATACTTTGACCACATCCTAATTTTACCATCTCCAGATTCCCCACCCAAAAACAAAATAAAAATACATTCAGAACTTCCGTTCACGATGAAGGAAGGAAGTCTTACCATCTCAATACATTAGTGACTCAATGTGCCTTTCTAAATTTTTAATCCCAGTAGGATTATTTCAGCACTACAACCTAAATTCCATCAACATCTACCTGTGTTTTGACATCCAAACATATTCTGTTTGACTTCACACAGAATCTGAGGTAGAATCTAACATCCTTTACATTTTTTTGTAATGTCCTTCAAATATAGTGATCCAAACTTCTGATGCATTTTTGCTAACAAAGGGAATGTGTATTTCAAGAATATTCAATATTATTTATTTATTATTCATCAGTTGACTTTGACGGTAGGTCTCAGGAGTCACACTCACCTTAGGGTTCACAGAAAAATTTAGTAGTGGAAAGCAAAGTCTGATAAAGTATATTTTACACAGTCTCACCTTTTAACTATTGTGGACTACATAGGCCTACATACTGTTAACGTAGATTTAACAATCAGGATTTTACTGTATGTGGGAACAGTTACAGTGACTTGCAACCTATAGTGTTTACCCTTATAATGAACATTGATGATTACCACGTACTTCACTTTCCAAAATAAGAAACCATTTAGACTGATTACAGTCATGCACACAGACCCAACAGTCACAGCGGAGAGCTGATTGTGATGGTGTTTATCGAACCTCCTTTTTTCCCCCTTTTAGGTGATAAAAAAACTCAATCAACTCATAGGTTTTGGCACTGGAGATTGTATAAGATCTCAGAAATTACTTGGCCAGTAGAGTCCTACCTGGCTTGGAAGAAATGTGCTGTTGACTTCTCTGTGGCTCCAAATGCATCCATCAGCTGCACGTGAAGACAATGAAATGCTGCTCTATTCTGGCCCTCAGGCCCCACAGTCACAGTGTGGGATCCCTGATAGCCGATTACCTACCTCAGGCTTCTCATCAGACCTCAAGCCCAGAGCAATCAATAATGTCTGCCTCAAAACTTCATGATTCCCACTGTTTAGCGCTTTCCTTGCCATTTAAGAACAAGTCCTTCAACACCACCGCAGGCAAGGTGTCCGACAGGACAAATCGAGAACAGAGAAACTGTCCGATTCAGCTTAATGTACAGTGTCTCGGGAACCATTGCAGTTTCCTGAACTAAATGCAACAAAAGCAACAGGGAATTGTGTTGGTTCTGATATGAAGTTTTCTGATGGAATAATTTTGCTGTGTGTTGAGCAGCGTGCAGCATTTTGATTTATTACCTTTGTAAACAGAGTTTTAGTGGAGTGTTCTTTTGTTCTCCCTTCAGTGATTATTGCAATATCCTCACGCGGTGACACTTCACTCCTTTATACGCGTCTGTCGTCTGGTGCTCAGAGAAAGTTTTATACAGCCTAGTTTTGCACAGTCAACATATTTACAACTTTTCAGCCTGTGACTGCCAGTGCAGTTGATTGAATACAATTAGAACAAATAAAATAGAACTTTATTATCCACCAAATTTAGTTTAGGTTTTACCTCTAAGATAGAGTCAAAGGTCAGTTCAACAAATATTTGACTTTGCTCCTTACATTTAAAAAGATGAAAACATGCGGGTTGGTCCGGCCATCTGGCATGGTCGATTATATACTAAGATTTTTTAAACACCATGTTGGGATATTGATACACTTTGCATGAGTTTGATCATTTCAGCTGCCTTTATCCTTAATCTGTATCCTTTGTTTGATGGAGATTTGTAAAATAAAAATCCCTCAGAAATTAGTCACTGATGGGACAATCTGAGAAACAGATCATAGTTAAAAAGATAATTAAGTAGCAGACTTTGCACTCATAAATCATGTTCAGAAATAGACAAACAAGACACACAGAAATACATACTGTACCACTTTAATACAGTAAAAATAGATGTTGTATACTCATGCCTGAACTCAATGAGACAGTAGACAGAGTGCTGACGACCGCGTGTGCCACTCAGGCGCCTGCTATTGATGCAATGCTCAATAGAAACTCCCTGCCATAGTACATTTTGGCAGTTTTGTTGTGTCTTCATAGGGGCAATTCTTGGTTTATTTATAGCGCATCTGCTAACATGGCATACATTCCCAGATCATTATGTGATGCAAATATCCAATAATGGAATTCTAAGGAAATACCCAAATTATGCTATAATCTGTTATGCAATTAAATGCATTCAACAGTACCAATGAACAAATGTACTCTTTAGTATGCAATTATTAACAAATACCCAAATATTTTTGTAGTTTTTCTTCTCTTTTCCTTTATAGTTTATAGTTTTCTATATTCAACAAAAAATGACAAGAGGAGTGGAATAGATAGGGTTTTAGAGCTGAACTTAAACAAAAAAATATATAATAAAGCCTGCAGAACTATAAGCAATCATTAGACAAGCTAGGCTATATGATCATGCAATAGCCAAGGCTAACTCTGGTAGCCACTAGGGATGGGATGCTCGATACTCATGTGTCGACATGGTGTCGAGTTTTTTAATCAAAGCATTGAAGCGTTTCTGTGGTGCTTTACTGTGACATAAAGCTGTATAAAATTAGCATTTTACTGGATTAATACTTACCGTGTTTCTAACCCTAACCCTAATACTAACCCTAAACCAGATTTCAAGCCCAAGGAGACATCTCTTAAATATGATTTATTTTATGTTAAAATTTATTAAATTGGGTAATCAAAATCAATAACTAATCATTGCCTTAATCCCTAAACATACACCTAATTCTGATTCCACTCTAACACTAAACACTATTTTTAGCCCAAGGAATCACCTCAAAAATCAGACATTTCTGTGTTTCTTTAATGTCTGTGAGTAACATGGCATGTTTTTTTATTTTTGATTAATCAGGCATTTATTTTGATTGAATAGCACTTTTGCTTAAGACATGTTGGCATTTTGATTGAATCCAGAGGCTGGCCATTTGAACTTAAGTAGAGAGGTGGAACAGGACAGGCAGAAGAACCTAGGGCCGTGATGTGATAGAATGATGTGTTGCAGTTTCAGAGTGGTGCTGCTAAGCCTATGGTTACGCACATAAATTTTGTCCAAAGTACTTCTGTATACAGCTTGCTCAGCAGCACTGAATCAATGTGATTGATGGTTTTGATCGATCGATCGGCGTGTGTGTGGTCCGTGCATCCCTTGGCGAAAACCCTACAAATGCTACACAAAAGACTGCAGGCAATACTTCACAGCCTCCCGCTGTTTCTGCGAAGGCAGCCGAAAATGGCTCACATTCTTGCTCGGTGCCACTGTGACGGTCGGCACTCTGTCTGGGGTCTCGTCCTCCGACCGACCCTGACTGTGAGGTGTTCAGTCCGTGGTCGACTGGGGTTCGACAGCTGTGCGGTTAAACCAGGTCAGTCCAAACGAGTGACGATGAGCGGAACGCGTAGATTAGCACAGCGATCAACGCTTCAGTGAGTCCCACCCTACCCCAGTGCACTTCATTGCCGTAGGTGAGGATACCCAGAATGCACCAGGGTGTTGTGTGCACCTGGCTCTCGGCTGCACCCGAGCAGACGTCGGAAGGTGGAGGCAGGCGCCAGGTGCGGGAGCCAGGGAGGGGGATCCCGGGGGGGGAGGGGCTGCAGGGAATACTTCACTCACCTCAGAAAATCCAGGAATAGCTTTATGTAAATGACCTGCCGCTATTTACTTCCTTATGAGCACACTGACAGAGGAGATAGACAGCACATTAGGGCAGTCTATAGGCACTTTGACTGTACTCCACTGAAGAGAACTTAGAAATGCAGGGATATCTGGTGACCAGGACAGGAGGTTCAGCCCTTCAATAAACTTCCAGGTTTGTCCTTTCAACTGCTCTCTGAGGAGTATACAGTTTGGCAAGCCAGCCATGACCTTGTGACCTATTCCATACATTCACAACATTTCTTGTAAAAAATGCACTTGATGAGATTAATAAAATTGATGTGAAGTTTACTGATTTTGCGCACACACATACAATTCCACATACACTTCCACATACACTTGGACACATACATAGTCACACACATATACAGTGGATTGAAAAAGTACTCAGCCCCCTTAGACTTCTTCATATTTTGCTGTGTACAAACATTTGATAAAAATGTATTTAATCAGGCAATTTTGAACAGAGTTTTGCCTGTATGGCTGTTAAAGTACAATGAAGCAATGGGGCTGAATACTTAAGGAATAGATTGCTTTCGGTTATATTTATAAATAATTTGGAACAAATTTTAGATTTGACTTTTCACATTGACATTGTAGAGTTGTTTGTGTTGAAGCCCGATTAAATACATTTTTATAAAATGTCTGTACGCATATGAGGGGGCTGAATACTTTTTCAACCCATGTAAGAACTAATGCACATGCTCACACATATGCACACACACACACACACACACACACACACACACATTTCCATGCAGTGCAATGCCAAATTCCACACCCAATTCAAACATTATTTCTGGCTCTTCTGTACGGACTAAACTTAGATCCTCCCTTTTCTACTTTCTCTTATCTCCCTCGCTCAGCCCTGCTATCTTTTTTCTTCTTCTGTGGAGGGGAGGATGAGGAAGGGAAAGGGAGATGGCGGTGGTCTCAAACCCAAAGCGTTTAATACATGAGGAGATGAGACGCTGTTCAGGGTCCCAGTATTGTCATAGCCAGGCCTTTATAAGATTACAGGGGGAGGGCTAACTAACCCGCCCAGCGGATCGGCAGTGCCACTGTCTCACTGGCCACACTTCTAATCATGTTCCCAATTCCCAGGGGCCTTTGATGCTCCAAACATTCTTGGCATTCAAATAAAATAACTAAATAAAAAACTCCTTGGCTTTTCTTGCCATCTAGGTGAGATAAGGCCTAAATAGGTTCACGCTGTGCCCCGTTTGAGGCCAAAGCAAAACAGGTCTCTCGCTTTGTTTTCAAGAAGAGACTGACATGCACTTTTCTGCTAACATGCAGGATTGATTTTACTGAAAAAAATCTTAGAATATGTGTGCTCCCACTGCGGAGTTTACCGGAAACTTCGACCACTTCAGAATTGTTTTTTCATGCATATTTACAGCCAAATATTTACTTTTTAGATTCCTGTGCTGTCTCTAAATATTCAACATTCTTCTTGCCCTGAGGACAATTTTTTTTTTTAAACTGACTTTTATCAATATTTGATGTAATTATGATGCAGCTGCTTACATAATGAATGGTTTGGAAGAACTGACACTGCTCAGAGTTGACAGCTTTTAATTCCCATCCTGTTATTACTGCGATAACACAGTACATGCATGGCTGTGTGTGATTACAACACATGCCCACATATATGTGCACATACACGTGCACACACACATACATACACAAGCACACACACAACACAAGTGCACACATGCACAAGCAAACGCACGCGCATACACATACACACACTCAAGCACACACACGCACGCCTGCACCCACACACAGACATATGCACACACCCATGCGCATGTGCGTGCACACACATGTACACACACGTGCACACATATGCATACATATGTATACACACTTATTTTTGCTCTGGATTGGTTACTCTTTAAAAACCATCTCTCAAAGGGCTTTTAAAAAGAAAGGGTTTATCTTAAGGTTTTATAGCACTGGCTGGACTCGGGATTTTCTATGGCTATACAAATAAGAAACTTAAGGCTGTGTAGTGTATTGGGAAAGATGTCTGCTGGTTATAAATCATATATCAACATTTTACAGCAATCCAATCTTATGACTCACATTTCTTTCAAAATATTTGTGCCTGGGGCTTGTGGTGGGTCAGTCAGAACATTTGTATTAATTTCAGTAAACAGGTTGATAAAATATGATCCATGTTTAAATATACCCTTAATACAATCTGAAAGACTGACGTGTACAGAGGGTCACATTACGATTAATATGGGAGTTTTATTGCATTGAATTCCCATTACTAACACCAGCATGCTGAACCAAAGCAGCCAAAGACATTTATCAGACTTTATCATATAAATTTCTGATAAACACCCACCTTATCTTCTAACACACACACACTCACACACACACACGCACGCACACACGCACACACGCACACACACACACACACACACACACACACACACACACACACACACACACACACACTTTATCTCTTTCTCTCTCTCTCTCTCTGTCACTCACCCTCTCTCTCACTCTCTCTTTCTCATCCCCATCATGCAATGTTAATGAGACCATCAGTTATTTCACCAGTGACACCATCAAATAAATTCATGGGGGGCGTCTCCTGACGTCCTGATATATAAACAATACCACATACAGAAACAGGGATGCCACTTATGGCCACCTTACTGATGAAGCTAGGGGCGCGTGCAATAGATAAATGGACAAAAGAAAATAACAGGTTGTCATTCTGCAGTGAAAGATAGGATACGAATGTAAGCGTAGTAGGTGACACTCTGGCCATGCGATTTATGGTGTCTGATATATGATATATATATATATTTCTCTTGTGTCCTTCCTGCCCATTACAACCTTTATGGCTTGTAAGAAAGACATTGATTACCTGTGAAGTGAAGGATCTCTCATGTGCTCATTTCTGATGATAGGTTTACTATATATCCCGTCCATGGGCCAGTGTGTCTTCCACATGTTTCACAACTGGGTTTTCAACAGGAGGTCTGTGAAACCCCTCCCCCAGACCCCGGTCCGCGATCGCACTCTGAAACCCCCATTTTCTCTGAAAGCACCTAATTTTCTCAAAACTCTAAACACAAATCAAAAAAACCCACAAATCTCCTGCAAAATGAAATGAGATTTGTGAGGTTTTGCATTTTGTGTGTGTGTGCGTGTTATGATTTGTGTTTAGAGTTTTGAGAAAATGAGGTATGCTTTCAGAAAACATGTGTAAACAATTGAGAAAAACTGTAAAACCCGCCTCATCAATGAATATTAATCCATGCACCACTGCAGCTGCATCTAGCTCAAGAACTCTCTGAAACAGACAACATGACAATATCAGAAATAGACATAGAGTGGTCAATACAGTTGTGGCGAAGTGAGCCGTACTGCTCGCGTAAATACACAGAGTCCAGCCCGAGCTTCTGAAGGAGAACGGTTTTATTATCCGTCTCCTTATCTTACAACACACAAACAAAAATAACAAACAAACAGACCGCCAGACATCAGTCTTCCGCTACTTCTCAACTCCCAGAAGGCCCCTTTTGAATCTTCTCAGGCTCACTGTTGAATAATCAAGGCAATTGGTAAATTGATACAAACAATAAAACAATCATTCTTCACCAATTGCCTGATTACCGACAGCCATAAACTAGCCCGAGTTCACTCTCTCTCTTGCCGGCAGTGCCTAAAACCACGCCCCCCTACCACAACAGTATTGTGAAACACCGTAAAAAAAAAAAAAAAGGATTACAATACAGTAATATGTCAGTGCTGATAGCACACAATCAGTTGTGGGAATGTATAGGACTTGCACATAGTCATAGCGTAATTCTTTGACTCTTTCTGTGATCCTGTCAAAAGGCATCCTGTATACTTGCTTCATTCTCACATATACGGGCATTCCCCGTATAACACTGTCCAGTGTGGATAAGCTCACTGTATCAACGTTTAGAACACGGTCCAGTGTGGATAAGCTCACTGTATCAATGTTTAGAACACGGCCCAGTGTGGATAAGCTCACTGTATCGATGTTTAGAACACGGTCCAGTGTGGATAAGCTCACTGTATCAATGTTTAGAACACGGCCCAGTGTGGATAAGCTCACTGTATCAATGTTTAGAACACGGCCCAGTGTGGATAAGCTCACTGTATCGATGTTTAGAACATGGTCCAGTGTGGATAAGCTTACTGTATCAATGTTTAGAACACGGCCCAGTGTGGATAAGCTCACTGTATCAATGTTTAGAACACAGTCCAGTGTGGATAAGCTCACTGTATCAATGTTTAGAACACGGTCCAGTGTGGATAAGCTCACTGTATCGATGTTTTGGAACATGGCTTGGTCTTTAATGATTTTACTTTGTATTTGTTTTAGCGTTATTGCATTATTTTCGTCAAAAGATCCTCTCCCACCACACCATAGTAATCTTTCAGCTCTGCAAAAGATACAAATACAGTAAAATACTCTAAATACTAGAAAAATACCATGCGGTAACAATACTGTAGATTACTGTATTGACAAAGTAGGAATACAGTTCCCAATCTCATACGTACATACTGTAAAACATACTTTGTTTACAGTACTACGGTTCACTTACAACACTGCATTCTACAGTAATCATTGAGTACTGTATTTATATGCAGTACTACAGTAAGGCGAGTAGATTTCTTACCTATTCTCATTTCTGGAAGTCTGAATGATCGATGCAACTCAGAAGCGGCTCAAGTTGGGTTGAACCCTCTGGCCAGCCTCCCTCATGGTCAAACCATAGTTGACCACATGGTCAAACACAGTGGCCCAACTCTCATCAGAGATAATGGCTCTCTTTCTTGTTCTTCCTCTTCCTCCTCTTACTCTCACTCCTCTGCCTCTATGATCACCTCTCTCTTCAATGTTGCCATCCATTGCTCTCCAAACCAGGAGCTCATCTCTGGCCCTTTTATTTCTAAAGCTTTGATTGCAAATTGAACAATGGCAGTGTATTCCATGTGAACACAAAAGAGATTTTATTAATGAAGATTGTGCAAAATAGACAGAATTGGTTTAGGGAGTTGGTACACGAGTTTCAGGTTGTGGTCATTGTGTCTTAAGTTCCAATGTTAGTGTGTAAACAATTGAAAAAAACTGTAATTACTGATGGGGGTCCCTTATATGCATTTGAGCCTGCATAAGTGGAGGTCCCTGGATCAGAAAAGGTTGAAATCTCCTGGTTTAATTGGTTTTGGAGACTTGACATCTGTGATATGACAGACTAACTGGAAAGCTGAAAGTAAATCTTTTTTTTTTCTCAGAACTGTGCATCGGAACAGAACAGGATGTTCACTCAGCAGAAATGAAACAATGTGTTTCCATCATTTTTTATTATTCCAATTCAGTGACTGCCTTGCACAACCAGTGGTAAAATAATCCCTTTATTCAGATGCAATGAACTGAAACTTTGGGACGAGTGGCAATGTACTAACACACGGGTAGGCAACCCTAGAGCCGGAGACGGTCCTGGATTTTCTCTATGACTATATGTAAAACTGGATTCATTTTAATTTAGGTTTAATGAATATGCTGGAGGCACTCGTAATTTCACCATGAGAATATTCAGTTTCTGGCTTTTAATTATCCATCAAGCCCTTGTGCTCAAGCCCAGGTGGAACACAAACCAGAAATGTCACCGGCACTTCAGGACCAAGGTTGCCTACCCCTGTTCTAAGGTAATGAAATTCAACATATTTTACTTCACATGCACAAATTTGCACATGGGTAGTAACTTGGGGATTGTGGAAAAAAACTCCTTTTCACAGAAATCAAGTGAATAATTTAATCTGGCTTCGCACAGGACAATGAACTCCCCCTCGGAATGAACAGAGGGATGATGAATGGAATGAACCTCTACTGCTGAAGTGCGACAAGGGCTTTCACTAAATCATATTACAATAAGCCAGAAGTGTTTCAGATCAAATAAATGCTCTTGCTAGGTACTAGCTGCATAGTGAAAAGGTTAGATATTTCAAAACTTTAATGGAGTGTAGCATTCTGGTGGATTGCTGTTTGAACATAAACCAGTGGGGTGCAAAAGTAGGAACATTGCAGCTGGTGTTTTTTGAGAGTGGAGTGGGGTGGGATTTTTTTTTTTTTAGAGGGGGGGTTCACACAGCAAACGCCACAATGTTATGGTGGCTGGGCTTTTTCTGGCACTGTGGATTTGGCAGATTTATGACTTGCTGGGGGGAAAGTCACTCACGTGTGAAAGAGTGAGGCGTGTAATGGATGCTGGCGCGATGGGAGCAGCCTGCTGGGGAGATGGCAGAGACACATGGTGGCTGTCATTTCCCCTTCTGAGTGCACGGGTGTTACAAAAGTTATCCTTGGTGGGCTGATGGGCCAGTGGGGCTTGGTTTTGGGGGCCAGACGTACCTGCAAGGCTACTTACTCCTGGCGCTGTAGGGCCACTGTGCCTGCAGGGGTGCTCATTCCTGCTCTGGAGGGCAACAAAATCGGCATGGCAACGTAATCCTATACAGGGTCACTCAACACTACCTCTGGAGGACTACATTTCAAAATTGGTGACTCTAAACTTGTCCTGAAGGGCCACACTGTACATAGTCACTCAACCCTAGCTCTGGAGGACTACATTCCACGGGGCTACTCTAAACTTGTCCTCAAGGGCAACACTACCTATAGGGCCACTTAACCCAAGCTCTGGAGGACTACATTAATGCAGGACTAGTCTAAACTTTTCCTCGAGGGCCACACTGCCTACAGGGTCATACCGCTAGCTCTGGAGGACTACATTTCTGCAGGTCTAGTCTAAACTTTGTCCTGAAGGGTTACAGGGCTTTCACAGCTAATTTGAACAGGTCCTGAAGGGCCATTATGTCTGCCACATTTTGGTCCATCTAGACTATTATTTTCCACTTTCAATCAATCATCATCTCAAGCAAACCAATTTAATCTAACTACTAATTACCACATCCAATCAATCATCATCTCGACAAGATCAATTTAATGACCCTAAATTAAACGGATAATTTTGCCTTCAACCAAACAATTATTCACACTGGTCACAGAGACGAACCTATACAAAGCAAGTTTTAAAGCATCGTGCATCTCATAACCACCAGAATAACCTGCTTGACCCCCATCAGTCCGGCTTCAGAACCGGACATTCCACTGAAACTGCTCTCCTGGCCGTGACCGAGGCACTCTCCAATGCTAGAGCCTCATCCCTCTCCTCTGTCCTGATTCTACTTGACCTGTCAGCAGCATTTGACACGGCCAACCACAAACTCCTGATCTCTACACTCTCTGAGATGGGCATTTCTGGGACTGCCCTCTCCTGGTTTGTATCGTACCTCACTGATAGATCCTACCAAGTCTCTTGGAAGGGTTCTGTTTCTGCACCCCATCCCCTGTCTACAGGAGTCCCGCAGGGATCTGTACTTGGTCCTCTGCTGTTCTCCATTTATACAAAGTCTCTTGGTTCAGTAATCAATTCACATGGCTTCTCATACCATAGTTATGCTGACGATACTCAACTCTTCCTTTCTTTCCCTCCCTCTACCCAACAGGTAAAGGAGAGGATATCTGCTTGTCTGGCCGACATCTCTGAGTGGATGACTACCCATCACCTGAAGCTCAACCTCGACAAGACAGAGCTCCTCTTCATGCCGTACAAAACCTCCCCGCTACTCGACCTCTCCATCACCGTTGACGGGACCGTGGTGGCTGCCTCCCGCTCTGCAAAGAACCTGGGGGTGGTCCTAGACGACCAGCTGGACTTCAAAGACCACATCAGGGCGACGGCACGGTCCTGCAGGTTCCTCCTGTACAACATCAGGAGGATTCGACCGTACCTGACCACCTACTCCACCCAGCTTCTGGTCCAGACTATGGTCACCTCACGCCTGGACTACTGCAACTCCCTGCTCGCAAGCTTACCAGCCTGCGCCATACTCCCTCTTCAACTGATCCAGAACGCAGCTGCCCGGCTTGTGTTCAACCTCCCGAAATACTCACATGTCACCCCCCTGTTGAGGTCACTCCACTGGCTGCCAGTTGCAGCTAGGATCAGGTTCAAAGTTCTGACCCTGGCCCACACTGCAGCTAATAGGACAGGCCCCGTCTACCTGCAGGACCTGATCCAGACCTATGTTCCTGCTCGACCACTTCGCTCTTCTACAGTAGGGCGCCTCGCACTTCCCCCCCTCCGTGTCAATGGCGCCCGCTCCTCCCGACTGCGGAGCTTTTCCACCCTAGCTCCCCAGTGGTGGAACGAACTTCCCATTCCCCTACGCTCAATACCAACCCTGCCTGCTTTCCGTCGTGGCCTGAAAACACACCTTTTCAGGCTCCACCTGGACTAATACTTATCTAGGACCTCATGGTATGTCTTCTTGTTGAACTGTGTACCCAAGTTTATACTATTTAGAATAGCATTGTAGTAGAGATGATTTACCCAGTTCACTGTGAACTGCTCTGTGTTCGTTACTAGGGATAGCTGATACTGTATGGGAAGAATGTGCTTTCTTATCTGTTGTGTAGTTACTTCAATGACCTTCTATATGCACTTACTGTACGTCGCTTTGGATAAAAGCGTCTGCTAAATGACTGTAATGTAATGTAATGTAAATGTAATGTCATAATCTCAATGGGCAAAACAAAAAGCACAAGGTAAAGCAACTAAAAAAATGTGTGTAGTGAAAATTCAGAAATTTAGCTCTCAGTATAGGAGGTATCACTGTGTTAATCTGTGCAGTAACACCTCATCAGAGACAATGAAGCAGGTGTGGAAAGTACACATAAAATGACTAGTTTAACTATAGCAAGCTTATCAAAAGGAAATGCAACAGAAAGATGACGTGACAGGGCAGAGTCACATGAAAAATTAGTTATGTGGCATATTGTGCACAAACACCACACCATTAGGACATGCCACTGCTGGAGCAAGAGGTACGTCGCTGCAGGAGGAGCAGGTGATGGAAGTGGATGCCAGAAAAAAAGATGAGATGTTTGATCATTTGTTTTTTAGCCAGCCATTGTGAACCTATTGCCCCAGATAATCTACCCTGGGATAATTTCCCGATTATTAGCATTAGCTTCGTAAAAGCTATAATCTTTGCACTGAATCACTGGTACAGTAGTTACTGGCAGCCAGTAGCACTGTGTAATTGTTGCAGTCAGTGAATTCATTGGAATACTTAATTAGCTTAAGTTTTACAATACTCTCTTTGTTTGTATGCAACATCTCAGAAATACATGCATATACTGAAAGGGAAGGGACCTCCTGGGTTTTGCTTAAATATGTTTGACCTTATATAACAAAATGTAAATCTGTATGGAAGATGAGGAAAGCAAGGTACCCTGTATAGAACCCTGTAACCTATTCTTAAAAATAAAATAAAAATATTCAAAAAAGAAAGTTACATTATTGCTGGAAAGCAGTCTTGGAATGCTCATAGACGTTGTTATGAGATGTATAAAAGGCAGAGGTACACTGTGGGCCTGATTTACTAAGACCTCTTGGCACACGCAAAACCAATAATTGATTTGCACCAATCATTGGTTGTGCTATTAGTTGTGCGTGTGTTTAAAGGTTTTACTGTACATGCTAACAGTCTTAGTCAATCAGGCCCTGTGTCTCTAGGGGCAGGGGGTTGCTGTTAATTGTGACTGATTTTTGTTTGTTATTGCTTTGTTAATCCCAGGTTATGCATTTTGGGTGTATAGGCCTATTTTACCAAACCAGACTGCCCCTCAGATTGTTAGAGCTGATATCAGTTTCATTTTTTCCTTTAAACTAATTTTTTTTCCACTGTCTCCCTGATGATGTTATCAGTGTGTATTTAACTTCTAGAGTCTTTATGGCAACAATGGCCTTAGTGTATCCTGGAGAAATAACACAATCCCTGATTAGCTAAACCAGCAGGGATGAGGAAGAGTGTTTACAACATCTCCATGTCTGAGTGCCCAAGTACACCTCCACCCATCCACACAAAATACTCCACCACACCCTCTCCCTCTTGCACACACACACACACACACACACACACACACACACACACACACACACACACACACACACACACGCACACACACACACACACACACACACACACACACACACACACACACACACATCCCCTGTACAGAATGAAATTCTTAATGCTTCCTTTATGTAGCCATAAGGTTCTTTTGCAGAACTGATAAACACGTTTTCAGCCGAGCTTATTGAGCGTACTCTGTTGGAATATTTTGGCAAGAAGAGCTGCATTGTGGGTCTCGACTGTGTCCCAGCAGGACTGTGCAAGCAGACGTCCCTCTTTATTTACAGCCTGGAAAGTGAAGACACTGCTGATTTTGGGAAAGGGCCGCTTTTTATGGAACCGTGAGTGTAAATGAGGCGCGTCTCCCATTGCAACACCTGCCCTAGAACTAATGCGATTTCACTTCTTAATGAGGCGGGTTTTTGCCCCTTCAGTTACGCTGGTTACCTGCCGAAAGAAGTGAGACTAAGAAAAAAGAATAGTGCCCAAACAGTGAGACTTAAAGAATGCAGACGTGGATTGAACCATAGTGTGAATTGACGAGGGGATTTCCCTGCCACTGCTCACCTCACCCTCTCCTCTGCTTGACCAATTTTCAAGCTACCCCCCCATGAGACTCTTGTCTCTCTTCTTGTTATAACACATCCCAAAGCACAAATAAAAGTTTATACGTTATTTTTCAGTGTCACAATTAAAATCTAGGCTATCAGTCCACACTGATATGACTTTTGAGCCAATCAGAGTGGTTTGCTACAGAGAGTAAAAGGCTGTAATTGGTGCACGCCAATGACTGACAGCACGCAATAGCTCCACTAATTATGGGGTTGATGAAGCATTATACTCCAATTCACTTATTCTCTGAAATAGATTGCCTGCATTATTTTTTTGTTTAAAACAAAGGCTGGGATTCAATCAACTTTGGTCCTTAACTTTCACTAACAGTCCAAAGCAACACATATTATTTCTTCTTCACAAACACACTGGCGAGTTCAGCAGTCACTAAAACTTACTCGCCAAACTGGGTTTTCAAAAAAAACATTTTACTTTTGCTGGCTTATGAATCACAGTCGCAGTTAAGGGCAAATGTTGATTGAACACAGACAAGACATATGGATTTAAAAAAAACAATGTTCTGAAATAAAAACTCAAAGGTCAAATTAATTTGGTAGATGTATAATAACCAAATTACATTATACTGCTCGGTACAAGTATTATAAGGGAAGCATGTTTCATTGGTGTGGTTAAACTTTAAGGGAGAAACTGACTGAATATGTTTCCCCCACTCAGTGCATTTCTGTGTCAATGCATGGTAGATTGTCATAATAAAGTGTGACAATACTATTTATGGAAAAATCCCATACCCTGAGCTGAACGGCATTTCCTATTCTACACTAAATCCATGTTTCAGTTTTAATCTGCAGTCATTGGCTTGTAGTAATACTGTAACCGCTACAATTTTGGACCGTTCAAAATGCATTTACATAAAAATGAATCAGGTGCTTGCTGGGAATGTTGGGCTACCAGCCCCACTCTCTGTCTTAACTGTAGTTATGAAGCATAGCCCCACTGTCTGTCTGACTGTAATGGTGAAATTACAGCCCTGCATGGAATGTGAGACCCAAAGCAGCTCATAATGTTGACGCACTCCGTGTCAGAGTCAGGGCAAATTAATTATTTGCTTGTTCCTCCTGTTAACCTCACGGAGATAATGGACCATAGCGCTAAGAGTTGGAGATCCGCGTGACGAACGGGGAATTGTGTCAGGAAAATGGTAACAGGCATTGCAGCGGGCCCTCCATTCTTCCAATCCCCTTTACATTCACTCTGCAAGAGGTGCATGAAGCTGAATGAAGCAGGCGAGCTAAGGATTCCACAAACGTGCGCGATTAGGGTATATATTACACCACTCAACAGGCTGTTTTGGGCGCAATGAGGTAGACAATGTGTAAAAAAAATCTGTATTTAATGTGATATCTGGAACAGTGTTTGGCTCCACTTCTCACCCAGCTGTATGCCAGAAAATCCCACAAGGGCACATTAACCTCCAGACACTTACACGCCTCGAGTCAGTGCATTTTTGAAATTCTTGTCTTCGAGTAATAATATGTATGACAGAAACATTAGATGGTAAACACATTTTTAAGGTAGTTTTTTATCTTTTCTATTGAGAACAAAAATAAAATTTGTTTCTACCTCAGCACATGTTTTTTTGAAAGTGATCACATTAATGTGAGAGAAGAAAGTGAAAACTATTTTAACCCTCTTGTGCAGATGCCTAGTGACCATGCCGCCGGCAGTAACATTTTGCTCAACTGTGAAATGTGTTGCTCCTGCTGCCAAACTATTAATGGAAATCACAAACTCTGTGTTTTAACTTCATTTGTTGACGATTCGTGACGATTTCTGCCAAATACGGAGTTTCTAAGTGTCACTATATTCTCGTAGCAAGTCCATTTAACAAGCAACCCCCCACTCAGTCTATACCTACCCATGTGTGACATAGCGGACAGTAGCGTCTATGAGTTCCATCCATCCAGCCATTATCTAACCCGCTTATTCCTGGTCAGGGTCACGGGAGGGCTGGAGCCTATCCCAGCATGCATTGGGCGAGAGGCAGGAATACACTCAGGACAGGTTGCCATTCTATCGCAGGGCACACACACCATTCACTCACACACTCATACCGATGGGCAATTTAGAGTCACCAATTAAGCTAACCTGCATGCCTTTGGACTGTGGGAGGAAACCGGAGTACCCAGAAGAATTCAAACTTGGTACGTTCAAACCAGGATTTAAACTTGGTACCTTCTTGCTGTGAGGCAACAGTACTAACCACTTCTATGTTTGAGTTCATAAATATATTTATTCATCATATTAAATTATAATTCCGTTATAACAACAAGATAAACCCAACAATAGCCTGATCGTATGCCAAAAAAGCTGTGAATAGCCTTCTTCACTCAAATTAAAATAAGCATGTGAAATTATTGTCTCATTATACCACGTATTCTACTATGAATATCTGCTACTAAATATTAAATAAATATACAATCCTACCATTGGTTGTACATATAGTGATGTTCCTTTCAAAATTCAGTGGTCATTTATTGTCTGGTACAATCCGTTTGAAAAATATACAGCACTTTATACCTCTATTACACTATCGGAAATGTCAACTTGTAATACCCCCCATGCCCTGCAAGCCTGTATCATTCATTACAGTTAATTCTGGTATAATTGCCGGCTCTTTTATCCAAGAGAGTACATTATAACCTGAACAACGGTATATTGTGGGAATTTAACATTTAATTCTATAAAAAGTATGTTGTAATAGAGTGTATAAACTTGTCTGTGGTAGTTAAGTTTCGAATGGGTGACCTTGGGCCTGTGTTCTGAGAGTTCTGAGAGGGAGGGCCACAACATTCTTCAGATAAAGGATTTGCCACAAAAGCAGAGCCAGTTTATGCAAAACAGGAAACGCCAAAACTCATAGATGAGTTTCTATCATAATGGAAAAATACTAGACATGAACTGAACACGTGTAATTCTAAACGTTTGATTGGTTTGAATTATACGCCCAGTGATGTATGAAAATGGAAGGTAGAAGACATACCCCTTTTTACTTTACAGTATATAAGCACCACAGTAGCAGAGATGGGGGGTCCACGAGCGAGAGCGTGCACGCGCGAGCGTGCGAGGGAGAGCGCGCTTCCAGAGGACCACAGATGTATTAACCCATTGTATTCTTATGTAAAGACTTCGAGCTGACAAATAAATAAAGTGTTTTAACCTTTCGAATTGAATTGAAGAGTATCCTTGATCTACCTCCTTGACCACGAAAAGCAATATATTTAGATTGCTAACAATTGGTGACCCCGACGTGGGGAGGGAGATGATCTTGGATCAATCCAAAAGAAAAGACGGTGACGGTTTAATCTCTTGGACATTTCGAGGCGCCTCAAAAAGACAAGGTAAGCAGAACCTTTTTCATAAAATCTGCCTAGGAAATATAGGACATGTCTGAGAAATATAACCAAACCATCTGAAAATTTGTTAAAAGAACTAATTTGCGTAAAATGTGTCAGACGATTGAAATGATTTAAGGTGTATTCCATGACCCAACTTGACAAAGAATAAGGAAAAGTGCAGTGAAGACACAGAATAAAATATTCTTTGGTTGTGTGTAATTAAAAATTTGCGGGTCCATTATTTGTGGGACCTATGTAATGAGATTCTAAGGGCGTAGTCCTTTGGAGACGAATTCAGCCTTAGGATTCTGGGCCATTATCAAGTTACATAGTGCGACGCATATGCACCTCGGAAACGTAAATACGCAAATTACTGTGGTATACATTGATCTAGTGATATCAATGTAAGGTCCGTCGAACCAGACAGTCGACATTTAATGTATTGAGGTAACTCGAACCGGACAGTCGAGCTAGAATTGCGCTAAATCCACGAGTGAAAACATACAAAAGGACTTGATTCATGGAATACAGTTTTGATTCATAAACAGGTCTTTGAGTTTTTTATTTTTTATTTTTATCTGTTGTATATCTGCTGTATTAAAATGATAAAAGGGGATAAACAAAATTGTGGGTGTCATTGTAAGCCTTCGTGATACTGATTCAGTGAAAATATTTTCTGATAATGCAGACGTGCATTGAGAAAATTAAATGAGTAACTGAATGCAGCTGATCACAGCCAATGACTGCAATATAACTGATATTTGGTGAATAAATTAAGGGAAATAAGGTTGTGTTAATTTAATTAGAACTGTTAAATTGTGGATCCTAATCAAACATCAATATCTAAGTAATAAATAACGTTTACGGAATAAGGCAAAAATGACGACTACCGCGGATATATTGCGTAAACTATGGGACAATCTGAGCACAAAATTATGTGCCCAGGAATTGAAAAATCGTCGTGATAAATGGACTAAATATTTAGCCGAGTGGAACAAATTGAGATGGTTCCCCGAGCCAGACAAACCATTTTTGTCTGAGAAAAGGTGTGGGTTGTGTATGAGTGATGGCCATGTGTGTCGACACAAGTATGAGAAAAAGCGCTGTGTGTGGGTTGTGTATGAGCTGTGTTGTGTGTATGTTAAATCAGCTGAGTAGGTTAAAAAGAAAAAAACCTGTAAATTGTTTGACCCAAAATAATGTGATTTAAAAAGTGAATGGGAAGCCCAACTCATGGTATATTGTGATAAAGTGGGATTCTGATTGAACAAATTATAGTGTCCTGTTGGTCGTGGGCAGCCCGATAGCGGAGAGACTGGAAGAACAGACAATCTAACGGTGCACGCATAAAGGCGTCCAAATACTTTTGGCTTGTTGAGTTGTAGCCTTCGTAATGAAGTGAGCAGTTATTAAGTGGGTAGAAGGCACATTATTGGTGAATTTATAAAGGAAAACTAAAAATACTTGCAGTGCTTTGAACCCTTTACACCTTGAGTGAAATAACCAGCGAGTGTATTTTGTTAAAATTGATTTTATCCCGTAGCTTTCGTTTTGAAGTGGCGTGTAACCTGACCACCAGAATTACCGTAATAGCTCATGTAGGAGAGAACTTAAGAAAAAGAGTTAAATTATGTGCCCAATTATTTTCTGTGTCTCTGGAGCTATACTACAATGTATGATATATTTGCAATAGTTTGTGTTATAATCTCAGTGTACTATAAGATTTGTGAAACTTATGATCAGACGCATCGTAATGAAGACCCGCCTGGGAAAGTGTAAACAGTGTTGTGCAGAGAAGTGTGGAAGATCTTAATCAGAGTTTACGGTTGATTAAGTTTATGGTTAGTACAGATAGATAAGTGGAAGTTATACGCGAGGGAAACTTGCATAGGAGTGTGACAGAAAGTGGTGCATAGAAGGACATAGAAGGAAGTGAAAGTGGTGTCAAATTCAATTTGCGTTATTAGTTAATTTGTTATTACATTACATATATATTATATGATATTATACATATATGCAGTTTATTTTCATGGAAAATTCTGAGCGCACTAATTTGTAACTTTGTCCTTTGACTGGCTTGGAGTTATGTGCTACTCAGTTCTCTATTTTCAGGTAGTGATTCGATTTAGTTGCAGGCAAAACAAGGCAGAGACAGTCTGTTGCAGTTTATTGTGCTCAAATAGCATAGGCTACTGGCTACAGCGAATTTGCTGTGGAGAAGATTTTAGCCTATGGTTATAAATAAATAAAAACTAAGATTGATCTCAGCATGATAACCGAACCGTATTTTTGTCCTTCAAAGTGTTTGAAAGAAATAAATTGAGTACAAGCTCGAGCGTCATTTTGTAACAGACAAGATTGAAGAAAAAGGTCTGATTTACCAAATAAATTAATAAGTAAGTAATGCAGGCCAATGTACTGATTTTAAACCTCTGGTCAGGCACGTGCACACATAGACCTCAAAGGGGGCTTGAGCACCTGCCGTTTGGCCTCCTATAGAAAAGTGCCCTTTTTCTGTTTAAAAAAATATATTATTATTTTTTCTTTTTAAATAAATAAATAAATTATTGTTTGCGCACAGCCTGCCCTGCCGAACAGATATATTGATTGAATCAAAATATCAGGTCAGAAGATTGGTGCTCCCGGGCGATGCCCTCTACCATCCCAGCTGGTTTCCTGCCGCAGCGGCGGGCGCTGTGTGGGCACCGAGCCTTTCTATGGTGAAAGAACGCACGCACGCAAAATTGCATGCATAGGCACTCGACAGTCATGAGTCAGTCATGAGTTTCTTTGAGGCAGACATCAGGTATGTGGCCAAACAAAGTATAAATATACTGTTAATTTTCGTTTTATATTGATATTTATGCACTTTAGGAATTTCTTGACACTATTTGGCAAGTAGGGTCTATCTATGCTTGAACTATTTAGCAGCTCAAAATGTGCAAACTAGCTATTGTTAGACTTTTGCTAGTAATGTGATAATCAGTGGAATATGGTCGAGTTCGTGTGTCCCATCCACTTAACCTAAAATAACTGTCCAATCGCACCACAGCAGTTTTAATGTTGTCTAGATAGCTGGTTAGTTAATGTAATACGTTCAGGGATTAAAGTTCTCCGTCGCTATGATGATGCAGTACAGCACTTAAAGGCGAATGAGAATTGCGTTTAATGTGATGTTTACTGTAGCATAAATATATGTATAAATTTAATGGGCTATTTTTTGTTATCCTTTACATTTCAATAGGCTACATTATTGAAATGGGATTTCATGTAATTCATTGTTTGATGAGTTCAAGTGTTAATAATTTGAACGTTAAAAGCAGTAGCGTATTTAACCTATTTCCACGAATCCACACTGACTGAGTGTGAAAACCCTATTTCATTTGATTAGCTTTTCATATTTGTCAATGTCGTTTTAAAAGCAACATTTTGAACACCCTGTTACTACGTTTATATTGTCAATTGAAACGAGCTGAACACGTTTAAGAAGGTCAATTAAAAAGGCTATTTTCCATATGTCTTTACTCTTCTCTGTTGAATTAATCTCAGTCAACTCTATGTTAACGTAAAGCGCCCTTATGAGGATTTTCACAAAAGTGCAAAGCATTGTGAGAATGCAAGAACGAATACGGGTAGACTTTTATTTTATCGGTTGCTATAGGCCTACTGGCTAGGAAGGTGATACATTTTTCAATCGTTTTGTAAAACAATCTACAACATATTTAAACAACATTTTGTAATGAATACGTAAGGTTAAATTGTATATATGTACCATTTTATATGCTGGCTTACTTTGGGGGGGGGGGGGGGGGGGGTTGTAGTAGTAGTAGTAGTAGTAGTAGTAGTTTTATTTTTTATATTAACTGTATACAGGTACACAAAGCAATATCAGCCTCTTCTTATTGCCCGTTATTACTAAAGAAATTATGCCTTCTCTGGAGAGGTGGTAAGAGACGAATATGGAGGCGAGAGAGGCAGCCATGCAGCCAGAGGAAGTGCATCTTTGTCAGCAGTATTAAGCTGAGCTTCTGCAAGTGAGAATGTCAGTCAGAGGGCTAGGTAAGAGTTGGGCTAGTTAACATGAGGAGAATTTACTGAAATAGACTTCATGTCTTTGCATGTATCATTATTGAACTGTCATGTGGCAGTGTTTGAACCAACCTCAGTCATGGGTTTGTTTTAAATACATACATTTTAATATCCCTTTAACAGTGTCGCAAAAGTAGTCATTCCAGGCATATATTTATTTAATTATTTAAAAAAAAAAAACGCCGACGTGCCCTTTTATAAATTTGGGCCCCTGCCCCTCTAATATCCTCTGCACGTCCCTGCCTCTGGTTAATGCAGATAATGCACGCAGTTATAGTTATAGTTATACAGTTATAGCTTCATGCTAGTGAAGTATAATAAATCGAACAATCCTTTCACCGTCCTGTCGGGAGGGGTCAGGACCATTGCACTACACGTAATTCAAACTTTCTTCCAAAATAGACACAACATTCTAGAGTCTGGTATAACGTAATTTATTATAAAAGATTTGCACGAATATACATACCCAGGCTGATCGGCTAAACATACATATGTTAAAAACACTCAATCACACAGTCCAGTCTGAGTCCGTCAATTTCATGCTCACCCGCAAGACGTAAAAACAAGTCCGTTAATGACAGAAGCAAAACAAGTGCACACTTTATTTGTCATAACAGCGCACCATGAAGTTCAGCTGACATCTTGTGTGTTATTGCGACCCCCCCCCCCCCCATTTTTTCTGGTGTTTCCATGGTCTGCAGAGGTCTCTGCCTGTCCTAATTAAGCATTACATATGACCCTTATTTATATGGTAGTTTTGATGAAATGCTATGATTTAATCATATCAGAAACATCCTAGTCACGGTTTGACAATAGTAGTTCAATTTACATAGTTTTTACACCAATGTTTGTAAAGATAGACGATAAATGTTTTATTTGGATTTAAGAAACTCTATCAGTTCCTCAAGCTGCACACACACATACATTTTCAAAACTAGCGTGCTGGATGATCTTCCAGACAAAGAATGTGTAGGGAGTGGTACATGCTTATCTCTTCAGACGGGCTAGGAACAGGCAGTTTCCCTGCGTGTGGGTGTGTGTATGTGTCCTTGAGTTGCAGGTGTCGAGTGAGCTCATGATGCTCATGTTGGGTGCCTGGCGTGGGACCATTGTTCATTGAGCACACTTCGATACAAATAATGAGCTCATTTTTTCGGCGGGGTTGTCTGCCCTTGAGTCTGAGGCCTTGAATGTGTGCTGTTGTGCACATATGGGCTTTTTGTGCAATTCATCCTACCACAGAAAAACATATTCATATTGACACTACATTTTGATATAGTTGGTCCTACAGTATGTTATATAATTGTATATAGGTAATGAATAATCTATAATTTGTCACAACAACTGAACTCTAATACGGGGTTGTTTCACAATGAGGGTCACGGTGTGAGTTGCCATGATAACGTGATGGTAATTTATTTCTAGCAGGGAGGTCGGGCCGAGCACCGATTTCAACTACAAGGGGCTTTATTACATTTTCCATCGTGAGATATCGGGATTCTTAGGTAGGAAAAAATAATAAATTGATAAACGTTGGCATTAACCACAAACATTTGCGGTTAAGTTCATTTTGAATATTTTTACGTTTTTAATGTATATTTATCACTAAAGGTGATAAAAGGAGGGATGATTGTTAGAGAAAAACAAATCTATGCATTACTCAATGATTAAAGCTATTAAACAGAGGTGTTTATTATCCAAAATGTATGATCACATGTTTACTGGAAGGTTTTGACACAATCAGACAAAACCTGTTAGTCATAAAGGGGGGGTCTGGTGAAAGGAGATAGAAAGCTTGTGCATGTGAGGCTGGAGCAGAGAGTCCTGTGCAGTGGACAGAATGGTGCAAAGGGCACATTCTGTAGATAAAGGAATGGAGGAGTATTGAGACATTATTCGCTTATGATTGGATGGTTTTTGCTGCATTAAGAAGAATATAACTACAGCAGCGACTGCACAAATAGCAAATGAATAATTCTAACGGGTTTACAAAAAAAGAAAGCGCATCTGAATTTGATTTATCAAAGTAAAAATCAATGTTATTCATCAGTATGACTTCAGTGTTATTATTACACTGATACATCAGTGACCGGTGGGTGCTCAATCATGGAAAGTTGGTTGCTGACCGATACTGTTGCCAATAACATGCTAGCGAGGTTGATTCGATGTTTCCTTGCTGCCTGGAATGTGGTTAGTGCCTCAGAAGTGAAAGTAGATATTAGTGTTTAAGCAAAATGTTACAATTCGTTTTGAGTGCCATTTTCTGCATGTGCAAGTTGATTTCATGCAGAGAGAGGGTCTGCGTTGTCCGCTTTGAATTTAACTTTTCAGTCTTTCAGGGAAAGGGGACTTGTTTGGTGGCCAGAGAAGAGAATGGAATAGAACCGGATAGAATAACTTATTTTCCCATGAGGGAACTTTAGTTGTAGTTTCCAGCAGCCAAGACATAGAAAGTGAGACAGTGTTTTAGTCAGTGGCGGCTGGTGATCTAAATATAGGTTGGGGCGCTAGCATTTCTAAAAAAAAACAAATACATCTGACTTTGACTTTAAACAGAAAAAACAAGCTACCGTGTGTCTCAGTTGCATAAGACAGTTTGATTGGCAACAGTGGAGGACAGTTTTTCAAGTAAGACATCACTGAACTAGAGTGCGGATCGGGCGCATATTTCTGTCCGAACCCGACCGAGCCCGAGATAGTAGTAACAAGAGCCGACCCGAACCCGACAGGATTCTGCTTTTTATGTCCGAACCCGAACCGAGCCCGACGCAGTTAAGGCACTGAAGCGCTGACATTGTGTTTCCCCCTGTCACGCAGTTGTTGTTACCATGGTTACAGCTTCTCTGTTTAGTGGTCACTGGGCACCTAAATGACCGTCAAAAGGCATTGTTTTATTGGTAGATAACAGACACACACAATATTCGGTATCATTTTTATTTATTTCACACTATATTTTCACCAAAAACAACTTGAAGCACCATGTGAAGTAAGCTAACCCATCCAATTAGTACAGTAATACCTTGACATACAAGTTTAATTCGTTCCGTGACCGAGCTCGTTACTCGGTTTACTCGTATATCAAATCAATTTTCCCCATTGAAATTAATTTAAATACCATTAATCCGATCCAGCCCCCCAAAAAACACCCTAATTTCTTTGTTACGTTGTTATAAAAATGAGAAATGTATTTATAAATAATAAATAATTAATACAAAATATAATACAAAGATAATAAAATAGAATATAAAGAAATAAACTGGTTCTAAACTTAATTGCTACATTATTATTCTTCACTTACACTTAATCTTCATCAGTGACGTTTGCATCTTTTTCATAGATTTTTGGCTTTTTCGTCACGCTTTTCTGACTGATCTGCAGGGCGTTTCGATAAAAACCTATCCATGGTGGTTTGTTTCTTCCTTCCCTTCAGAATTTTTCGGAAATGCGAATGCAATTTCCGAAATTGCATTCGCATTCGCAATGCTCCGCTTGCTCGGCTCGTAACTCGGGTCTAGGCTCGTAAGGCGAAGCAAGAAATTGCTCGGAATACTCGTAAGTTAGTGCACTCGTATGTCAAGGTTTTACTGTAGTTCAAAAGTAAAATGTTCGCTAGTTGTTCGGCCGCCGTGACCGAGCCCGACCCGTTTCTCCCAATGAACGCCTTGAGAAAGGTTCTTTTTGCAAAGAAACAACCGAATTTTCTTTGCTTTCTGTTCCACTTGAAGAAGCCATTTCGAATTATCTCTCTCTCGCTTGGTCTAGATGCAGCCGACTGAACCGAGCCGTACTTGCGCACTCGCAGTGATATCCTGCTAGATGCCGGCTGGGCGTGATAAACATGCCTTAAATCCAATCAAATAATATCATAAACCATGAGGACTAATCAGAAAAGGGTAGGATAGTCCGGGGCGCACAGGCTTGCGCCCCGGGACTTCCTTTTTTGGCGGCGAATCAGGCAGCAGTATCAGGGGGCTCGCCTGAAAATGAATGAGTGCTCTGATTCACCATAACGTTACCGGCGCCCCGCAGTCCCCGGAACATGCATATGTAATGTATTAAACTTTAGACAACGCAAGGCCAACATATAACATGTTTAAGCTACTAAAAAATTAAATAATAATAAAAAATAATAATAAAAAATAATAATTTTAACCTACTAAAAAAATTAAATAATAATAAAAAATTATAATTTTTTTAAAACTTTTTTTTTAATTTGTATGTGGGGGAGGGGGGGCGGCGCCCCAGCGCCCTCTATAGGCCGGCCGCCACTGGTTTTAGTGTGATTTAACCGAGTATGTGTATATATTGTATAACAACAACACTGTCAGGAACGACCATTCAACTCATTCTTTAACCAGTGTAGTGGGCATGCGCGAGCGTGTCTTAGTGATGTGCAGTACGTGAACGAACAAATCTTTTTGAACGAATCTTTAAAGTGAATTGAGTGTACCGGATCATCACTCAATGATTCGTTCATATGCTTGAGTGCGCATCAGCGGTCAGGAACTGTAGCGAACTGTACTGACCACAGACTACCCCTAGTTAATGACAGTCTGCCCGTTATTAAACCATTTCAAATAATGATATTGATTAAATAAAGCACATTTTTGTTTTCTTTTGTATCGAAATAGCACAATAAATGGAGGCTATTTTAAGGAGGCCATGCTATAACCATGTTTTATATAGGTTGCGCTATAAAGGACCAAGTGAAAATAATTGAGCAACAGCGGAGTATTGAAACAATGTTTAAGCGAAGATAAGAAGTGGAAACTTTACAGTTTAAGCTGGGGGAAGTGGAGGGCAAGGCCACCTTCCCAATGTTTGTGTTTTTTGTTCGGGTGCAGATAAATAATTAGTTTAATTTACATCCTAAGTTGTGTGGTTTTGTTTTGTGTTTAATTGTTTGATTTTGTCTAAAAACCATCAAAGTGAAACCCGGCAATGCGATCTCTCCTAAAGGGTTGTCAGTTTAGGTGCACAACCAAAACAAAGATAAATAAATAAACTGAACAGACAAATAAATCCTACGCTGCCCCGTATGTGAAAATGTACCCTAAGTGAAGGGAAAAGACTAATAAAGAGTTCTTCTCTGTTTCCAGCAGGAACTGGGTGGCGGCTCTCAAGCAGCTCTACTGACAATGAGAGCTGAACTAGGTCTAATTTCTCCCCTTTTTTGAATTTATGACAGGAACTCCAATGATAATTCCAGGGACGAATTATCACTGCTGTGAAGAATTACAGGGGATTGGAGATGAGATGACAAAGTACTGTGTGACTAACTGAAATTGTCAGGTTTCTCTACAGATATTGGGCCCAAGAAGACAGAAGCACACAACCTCGAGCAACTAATAAACAGATAACACACACAGAGCAAAGTGTGATTAAGGATGCGCATGGGCAGGACCATTGTGCAAAGGGGGAAGTGTATGATTGTGGGGAAGTGGTGATGTATAATAATTTGGAAAGTATCAGTTTTTCCCCAATAGGGCACAATCGGCCATAGGAGGGCCCATGCCGTTTGTATGAGGTCCGTACAATGGACCCCGCTTGAACAGTTCAAGAGGGAACTGGCGAGCTATGTGTAACACTTAACCAGAATGTGCAAGATTATTTTCCAACAGGGGATTGGGTGTATATTAAAGTAACACTAACACTGAATATACACACACACGAAGAAAGAATTACACAACCAGGAGCTATGTGCTCCCTCATCAATGGCAGATAGAGAGAATACACACACATAGATGCATTACATAATCTGCCAAAGAAAGACCGTGGCTGAGTGATGTGCTAGTAACCTCTCCTCTGTCCATTGGTCCGACGTTGAGGCTGCTTGGACCAAAGAAGAAGAAGCCAACATAATTTTGCGGTAAAAGTATCGTATGTTAGTCGAGGTAACTATATTGTGATAAAATGTTTAGAAAAAGCTGCCAATGCACTGTTGCCAAAATGCTAGGATTTTCTTTCCTATTGATAGAAGGGTAAAAAGTAAAATGTATTAAAAATGAAGGAGTATCGCTTAAGATGGATATCGGACAGAGACATGTCCTCACCAGCAGCAGACTCAGTCTAGAGTTCTGTGGTTTTGCCTATGAGGTTTTCCTGGTGATTAATTAAGAGCTCTGACATCATTGCTTACCGCTGTGCCAGTATTATAACCCTGATAGTTAGAGTAAATAAAATTAAGAAAACTGGGTTTGCAATGTGTACCTGCTTCAGGTATGGAGTGAAGATATCACCCATACAAGCTTGAAATACCGCTGTATAGTGTTGATCCCAAGGAGGGATCAAAGGAGGGAATTGTGGGAATTTAACATTTAATTCTATAAAAAGTATGTTGTAATAGAGTGTATAAACTTGTCTGTGGTAGTTAAGTTTCGAATGGGTGACCTTGGGCCTGTGTTCTGAGAGTTCTGAGAGGGAGGGCCACAACATTCTTCAGATAAAGGATTTGCCACAAAAGCAGAGCCAGTTTATGCAAAACAGGAAACGCCAAAACTCATAGATGAGTTTCTATCATAATGGAAAAATACTAGACATGAACTGAACACGTGTAATTCTAAACGTTTGATTGGTTTGAATTATACGCCCAGTGATGTATGAAAATGGAAGGTAGAAGACATACCCCTTTTTACTTTACAGTATATAAGCACCACAGTAGCAGAGATGGGGGGTCCACGAGCGAGAGCGTGCACGCGCGAGCGTGCGAGGGAGAGCGCGCTTCCAGAGGACCACAGATGTATTAACCCATTGTATTCTTATGTAAAGACTTCGAGCTGACAAATAAATAAAGTGTTTTAACCTTTCGAATTGAATTGAAGAGTATCCTTGATCTACCTCCTTGACCACGAAAAGCAATATATTTAGATTGCTAACAATATGCCATGTCTTATTTGATGTTTTGAACAATTAATTAGCCCAGCGTAATGGCAGTTTTAATTTTACCATGCATTTTGAGTGAATTTCATATACTGTAGTACAATCGTTAATTTTATGCTTGATGTCGGCTGCCGATTTTCATTGAAGATCGAACATTTGGCAGCATTTTGCAGATAGTGGAATACTATTTTATTGTTATGTTATCGTACATAATATAGGCTATTGCATATATACTTGTCACTTAGGGCATGGAAAATGCTCATTCCAATTTACTGTGCACTGATATGTGATAGATTCATAAATTTGTTTTCCCTTGGAGTCATTATGAATGGGAACATTAAAAAAAAAAAAAAATTATACATACTGTAGAGCACAGGTAAAAGTGATGTTTTATTGAGGTACAAGAGTGAATAATTAGGCTACATATTCAGGTGTCAATGTTATTATATTAAATCACCAGAAGGGGCAAATGTATATGCTTTATAATGGACAAAACAAATTTTGTAAATTTTTTGACATGTTTTGGATAGGGCTTTGGACCCATAGACATCTACCCCTCTATGCTGATGAAAATATAGTCATTCCCACTTTAAAATGATGCAAAAGTGAGCTTTATGAGCCAAAACCGTTGATTTGTAGTTAAATATATAATTTTCTTTTTTATTTAGAGCAGTGCACAATTTAGCCATTTGGATAGATTTGGAGACACTAATGGACACTTTAGTCGTTCTGCATATCATCCTCAGATTTTGCACACTTGTGGACATAGAGCTTATGATCCAGAAAATGTATAGATTTACCTGTTTCACTTATGTAGCTCTCAGTATTTTGTTGCAAACTAAAGAAAAACAAAGGTATTTTTGCATTTGTGGCACTTTATTTTGACTTGAATTATGAAAATAAACAAAACTAAGTTTCTGTATTGCTCACACCTGGAGTTATAAAACTCCTAAATAGGTGAGAATTTACCAAATTGTCCATCTTCGCAAAGGGGTTAAGAGGAGAAGTAAGGGATAGTGTTTGTCATGGCTGTGTGACAAATACATTAATTACCTGCCACAAAATAATGTTTACATCCATGTCTTTTTGTATCATCGCAACCACAAACAAGGTAGCTAAGGACCTTTCAAATTTTTAAATGAAATCAAGTAGAACAATGAAATGCGGAAGACGGAAAAGGAACAAGTAGTGTCGGCCCTAAACCTATTTAAAAATCCTTTTCATGAGGATTTGTATTGTTATTTTTATTAGGATAATAATTATATACTTGTCATGGTTCGTGTGCCATTTCTTTTCATTTTCCGCTGCAGTTCACGTTATTTCCGTTTGAGAATTGGCTTGTTTCATACGTCAGACCCTTGATGACTTAGATCCATTTAGCCAACCATGTGTTCCATACTGTTCCAGTGTAATGTACAGCTAAATCTAGTCCCACCCCCCAATTCTCATAGAGATCCATTCAAATGCAGAGACGTTATAGTATCGCTTCTAACAGTAACAAAAAATAAGATATCAAGAGTCTTTTGATGTTGTTGGGTCACAGACATCAGGAAGTCATGGCATGAAAAGGATATGCGACCAAATATAAAAAAATTATTTTATATATAAATGCACTGGTGCCAATAATTGTGGCACACATGGTTTTGTTAAAAAAAATTATTTCTTGATGAAAATTATTTTCTCATAATAAATTCACTTCTATTAAAGGTTGGATTTTTCAAATTTTTTCAGTGTGAGATTAAGCTAATTCACTCATCTTTACCAGGGGTGCCAATAATAATGGAAAGCACTGTACATAGCTGCTGATTGAAAATGGTATAAAACATTTTTTTATGGATGAAAAGTTTAATTTTTGAGATTTATTCTCTTTTGAATTGCTTCTGAGGCTTATTGTATTCATTCTCATCTACATGGCCTAAAAAATAAGCATTATACAATCAGTGTTTAGAGAAGCAGCTTGCAATAGCTGACACTCTTCTTTGAATTTCAAAAGCACACAAATAACACACAGATTAAGTCGAAAAGAAGAAGGGGGTGTGTTTGAGCGCTTGGCTTAAGTGAGCTGTCTCAACAACATATTCAGGCATTCAGCACAGGCACGGACAAGTCTGATTTTGAACTCAATCAGACTTTAAATAACCACACAACTGGATTTTTATGTCTTCTGTGCAGTGTGCGTGGATCTTCAATTTCAATCAAATCCAATCAACTTTGTGGAGTAACCAGGGTGGCAGGTAACATTGTGCATTCAAAACTAAGCATGAACAGCATCTTTTTTTATGGCACATTTATGCAGCATTACTAAAATGGTCTGTGTCGGTCTTATTATACTGTGACTGTAATCACTGTCATAATATAAAACACAATGTTGTTGGTATTGGTATATTGTGATTCTGATCTCACAATACTGAGTTCATGGACAAAATCTCCACAAAACATGACTGTAATTTCCTTGGTAGGCTGTTTTCATTCAAGTGGGGGGGGGAATGTTATATTATTATGCTTTTTTAATGTAAATGTAGCCGTAATATCCTGTAAAATCTTATGGAATATTGAATCATCCCTGGTGTAACAAGACCAGGCAATGAAGCTTTGGTTGTGAGGACAGAGATTGTAAAGACATAACCTATTTAATGATGAAATAAAAGTTGAAATGAGAAAAAAAGATTGTTTCCTGAGCCAGTCTGCTGCATTAGGCAGGAGCAAGCAGGTGAAAGGTTAAAGTATGCTGCTCTGACTGAATATCTTCCATGACTGAGGCAATACTTACAGATCCCCACATATTCTTTGTAACCCTGTCATTTACCGAGGGTGTTGACTCTCTGGGGTGACATTTTCTTGCCACCAAAGTGTGACATCAAGCAGAAAGGGAAATGAAGGGATTCTCATTAACATCTCCGAAAATGTCAAACAGGTCTTTTGCAATTGAAATCTGTGTACTTGCACATATATTAGGTCCGTCAAACTTCAAAGGCTTAATTGTAATTCATCTTCATTAAAAAAGAAAAGAAAAAAAAAAAATGTTGTGACATGGAATGCAAGAATTATTGTTATTTTCCTCAGCCCATTTTGCAACTTGGATACAAATCTGTATTTAAAAAAGCAGTACATCTTGTTGATTGCTTTTTGTGATAATAAGAAGTCTTAAAACTGTAAAAGCTACCAATTCACACAAAGAAAAGAAGCATAATATTGTATATGTATATTGTTTTGACATTTTTTAATTAGCATGGTTTTCACTGTCATCTGACGTATCAAACAAGCCTTAAACCATCACTCTGCTCCCAGACATACAGTAGATATGGATGGATAATTAGAAGGGTTTCTTCTCCTAACTTATTTTTCCCCGGAGTTCAATAGAAAAATTTGTCAGGAGAAACAACCCTTAAAGTGATCCATCCATATCTACTGCACATCTAGCAGCAGAGTGATGGTTTGAGGCTTGTTTGATACCTCAGACCCTTGATGACTTATTTTACCAATCATGTATTCCATACTGTTCCAGCATAATTTACAGCTAAATCTAGTCCCACCCCCCAATTCTCATAGAGATTAATTCAAATGCAGAGACGTTATAGTATCGCTTGTAGGAGTACCAGAAAATAAGATATCAAGACGTTTTTGATGTTGTTGGGTCACAGACATCAGAAAGTCATGGCATGCAAAATATATGCGACCAAATACTAAAAATGATTACTTTATTCTACATTATGCTAAACTGTCCAATACTTTTTGATGCCCAAAAACCAGGGGGGGGGGGAACTAAACTCCTCAAAAAAAGTTCGGAAACGTTATTTCGGTCGATTATTCCTCCCCTTTAATAATACCAATTGGTATTGTATTTTATATCGTTGGAAAGCCTGATTAGTCACCTTTACAACGAGGTACAACTTGTAAGGATCGTGCATTCGTGGAATGAGCAACACAGCTAACCGTGTGGGTAGCGGCCCAAAAAAATGTGCCAAAATCCCCTGCAATATTCTTCTGTTGGTATTCACTCTTGTTTTGAGTTGCTTGGTGGACTGGATGATTGCACTCTCCCACAGTAATAAGGAAAAAACAACACATATTGGCCATTTTTACACTTTATTCATTTTACACTGTCAGGGACCTCAGTAGCGTGTGGAAGATCCATACGCAGCCACAACAGCTTGGCACCTCCTCCTCATGCTGGTCACCAGCCTGGTCACACACTGCTGTGGGATGGCATCCCATTCCATCCCACTGGCATACACCTGCCAGCACTTGAAGCTCAAAACGAGAGTGAATACCAACAGAAGAATATTGCAGGGGATTTTGGCACATTTTTTTGGGCCGCTACCCACACGGTTAGCTGTGTTGCTCATTCCACGAATGCATGATCCTTACAAGTTGTACCTCGTTGTAAAGGTGACTAATCAGGCTTTCCAACGATATAAAATACAATACCAATTGGTATTATTAAAGGGGAGGAATAATCGACCGAAATAACGTTTCCAAACTTTTTTTGAGGAGTTTATGTACAAAAGGTTCTATAATTTCTAAATGGTTCATCCGATATGGATGAAAATACCCTCAAAGTAAAGCTGACAGTCGGCACTTCAACCTCATTGTCGTTGTATCATTTCAGATGCAAAGTGCTAGAGTACATAACCAAAATAACAACGAGATAATCAATGTTATTCACTTCACCTGTCAGTGTTTTTAATGTTGTGGCTGACGGTGTATATACAGTGCCCTCCACTATTATTGGCACCCCTGGTAAAGCTGAGTAAAAAGGTTTGTAAAAATGCACCGTTTGGTGAATTAGCTAAATCTCACACTGAAAAAATAAGAAAAATCCAACGTTTAATTGATGTAAATTTATTATGAGAAAAAAAATCCCTCGTCAAGAAATAATTATTTTTAACAAAACCATGTGTTCCACAATTATTGGCACCCCTGCATTTATATATAAAATAAAGTAATCATTTTTAATATTAGGTCGCATATCTTCTCCATACCATGACTTTCTGATGTCTGTGACCCAACAACATAAAAAAACTCTTGATATTTTATTTGCTAGTACTCTTACAACTCTCTTTAGCTGTAAATTATGCTGGAACAGTATGGAATACATGGTTGATAAAATGGCTGTATCTTTTTAGTGTGAAATTAAGCTAATTCACCAAATTGTGAATTTTCTATAACTCTTTTTACTCATATTTGCCAGGGGTGCCAATAATAGTGGATGGCACTGTATATACAGTCAAGCTGGAAAGTCTGCACACCCCTTTCACCTTCTCCACGTTTTATTATCTTACAGACTTATACTACAATAGATTGAGTAAATTTGTTGCCTCAAACATCTACACACAATAGCCAATAATGATTAAGTGAAAACAGGGTTTTAGAAAATATGGAATTTTATTTTACTGACAAAAATAGGTTATTTAGGGGTTACATATCTTTACACACCCTTAGCCTAATACTTGGTTGCTGCACCTTTGGCAGCAATTACAGCTTCAAGGCATCTACGGAAAGAAGCTACGAGCTTGGCACACTTGTTTCTGGACATTTTTGCCCATTCCTCTTGGCATATCCTTGCAAGCTCTGTCAGGTTTGATGGGGAGTGTCGGTACACAGCCATTTTCAGCTCTTTCCACAGATGTTCAATTGGATTCAGGTCTGGGCTCTGGCTGGGCCACTCAAGGACATGCACAGACTTTCTCCGAAGCCTCTACTTTGTTCTCTTGGCTGTGTGCTTCAGGTCGTTGTCATGTTGGAAGGTAAACCTTCGCCCCAGTCTGATGTCCAGAGCACTCTGGAGCAGGTTTTCTTGAAGGTGTACTTCGCTGCATTCATCATCTTCATCTGGACCTCTGTCAGAGTGACCCTCTGGTTCCTGCTCACCTCACTGGCCAAGGCCCGTCTTCCCCGATTGCTCAGTTTGGCCGGACGGCCAGATCTAGAAAGATTCTTGGTGCTTCCAAACTTCTTCCATTTACGAATGATGGTGGCCACTGTGCTCTTTGGGAAGTGTAAAGCTGCAGAGATTTTTCTGTACCCTTCTCCAGATTTATGCCTTGACACAATCCTGTTTCTGAGGTCTGCAGATAATTCCTTTGACCCCATGGCTTGGAGTTTGCTCTGACATGCACTGTCAACTGTGGGACCTTATATAGGCAGGTGTTGGCAATCCCCAATCATGTCCAATCAATTGAATTTATCACAGGTGGACTCCAATTAAGTTGTAGAAACATCTCAAGCAGTATCAGTGGAAACAAAATGCACCTCAGCTCACTTTTGGGTGTCATATCAAAGGGTGTGCACACTTGTGTACATATGATATTTTACATTTAGATTTTTAACAAATTAGCACAAATGTCTAAAAACCTGTTTCCACTTTGTCATTCTGGGCTATTTTGTGCAGAATTTTGAGACAAAACATGAACTCAATCTATTGTAGAATATGTCTGTAACATAATAAAATGTGGAGAAGGTGAAAGGGGTGTGCAGACTTTCCGGCTTGACTGTATATATAGACAGAGATAAAATGGGGTGAGCTGAATTGGCTGAGACCAAGCAAATTAAATTATGAACAGAAAAGCTTATAAACTGTTTGAATATTCTGTATTTGCCAAGTCTGCATTGATAGAGTCTGCCAAGTTTGACAACAAAATATGACCACTGGACTGCAAGGGACTGCAATTTGAAATTCTAATGCGTTTGTTTGTTCTGCTGATTTGATCTGGGGAAAAAAGGACACTACAGAAGCTTCTTTTTTGGGTAGAGTGAGGGAAAAAAACAAAGCTTCTCTTTGAGAACTACTACAATCATACAAGGTACACCTCCATCCAAATTATTACATTTTGAAGATAGATAAATGCAATATCTGCAATATAAAGGTGCTGATGTATTTCATGGCTAATTACTTCCCCAGTAATGTGTTTCTGACAATCCAATCAAAGCACCTGGGGAATCACGTTGTGCAGCAACTTGCAGAGCAGATGGTAGGAACAGCCCCACAGTCTACAGCCTATGACATTATAGAGGGGTTCAGAAGGGCTTGACATCAAAGGAAACAAACCACGGTTCAGTTCCACTGCATGAAAAACTGTGTTTACGGGGCAGACACTACAGTGCACAGAGGAAACAGAAAGAGACTCTGTTCTTGTCCAGAAACTTGCCATACCTGACATGGCCGTCCATTCCTTTTAATCTGGAATATCCGAGTCCAGAAATCCCAGATCACAGGCATGGCCTAGGAGTTTGCAGAAGTTTCTGGAAATGTACGTGTCGACATGAGAAACTATACCGCTTATAACTGACACATGGCAAATTTCACATGGTCTCCTTGGCATGTGTTTCTGTGTTGTGTCCTGTATTTAGGCAAGGGAATGTGGCCAAGTGTACTGTACTGTCTATTACTGGCCATGGCACATAAAAAATAACTAATAATAAAAAAGATGTCAGCTCTCTCTCTCTCTCTCTCTCTCTCTCTCTCTCTCTCTCTCTCTCTCTCTCTCTCTCTCTCTCTCTCTCAAATTCAAATTCAAATGCTTTATTGGCATGACATATTTAAAAATAAGTGTTGCCAAAGTGTAACAATAACAAAAATGAATCATAGTAACAATACCAAAAAAAAGCAACAATAACATCATAATAAGAATAATATAACATTGACTTTTTGTTATATTGTTTTTTATATATATAATGATCTTTTATTGTAACGGTTTACTCACTGTCCCTCAGGTTATGGCAGGCCAAGACATACTGAGCTGCAGTTGGTTCTTCCCCTAAAAAAACTTGCAGCTTTTGTTCAGTTGTCAAGAAGAAAAATTTGTTTTGGTATTTTGATATTTTATTAAAATATGTTTTTTGTATGTCTGTATATTTTTGGCAATACAGAAGGAAGTGCATCTCTGTCTCTACCTCTCCTGTCTTGCAGTGACCATGTTGTGTTCCTCTTTGGGTAACCATGTTTTTTTGTGTCTACCTTTTTCAATTGCTAAGGTGTGGTCACTGAGCCTGTACTTGGTCAGGATCTGTCTCTGCTTTGTATGACAAGAGATACTCTGCCAAATTGTATTCTCGATTTAGGGCCTAATAGCAATTAAGGGCGCTTTCACAAATGGCTCTCTGATCCGTTTCCTGGAGCGTTTAGAGGCCTGATCCGTTTCAGAACGCATATGTGAAAGGGAACCGAACCCTGGACCAAGCGAATCGTGGTACCTGCAGCGGAGGTCTGTCCAGGATACAATTCCTGGTACCAGGTATTATGACACAGTGCATTTCATTTTTTTCAGCGAGACTTGCGAGCTCACAAAATAAGTTAATATCGCTGACCGAAACAGTCGAGAGAGGTACGACTACTAACTACTAACGTTAAGATAATACTAAGCTTAGTTAAATTAATTAATTGGAGTAAACATATAAGTAACGAAAAAGGGGATATTGTCCTTAATTTTGGCCTTGAAGTTGTACTTATTAACCGTTAGTGGTGCGTGCAATAGAATTTTGCATCACTGACTGCAAAAATGTTTACAAGTTTACAACTGTGAACGCAAACCGTATTCTTTGGAATCTGTGGAAGCGCCCCAGGGTGCCGGTCTAGAGAACCGCATTCAATATGTGAAAGCGGCCTAAGTTTGTTTTGTGTTTTGGTTTGATTATTCCAATGTTCCAGATAAGAATATTGAAATTCCAGTGTGTCTTGGGGACTTGATTTGAGATGCATCCAAAGTTTAAGTGCTCTTTTTTATGTTTATTATCAATGGGTATTGGCCTAATTCTGCCCTGCATGCATTGGTGGGTGTTTTCTTTTTTGGATGTTTAGTATAGTTCTGCAAAAATCTGCATGCAAGGCTTTAGGATGCTTGTCCCATCTAGTATAGTCGGTATAACTGAGTGGACCCCATACTTCCATATAAGGCAATTAGTTAGATTACACTGTCATTACCAAATTTCTGTAATTAACCACATTTTATACCAAATTCTGATCGGTATGTCTATTTTTTTAAACTTTCAGTGTATTCACTGCAAGGCCAAAGTTCCCTGAGGCACTTATTTTGATTCCCACACCCTCTTTCCATAAAGAGGGTGTGCTCTAGTGTGATGTTTCCTAGAATGAAAAACATCCTGAGATCTGTTTTTTTTTTGGAAGATCATTATTTTAGATTTTTTAAAGTTTACTGTCACGGTCCAGTTCTGACAGTATTGCTCTAGAAGATCCAAATTTTGCTGTAGCCCTTGTTCTGTGGGTGACAGCAACACCCATAATTTATCTCTTGGTGATGGAATGTTCAGGTGCAGTCTGCATAGCCTTTAGATGCTCCACCTATGACCACAAGCATGGTCATTGTGTGATATTTAAATTGATATTTAAATGGAAAACAACATTGTGGCAACCTTTTTTCAACATCTATTTTGAAGTGTGTGTTTGTGATTTAACAAAATAACAAGACATCTCATCTGAAAAACTTTAAAAAATATTATACACTTTTTATTATATACATAATATGTGCAGCTAATCTTACTCTTTAAGATTTAACAAAAGTAGAAAAATAATTCTAAACAGTGTGCTAAACGTACAGCGTGTTTAATAAATAAAATATCTGTAGTTCCAACTTTCAATGAGATAACCCTCCAGCTACAGTGTGCTGGCTTCTCCATCCAAACCCCTTAGTAGGCCCAAGTCATTCCTCTTCAAAATCACTTTACTTTTTCCTGATTAAGTTATTGTGCAAAATTCAAGCAATTCATCTTTAAAAAATCCATCAGCAGAATATATCAATTGACCAGCAATCCCAAATACGATTCTTGCGGTGTCCCTCAAACTCCTGTGTCAGACAACCCAATCATTTCTGTGCTGTAAATACATTAAGAAAATGATTGTGGGCCTATGAAGCACAATGGATCCGACTGCATGGCCGCACGTAGTCCTGACCTTACGTCAGCTCATAACTCAACAATATAATTTTCATATCTTATAGGAGGCCAGGGGAGTTGGGGGCGGCGGGGGGGCGGTTAAGGTTTCATTTTTTTTCTGTTATTAAGTCACAAAGAAAAACTTAAATGGTCATTAAGTGACAAAGTCAGATTTGAAATTACATTTGACCTTTAGAGAATAGCATGGAAAAAGGAAAACTTTAAGTGATCATTGTCTGCTTGACTGCCTTCTGATGAATAACTCCATTGCTGGCTTGTAATGGGACATTTTATTTTTGCAGATCTCACGAGACAGGAAAGAGAAAATCCCTTCTGCATCCCATTCACACCACTGACCTTGACCAGGTTATATGCCGTGCGTCTCGGCCCTTTGACAGGGACTCGGGTTAGTGCTCACATGTGCAAATGGCAACACTGCAAATGGCGCTCAATCTGAAACGCCGCAGTCCTACATCTTAAAGCGAAGAGTCGACGATCAATCCTTCCAAGAGGGTGTTATTTAGACTTTGACAAAGACACTTGCATCTTGATAAAATAAACCATACAGTGACATAATTTCCTGATTCATCTTGGAAGAGAAGAATGCTAATGGATGAGCTCATAAAATGCATTAATGAGAAGACAGGAATGTGTGCAGAGAGAATTATGCTGTGTATACTGTATTTGTGTTTTCTGTTGTCACACACCAGCAACTTACATACACAGTACATCTTACACATGTACTGTATGTAATTACAAAAGAAAGGTTCCCATTATGCATGACAAGAAGGTTATCGCATCCCAAGCTGACAGTGAGCACCACCTGATCTTTGACACCTGATGGGGTTTATGTAGAGAGAGAAAGAATCTCCAGAAACATATTTGAAAGGTGAAATCATAGATTTATATCTGGTTAAATTTTAGGTACTTAATTTTATGCTTATGTGTTTTATTTATGTTTGGTATTGGTGTGTAGTGTGAGCCCACTGCAGTAGTAGTGCTATTTCACACTGTGACTGTTTTTTGTTTACTTTGGTCTTTTTAAGGGGCCTTCGTCTGCAAACTAGAACATTCGATTTATCACCATCATACAATCAAAATTTGATGATTCAAGAAGAGATTCAAAATCTTTCTCAAAATTTCCTGTGTAGGCTTATATCTGTTTCCATCACGGTTGGACTGAACCAAAGTCCATGGACCACTTACATCACAGCATGCTCTGATACCTTAATGATCAAAATCCCAGAGTTGACACTGGAGTTCAAACAGTTAGGCTGTTTTAAAGTGCGGTCAAATCTCTCTTTCACCTCACTCTAAGCAAATCATGTGTGGAATGCACACACTGACATTGCACTTAGCAAAGACATCTGATTGCAAGAAAACGGCTCTGCCCAAGGCTATAGCAATGTGTTAAAAGTATTGCTCTGTATGCTCATTGCTCAACTACAATTCAAGCACTGAATCGCGCACACACACAGACACACACACACACACACACAAACACAAACACATGTAAATGTAAAAATAAGCAATCACATAACAGGTGCCTGCGTTTGTGTGTGTGTGTGTGTGTGTGTGTGAGTGTGAGTGTGCCTGCTTGTGTGTATGCGTTTGTGTGTTATTTTTCCACAAAAAAGCAGTAGATGCCAGTGATTGATTATGTTCCTCAAAACTGCCAGACCAGTCATTTATCTACAGTTACGTGGCCTAAATTCGGGGAGAAATGATATATAGGGTGGCATAAATGAAATAGCGTTGTCACATTAGTCACCCTAATTTCAGAATAAAGCATTAAATATGAAAAGACTCAATTTATGGCCTGTCTTTCTGATTTGTAGTTCTGTTGGGTGGTGTTGTAACTGTAAAAAGATAATAAAACATTGTGATAGTCAGATATTACCTTTGTTACTTTAAATTACAGGCATGCATATCACTGGTAGTAAACCCAAAATCACCTTATTGCAGGCACATAAGCCAGATTTCATATTAAGTAATGTTGTCCTTGACTAAAACTTAAACTGCATGTGGAGAAGGGGGGCAAATGCGCATTTTCATTCAAATGAGTGTCAGCATAAGTATTAATGTATTCACGGAAGCATGATAAGACACCCTTTGTTAAATCAACTAAAAACCTTTGGTTCGGAAGTTGACACTTTCCAAACTGCAGTTTTAATTTTGTTTTAATGTTGTAGTGTTAAATTGCCCCGGAATCTGTATTCGCTCTCTGTTTCTTTGTGTTTGCTTGTACCAGTTATCCTCTCTTTTAGAATTGCATGTAAAAAATTTCCAAGGACACGTTAACATATTTTAGAGAACGAGGTAAAAAAAAATGGATGAATTTTAGGGGATCTCTATGCCAGAGACACGGAGGAAATATTGGAGGTCCAGATGCGACAGATAAGGAATCTTAAAGTGTTCAAATGAACACCACTAAAACGGACAATAATCTGTAGTGGACGGGGAAAATAAGGAGAACACAAATAACCTTGCAATAAAAAACGAGAAACTCGATATCCGAGCAAAACAAAACAAATAAGCAGTCACGCTTATCTAACTCCCGTTGTGGAGTGAACAAAAAGAAGAGAAGGAGGAAAATAAAAGACCCCTAAAACTTAGGGTGAGAGCACTCGTAGGTTTGAGTGGAAAACAACAAAACCAAAACCTCTGCTCTGAAATAAAGAGCGAAAGAGCGCACTATACTTTATTTTCTAAATTGTACTGCTAACAAGTCCCGCATTGAGAAGCAAAGCGGTCGATAGCAGCACAACTTCCTATACCTTTACCGGCTAGAATGTTACGTGAAATAACATGGAAGCGAAGAGAAAAGGAGGAAGCGGGGTATAAGTAGTGAGCGGAAATGCAGGACAGGTGAACTCACTAATTACCGAGACGAAAGCAAAACCCGTAGCGGAACACAGAAAAATCTGATAGATTACCGGTAAAAGAAAAAAGGAATACAAAACGCGGAGATAAGGAAAGAAAGGCATGATCCATGACACGAATTATTAAAATCGTAGTAAGGCCCCGGAATAAATCTTTTATTTTTAGTCTGAAGAGTTACGTTTTGATTACGTAGTTTGACTATACCCTTGCAGGTAAACTGGTAATGCTTCTGAACTTCTTCAGCTACTGTGCTCAGAAAATGTAATTGTTTTGACAAGACCAACTAAGTAATAGTCATATGACTGGTGTCTGCATTCAAGAAAAAAAAGAAATACTAATAATTAGGGTTGTACATTATGAACCCAAATATTTTCAAAATAATGTACAGAAAATGCATGCTGGACATAATGATACAACGGGAATGTGTTGCATCGTGCAGCGAAACATGCATGATAAGGCATTCCTTGGCACAATGATGCGTTTCTTAAACAAAGTGCAAGAAGAACAGATATGAATGGCTTGATTAATTAAACATTTGAGGGAAAAAATCCCTGCTTCATAATCACATCATGCAAAAGTGCGTGTCTGTTTGCTGCATGATGTGTCTGGCCCAGTGACATCCTTATTATGAGCGCTAACGTGTCCTTTGATGGGGATTGATTACCAGTTGTGTTGGGACTTGGTAATGTTCAGTGTAAATAATGGTGACAGCCATTCTTTTTTTGTGATATTTTCTCAGATTCTTCTGATAGGGAGAGAGGGACAGAGATAGAGAAACGAAGGCTCACAGTAAGGGGAAGAGAGAAATAAAGCGATAGATCGACGCAGTGAGAGATAGACAGTGACATAGAAATGGAGAAAGAGAGACAGAGGAAGGAGAGAGGTAAATAGAAGGATTGAGACATAGGAGCATACAAACAGTGAAAGAAAGCAAGAAAGAAGACAGAGAGAAACAGAGGAGAGATATATATGTAAGCAGACACAAAGTGAGAGCCAGAAAAAGGAGAGAGCCACAGAGAGAAGTAAGAGAGTGAGAGGGAGAAAAATAGAGGTGAGAGAGAGATATATAAGCACAGTGAACGAAACACACAGTGAGAGAGAGCCAGCGAGAAAAAGCGAGAGAAGGAAAGAGCCACACAAAGAGAGAAAGAGGGACAGAAAGCAGGAAAATGTCTCTGGGGAACCCTATCATGGGCTGCAATCTGTCAGATCGTGAGCAAAGCCCATATGTTGCGAAGGAGATGTGACGGTGGCGGCTCTGTGTTCACACATCTTTATCTCCTGCACAGAGGGATATAAATGGATCAGTGTGGGCCGGGAGAAGGCAATCATCATTGACCATTAGAGTGCTGTCACCCCTCATTGCGGTTACACGCCGAGCCTGGCGAATGCGTCTAATAAGGTCTGTGTCGGCCATAACGTCCGGGGCAACCTCGCTGGACTGAGAAACTGTGCCAGGGTACTACTATTCCGCCAAGGAATAGTTATGTATGGGTTGACTTGTCTGGGAAGGGGGAGGCACTGTTGAAATGTAAAGCTCATCATCAATTCCAGAACTTTCTGAGGCCAGGAACATTGTACTGAGGGACATTGTACTGAGTAACATTTTACTGAGGAACATTGTACTGAGGAACATGGTACTGAGGGACATTGTACTGAGGGACATTGTACTGAAGAACATTGTACTGAGGGACATTGTACTGAGGAAAATTGTACTGAGGAAAATTGTACTGAGGGACCACCAAACTGTTCAAAACTACATTCAGCACACACATTTTCTGAGAACCCCCCAAACTTAAACTTTGACCCGCTAAAACGTTTTTTCTGGCAGATATAAATTCTTGCGTACTAATGTTAGAGGTTTCTGGGATTTTTAACACACTAAAATGTTCTGAAAGAAATGTGCATCATGTCTTAATAAAAGCCCTTCCAAATGCATATCTGTTCTATGGCAATGCATTCTGCGGAATACAGCTTTAATGAATCTCCGGGTGCAATTATTCCCACAGCCACACTAGCATTTTCATATCAAATTAAGTAACGGTTTAGAAAATAATGCTATTCCCATGACACCAATGCATCTGAAAATGAATAAATTGCCTACTGTATGCTACTGATAATGTTGAATCCCCCTAAATAGGAAACGGGTTTCATAATGGAAAATTAATAACAAAACCACACAATTATACTTCAAATTACTATGAAATAGCAGGTGAAATTAGATGAGGGGACCCCACACAAATGATGTACTCAGGCCCTGAATAAATTTGACTTTCCCCCTCACACTGTATCATCTCACTGACAAGCTGACTGTATCATCTCACTGACAAGCTGACTGTATCATCACACTGACACGCTGACTGTATCATCTCACTGACAAGCTGACTGTATCATCTCACTGACAAGCTGACTGTATCATCTCACTGACAAGCTGACTGTATCATCTCACTGACACGCTGACGGTATCATCTCACTGACACGCTGACTGTATCATCTCACTGACACGCTGACTGTATCATCTCACTGACAAGCTGACAGTATCATCTCACTGACACGCTGACAGTATCATCTCACTGACAAGCTGACTGTATCATCTCACTGACAAGCTGACTGTATCATCACACTGACAAGCTGACTATCATCTCAGTGACAAGCTGACTGTATCATCTCACTGACAAACTGACTGTATCATCTCAGTGACAAGCTGACTATCATCTCACTGACAAGCTGACTGGATCATCACACTGACACGCTGACTGTATCATCTCACTGACAAACTGACTGTATCATCACACTGACAAGCTGACTATCATCTCAGTGACAAGCTGACTGTATCATCTCACTGACAAACTGACTGTATCATCTCAGTGACAAGCTGACTATCATCTCACTGACAAGCTGACTGGATCATCACACTGACACGCTGACTGTATCATCTCACTGACAAACTGACTGTATCATCACACTGACAAGCTGACTATCATCTCAGTGACAAGCTGACTGTATCATCACACTGACATGCTGACTGTATCATCTCACTGACAAACTGACAGTATCATCTCACTGACAAGCTGACTATCATCTCACTGACAAGCTGACTATCATCTCACTGACAAGCTGACTATCATCTCACTGACAAGCTGACTGTATCATCACACTGACACGCTGACTGTATCATCTCACTGACAAGCTGACTGTATCATCTCAGTGACAAGCTGACTGTATCATCACACTGACAAGCTGACTGTATCATCTCACTGACACGCTGACTGTATCATCTCACTGACAAACTGACTGTATCATCTCACTGACAAGCTGACTATCATCTCAGTGACAAGCTGACTGTATCATCTCACTGACAAGCTGACTGTATCATCTCACTGACACGCTGACTGTATCATCTCACTGACAAACTGACTGTATCATCTCACTGACAAGATGACTATCATCTCAGTGACAAGCTGACTGTATCATCACACTGACACGCTGACTGTATCATCTCACTGACAAACTGACCGTATCATCTCACTGACAAGCTGACTATCATCTCAGTGACAAGCTGACTGTATCATCTCACTGACACGCTGACTGTATCATCTCACTGACAAACTGACTGTATCATCTCACTGACAAGCTGACTATCATCTCAGTGACAAGCTGACTGTATCATCACACTGACAAGCTGACTGTATCATCACACTGACACGCTGACTGTATCATCACACTGACACGCTGACTGTATCATCTCACTGACACGCTGACTGTATCATCTCAGTGACAAGCTGACTGTATCATCTCAGTGACAAGCTGACTGTATCATCTCACTGACACGCTGACTGTATCATCACACTGACACGCTGACTGTATCATCTCACTGACACGCTGACTGTATCATCTCACTGACACGCTGACTGTATCATCTCAGTGACAAGCTGACTGTATCATCACACTGACAAGCTGACTGTATCATCACACTGACACGCTGACTGTATCATCTCACTGACACGCTGACTGTATCATCTCACTGACACACTGACTGTATCATCACACAGACACGCTGACTGTATCATCTCACTGACAAACTGACTGTATCATCTCACTGACAAGCTGACTGTATCATCTCACTGACAAGCTGACTGTATCATCTCAGTGACAAACTGACTGTATCATCACACTGACAAGCTGACTGTATCATCTCACTGACAAAATGACTGTATCATCTCAGTGACAAGCTGACTATCATCTCAGTGACAAGCTGACTGTATCATCTCAGTGACAAGCTGACTGTATCATCTCACTGACACGCTGACTGTATCATCTCACTGACACGCTGACTGTATCATCTCAGTGACAAGCTGACTGTATCATCTCAGTGACAAGCTGACTGTATCATCTCACTGACACGCTGACTGTATCATCTCACTGACAAGCTGACTGTATCATCTCACTGACACGCTGACTGTATCATCTCACTGACACGCTGACTGTATCATCTCAGTGACAAGCTGACTGTATCATCACACTGACAAGCTGACTGTATCATCACACTGACACGCTGACTGTATCATCTCACTGAAACGCTGACTGTATCATCTCACTGACACGCTGACTGTATCATCTCACTGACACGCTGACTGTATCATCTCAGTGACAAGCTGACTGTATCATCTCAGTGAAAGGTTGACTGTATCATCTCACTGACACGCTGACTGTATCATCTCACTGACACGCTGACTGTATCATCTCAGTGACAAGCTGACTGTATCATCTCAGTGACAAGCTGACTGTATCATCTCACTGAGACGCTGACTGTATCATCTCACTGACAAGCTGACTGTATCATCTCACTGACACGCTGACTGTATCATCTCACTGACACGCTGACTGTATCATCTCACTGACACGCTGACTGTATCATCTCAGTGACAAGCTGACTGTATCATCACACTGACAAGCTGACTGTATCATCACACTGACACGCTGACTGTATCATCTCACTGAAACGCTGACTGTATCATCTCACTGACACGCTGACTGTATCATCTCACTGACACGCTGACTGTATCATCTCAGTGACAAGCTGACTGTATCATCTCAGTGACAAGCTGACTGTATCATCTCACTGACAAGCTGACTGTATCATCTCAGTGACAAGCTGACTGTATCATCTCACTGACAAGCTGACTGTATCATCACACTGACACACTGACTGTATCATCACACTGACACGCTGACTGTATCATCTCACTGAAACGCTGACTGTATCATCTCACTGACACGCTGACTGTATCATCTCAGTGACAAGCTGACTGTATCATCTCACTGACAAGCTGACTGTATCATCTCACTGACAAGCTGACTGTATCATCTCAGTGACAAACTGACTGTATCATCACACTGACAAGCTGACTGTATCATCTCACTGACAAAATGACTGTATCATCTCAGTGACAAGCTGACTATCATCTCAGTGACAAGCTGACTGTATGATTTCAGTGACAAGCTGACTGTATCATCTCACTGACACGCTGACTGTATCATCTCAGTGATAAGCTGACTGTATCATCTCAGTGACAAGCTGACTGTATCATCACACTGACAAGCTGACTGTATCATCACACTGACATGCTGACTGTATCATCTCACTGACACGCTGACTGTATCATCTCACTGACACGCTGACTGTATCATCTCACTGACACGCTGACTGTATCATCTCAGTGACAAGCTGACTGTATCATCTCACTGACAAGCTGACTGTATCATCTCACTGACAAGCTGACTGTATCATCTCAGTGACAAACTGACTGTATCATCACACTGACAAGCTGACTGTATCATCTCACTGACAAAATGACTGTATCATCTCAGTGACAAGCTGACTATCATCTCAGTGACAAGCTGACTGTATGATTTCAGTGACAAGCTGACTGTATCATCTCACTGACACGCTGACTGTATCATCTCACTGACACGCTGACTGTATCATCTCAGTGACAAGCTGACTGTATCATCTCAGTGACAAGCTGACTGTATCATCTCACTGACACGCTGACTGTATCATCTCACTGACAAGCTGACTGTATCATCTCACTGACACGCTGACTGTATCATCACACTGACACGCTGACTGTATCATCTCAGTGACAAGCTGACTGTATCATCTCACTGACACGCTGACTGTATCATCTCACTGACACGCTGACTGTATCATCTCACTGACAAGCTGACTGTATCATCTCACTGACACGCTGACTGTATCATCTCACTGACACGCTGACTGTATCATCTCACTGAGACGCTGACTGTATCATCTCAGTGACAAGCTGACTGTATCATCTCACTGACAAGCTGACTGTATCATCACACTGACAAGCTGACTGTATCATCACACTGACACGCTGACTGTATCATCTCACTGACACGCTGACTGTATCATCTCAGTGACAAGCTGACTGTATCATCTCACTGACAAGCTGACTGTATAATCACACTGACAAACTGACTGTATCATCTCAGTGACAAGCTGACTGTATCATCTCACTGACAAGCTGACTGTATCATCTTAGTGACAAATTGACTGTATCATCACACTGACAAGCTGACTGTATCATCTCACTGACAAACTGACTGTATCATCTCAGTGACAAGCTGACTATCATCTCAGTGACAAGCTGACTGTATCATCTCACTGACAAGCTGACTATCATCTCAGTGACAAGCTGACTGTATCATCACACTGACACGCTGACTGTATCATCACACTGACACGCTGACTGTATCATCTCAGTGACAAGCTGACTGTATCATCTCAGTGACAAGCTGACTGTATCATCACACTGACACGCTGACTGTATCATCTCACTGACACGCTGACTGTATCATCTCAGTGACAAGCTGAATGTATCATCTCACTGACAAACTGACTGTATCATCTCAGTGACAAGCTGACTATCATCTCAGTGACAAGCTGACTGTATCATCACACTGACACGCTGACTGTATCATCTCACTGACACGCTGACTGTATCATCTCAGTGACAAGCTGACTGTATCATCTCACTGACAAACTGACTATCATCTCAGTGACAAGCTGACTGTATCATCACACTGACACGCTGACTGTATCATCTCACTGACACGCTGACTGTATCATCTCACTGACAAACTGACTGTATCATCTCACTGACAAGCTGACTATCATCTCAGTGACAAGCTGACTGTATCATCACACTGACAAGCTGACTGTATCATCACACTGACACGCTGACTGTATCATCACACTGACACGCTGACTGTATCATCTCACTGACACGCTGACTGTATCATCTCAGTGACAAGCTGACTGTATCATCTCAGTGACAAGCTGACTGTATCATCACACTGACAAGCTGACTATCATCTCAGTGACAAGCTGACTGTATCATCTCACTGACAAACTGACTGTATCATCTCAGTGACAAGCTGACTATCATCTCACTGACAAGCTGACTGTATCATCACACTGACACGCTGACTGTATCATCTCACTGACAAACTGACTGTATCATCACACTGACAAGCTGACTGTATCATCACACTGACACGCTGACTGTATCATCACACTGACACGCTGACTGTATCATCTCACTGACACGCTGACTGTATCATCTCAGTGACAAGCTGACTGTATCATCTCAGTGACAAGCTGACTGTATCATCACACTGACATGCTGACTGTATCATCTCACTGACACGTTGACTGTATCATCTCACTGACATGCTGACTGTATCATCTCAGTGACAAGCTGACTGTATCATCACACTGACAAACTGACTGTATCATCTCAGTGACAAGCTGACTGTATCATCTCACTGACAAGCTGACTGTATCATCTCAGTGACAAACTGACTGTATCATCACACTGACAAGCTGACTGTATCATCTCACTGACAAACTGACTGTATCATCTCAGTGACAAGCTGACTATCATCTCAGTGACAAGCTGACTGTATCATCTCACTGACAAGCTGACTATCATCTCAGTGACAAGCTGACTGTATCATCACACTGACAAGCTGACTGTATCATCTCACTGACAAGCTGACTGTATCATCTCACTGACACGCTGACGGTATCATCTCACTGACACGCTGACTGTATCATCTCACTGACACGCTGACTGTATCATCTCACTGACAAGCTGACAGTATCATGTCACTGACACAATGACTGTATCATCTCACTGACAAGCTGACTGTATCATCTCACTGACACGCTGACTGTATCATCACACTGACAAGCTGACTATCATCTCAGTGACAAGCTGACTGTATCATCTCACTGACAAACTGACTGTATCATCTCAGTGACAAGCTGACTATCATCTCACTGACAAGCTGACTGTATCATCACACTGACACGCTGACTGTATCATCTCACTGACAAACTGACTGTATCATCACACTGACAAGCTGACTATCATCTCAGTGACAAGCTGACTGTATCATCTCACTGACAAACTGACTGTATCATCTCAGTGACAAGCTGACTATCATCTCACTGACAAGCTGACTGTATCATCACACTGACATGCTGACTGTATCATCTCACTGACAAACTGACAGTATCATCTCACTGACAAGCTGACTATCATCTCAGTGACAAGCTGACTATCATCTCACTGACAAGCTGACTGTATCATCACACTGACACGCTGACTGTATCATCTCACTGACAAGCTGACTGTATCATCTCAGTGACAAGCTGACTGTATCATCACACTGACAAGCTGACTGTATCATCTCACTGACACGCTGACTGTATCATCTCACTGACAAGCTGACTATCATCTCAGTGACAAGCTGACTGTATCATCTCACTGACAAGCTGACTGTATCATCTCACTGACACGCTGACTGTATCATCTCACTGACAAACTGACTGTATCATCTCACTGACAAGATGACTATCATCTCAGTGACAAGCTGACTGTATCATCACACTGACACGCTGACTGTATCATCTCACTGACAAACTGACCGTATCATCTCACTGACAAGCTGACTATCATCTCAGTGACAAGCTGACTGTATCATCTCACTGACACGCTGACTGTATCATCTCACTGACAAACTGACTGTATCATCTCACTGACAAGCTGACTATCATCTCAGTGACAAGCTGACTGTATCATCACACTGACAAGCTGACTGTATAATCACACTGACAAACTGACTGTATCATCTCAGTGACAAGCTGACTGTATCATCTCACTGACAAGCTGACTGTATCATCTCAGTGACAAACTGATTGTATCATCACACTGACAAGCTGACTGTATCATCTCACTGACAAACTGACTGTATCATCTCAGTGACAAGCTGACTATCATCTCAGTGACAAGCTGACTGTATCATCTCACTGACAAGCTGACTATCATCTCAGTGACAAGCTGACTGTATCATCACACTGACACGCTGACTGTATCATCACACTGACACGCTGACTGTATCATCTCACTGACAAACTGACTATCATCTCAGTGACAAGCTGACTGTATCATCACACTGACACGCTGACTGTATCATCTCACTGACACGCTGACTGTATCATCTCACTGACAAACTGACTGTATCATCTCACTGACAAGCTGACTATCATCTCAGTGACAAGCTGACTGTATCATCACACTGACAAGCTGACTGTATCATCACACTGACACGCTGACTGTATCATCACACTGACACGCTGACTGTATCATCTCACTGACACGCTGACTGTATCATCTCAGTGACAAGCTGACTGTATCATCTCAGTGACAAGCTGACTGTATCATCACACTGACAAGCTGACTATCATCTCAGTGACAAGCTGACTGTATCATCTCACTGACAAACTGACTGTATCATCTCAGTGACAAGCTGACTATCATCTCACTGACAAGCTGACTGTATCATCACACTGACACGCTGACTGTATCATCTCACTGACAAACTGACTGTATCATCACACTGACAAGCTGACTGTATCATCACACTGACACGCTGACTGTATCATCTCACTGACAAGCTGACTGTATCATCGCACTGACACGCTGACTGTATCATCTCACTGACACGCTGACTGTATCATCTCACTGACACGCTGACTGTATCATCTCACTGACACGCTGACTGTATCATCTCAGTGACAAGCTGACTGTATCATCTCACTGACACGCTGACTGTATCATCTCACTGACACGCTGACTGTATCATCTCACTACCATGCTGACTGTATCATCTCAGTGACAAACTGACTGTATCATCACACTGACAAGCTGACTGTATCATCTCACTGACAAAATGACTGTATCATCTCAGTGACAAGCTGACTATCATCTCAGTGACAAGCTGACTGTATCATCTCAGTGACAAGCTGACTGTATCATCTCAGTGACAAACTGACTGTATCATCACACTGACAAGCTGACTGTATCATCTCACTGACAAAATGACTGTATCATCTCAGTGACAAGCTGACTATCATCTCAGTGACAAGCTGACTGTATCATCTCAGTGACAAGCTGACTGTATCATCTCACTGACACGCTGACTGTATCATCTCACTGACAAGCTGACTGTATCATCTCAGTGACAAGCTGACTGTATCATCTCACTGACAAGCTGACTGTATCATCACACTGACACGCTGACTGTATCATCTCACTGACACGCTGACTGTATCATCTCACTGACACGCTGACTGTAGCATCTCACTGACACGTTGACTGTATCATCTCACTGACACGCTGACTGTATCATCTCAGTGACAAGCTGACTGTATCATCACACTGACAAACTTACTGTATCATCTCAGTGACAAGCTGACTGTATCATCTCACTGACAAGCTGACTGTATCATCTCAGTGACAAACTGACTGTATCATCACACTGACAAGCTGACTGTATCATCTCACTGACAAACTGACTATCATCTCAGTGACAAGCTGACTATCATCTCAGTGTCAAGCTGACTATCATCTCACTGACAAGCTGACTATCATCTCAGTGACAAGCTGACTGTATCATCACACTGACAAGCTGACTATCATCTCAGTGACAAGCTGACTGTATCATCACACTGACACGCTAACTGTATCATCACACTGACACGCTGACTGTATCATCTCAGTGACAAGCTGACTGTATCATCTCAGTGACAAGCTGACTGTATCATCACACTGACATGCTGACTGTATCATCTCACTGACACGCTGACTGTATCATCTCAGTGACAAGCTGAATGTATCATCTCACTGACAAGCTGACTGTATCATCTCACTGACAAACTGACTGTATCATCTCAGTGACAAGCTGACTATCATCTCAGTGACAAGCTGACTGTATCATCTCACTGACACACTGACTGTATCATCTCACTGACAAACTGACTCTATCATCTCACTGACAAGCTGACTATCATCTCAGTGACAAGCTGACTGTATCATCACACTGACACGCTGACTGTATCATCGCACTGACACGCTGACTGTATCATCTCACTGACACGCTGACTGTATCATCTCACTGACACGCTGACTGTATCATCTCACTGACACGCTGACTGTATCATCTCAGTGACAAGCTGACTGTATCATCTCAGTGACAAGCTGACTGTATCATCTCACTGACACGCTGACTGTATCATCTCACTGACACGCTGACTGTATCATCTCACTGACACGCTGACTGTATCATCTCACTGACACGCTGACTGTATCATCTCACTACCATGCTGACTGTATCATCTCAGTGACAAACTGACTGTATCATCACACTGACAAGCTGACTGTATCATCTCACTGACAAAATGACTGTATCATCTCAGTGTCAAGCTGACTATCATCTCAGTGACAAGCTGACTGTATCATCTCAGTGACAAGCTGACTGTATCATCTCAGTGACAAACTGACTGTATCATCACACTGACAAGCTGACTGTATCATCTCACTGACAAAATGACTGTATCATCTCAGTGACAAGCTGACTATCATCTCAGTGACAAGCTGACTGTATCATCTCAGTGACAAGCTGACTGTATCATCTCACTGACACGCTGACTGTATCATCTCACTGACAAGCTGACTGTATCATCTCAGTGACAAGCTGACTGTATCATCTCACTGACAAGCTGACTGTATCATCACACTGACACGCTGACTGTATCATCTCACTGACACGCTGACTGTATCATCTCACTGACACGCTGACTGTAGCATCTCACTGACACGTTGACTGTATCATCTCACTGACACGCTGACTGTATCATCTCAGTGACAAGCTGACTGTATCATCACACTGACAAACTTACTGTATCATCTCAGTGACAAGCTGACTGTATCATCTCACTGACAAGCTGACTGTATCATCTCACTGACACACTGACTGTATCATCACACAGACACGCTGACTGTATCATCTCACTGACAAACTGACTGTATCATCAAACTGACAAGCTGACTGTCATCTCAGTGACAAGCTGACTGTATCATCTCACTGACAAGCTGACTATCATCTCACTGACAAACTGACTGTATCATCACACTGACAAGCTGACTATCATCTCAGTGACAAGCTGACTGTATCATCACACTGACACGCTAACTGTATCATCACACTGACACGCTGACTGTATCATCTCACTGACAAGCTGACTGTATCATCTCAGTGACAAGCTGACTGTATCATCACACTGACATGCTGACTGTATCATCTCACTGACACGCTGACTGTATCATCTCAGTGACAAGCTGAATGTATCATCTCACTGACAAGCTGACTGTATCATCTCACTGACAAACTGACTGTATCATCTCAGTGACAAGCTGACTATCATCTCAGTGACAAGCTGACTGTATCATCTCACTGACACACTGACTGTATCATCTCACTGACAAACTGACTCTATCATCTCACTGACAAGCTGACTATCATCTCAGTGACAAGCTGACTGTATCATCACACTGACACGCTGACTGTATCATCTCACTGACACGCTGACTGTATCATCTCACTGACAAACTGACTGTATCATCTCACTGACAAGCTGACTATCATCTCAGTGACAAGCTGACTGTATCATCACACTGACAAGCTGACTGTATCATCACACTGACACGCTGACTGTATCATCACACTGACACGCTGACTGTATCATCTCACTGACACGCTGACTGTATCATCTCAGTGACAAGCTGACTGTATCATCTCAGTGACAAGCTGACTGTATCATCACACTGACAAGCTGACTGTATCATCACACTGACACGCTGACTGTATCATCTCACTGACACGCTGACTGTATCATCTCACTGACACGCTGACTGTATCATCTCACTGACACGCTGACTGTATCATCTCAGTGACAAGCTGACTGTATCATCTCAGTGACAAGCTGACTGTATCATCTCACTGACACGCTGACTGTATCATCTCACTGACACGCTGACTGTATCGTCTCAGTGACAAGCTGACTGTATCATCTCACTGACAAGCTGACTGTATCATCTCACTGACAAGCTGACTGTATCATCTCAGTGACAAACTGACTGTATCATCACACTGACAAGCTGACTGTCATCTCAGTGACAAGCTGACTGTATCATCACACTGACACGCTGACTGTATCATCTCACTGACAAACTGACTGTATCATCTCACTGACAAGCTGACTATCATCTCAGTGACAAGCTGACTGTATCATCTCACTGACACGCTGACTGTATCATCTCACTGACAAACTGACTGTATCATCTCACTGACAAGCTGACTATCATCTCAGTGACAAGCTGACTGTATCATCACACTGACAAGCTGACTGTATCATCACACTGACACGCTGACTGTATCATCACACTGACACGCTGACTGTATCATCTCACTGACACGCTGACTGTATCATCTCAGTGACAAGCTGACTGTATCATCTCAGTGACAAGCTGACTGTATCATCACACTGACAAGCTGACTGTATCATCACACTGACACGCTGACTGTATCATCACACTGACAAGCTGACTATCATCTCAGTGACAAGCTGACTGTATCATCTCACTGACAAACTGACTGTATCATCTCAGTGACAAGCTGACTATCATCTCACTGACAAGCTGACTGTATCATCACACTGACACGCTGACTGTATCATCTCACTGACAAACTGACTGTATCATCACACTGACAAGCTGACTATCATCTCAGTGACAAGCTGACTGTATCATCTCACTGACAAACTGACTGTATCATCTCAGTGACAAGCTGACTATCATCTCACTGACAAGCTGACTGTATCATCACACTGACATGCTGACTGTATCATCTCACTGACAAACTGACAGTATCATCTCACTGACAAGCTGACTATCATCTCAGTGACAAGCTGACTGTATCATCACACTGACACGCTGACTGTATCATCGCACTGACACGCTGACTGTATCATCTCACTGACACGCTGACTGTATCATCTCACTGACACGCTGACTGTATCATCTCACTGACACGCTGACTGTATCATCTCAGTGACAAGCTGACTGTATCATCTCAGTGACAAGCTGACTGTATCATCTCACTGACACGCTGACTGTATCATCTCACTGACACGCTGACTGTATCATCTCACTGACACGCTGACTGTATCATCTCACTGACACGCTGACTGTATCATCTCACTACCATGCTGACTGTATCATCTCAGTGACAAACTGACTGTATCATCACACTGACAAGCTGACTGTATCATCTCACTGACAAAATGACTGTATCATCTCAGTGTCAAGCTGACTATCATCTCAGTGACAAGCTGACTGTATAATCTCAGTGACAAGCTGACTGTATCATCTCAGTGACAAACTGACTGTATCATCACACTGACAAGCTGACTGTATCATCTCACTGACAAAATGACTGTATCATCTCAGTGACAAGCTGACTATCATCTCAGTGACAAGCTGACTGTATCATCTCAGTGACAAGCTGACTGTATCATCTCACTGACACGCTGACTGTATCATCTCACTGACAAGCTGACTGTATCATCTCAGTGACAAGCTGACTGTATCATCTCACTGACAAGCTGACTGTATCATCACACTGACACGCTGACTGTATCATCTCACTGACACGCTGACTGTATCATCTCACTGACACGCTGACTGTATCATCTCACTGACACGTGACTGTATCATCTCACTGACACGCTGACTGTATCATCTCAGTGACAAGCTGACTGTATCATCACACTGACAAACTTACTGTATCATCTCAGTGACAAGCTGACTGTATCATCTCACTGACAAGCTGACTGTATCATCTCAGTGACAAACTGACTGTATCATCACACTGACAAGCTGACTGTATCATCTCACTGACAAACTGACTGTATCATCACACTGACAAGCTGACTGTCATCTCAGTGACAAGCTGACTGTATCATCTCACTGACAAGCTGACTATCATCTCACTGACAAACTGACTGTATCATCACACTGACAAGCTGACTATCATCTCAGTGACAAGCTGACTGTATCATCTCACTGACACGCTAACTGTATCATCACACTGACACGCTGACTGTATCATCTCAGTGACAAGCTGACTGTATCATCTCAGTGACAAGCTGACTGTATCATCACACTGACATGCTGACTGTATCATCTCACTGACACGCTGACTGTATCATCTCAGTGACAAGCTGAATGTATCATCTCACTGACAAGCTGACTGTATCATCTCACTGACAAACTGACTGTATCATCTCAGTGACAAGCTGACTATCATCTCAGTGACAAGCTGACTGTATCATCTCACTGACACACTGACTGTATCATCTCACTGACAAACTGACTCTATCATCTCACTGACAAGCTGACTATCATCTCAGTGACAAGCTGACTGTATCATCACACTGACACGCTGACTGTATCATCTCACTGACACGCTGACTGTATCATCTCACTGACAAACTGACTGTATCATCTCACTGACAAGCTGACTATCATCTCAGTGACAAGCTGACTGTATCATCACACTGACAAGCTGACTGTATCATCACACTGACACGCTGACTGTATCATCACACTGACACGCTGACTGTATCATCTCACTGACACGCTGACTGCATCATCTCAGTGACAAGCTGACTGTATCACCTCAGTGACAAGCTGACTGTATCATCACACTGACAAGCTGACTGTATCATCACACTGACACGCTGACTGTATCATCTCACTGACACGCTGACTGTATCATCTCACTGACACGCTGACTGTATCATCTCACTGACACGCTGACTGTATCATCTCAGTGACAAGCTGACTGTATCATCTCAGTGACAAGCTGACTGTATCATCTCACTGACACGCTGACTGTATCATCTCACTGACACGCTGACTGTATCGTCTCAGTGACAAGCTGACTGTATCATCTCACTGACAAGCTGACTGTATCATCTCACTGACAAGCTGACTGTATCATCTCAGTGACAAACTGACTGTATCATCACACTGACAAGCTGACTGTCATCTCAGTGACAAGCTGACTGTATCATCACACTGACACGCTGACTGTATCATCTCACTGACAAACTGACTGTATCATCTCACTGACAAGCTGACTATCATCTCAGTGACAAGCTGACTGTATCATCTCACTGACACGCTGACTGTATCATCTCACTGACAAACTGACTGTATCATCTCACTGACAAGCTGACTATCATCTCAGTGACAAGCTGACTGTATCATCACACTGACAAGCTGACTGTATCATCACACTGACACGCTGACTGTATCATCACACTGACACGCTGACTGTATCATCTCACTGACACGCTGACTGTATCATCTCAGTGACAAGCTGACTGTATCATCTCAGTGACAAGCTGACTGTATCATCACACTGACAAGCTGACTGTATCATCACACTGACACGCTGACTGTATCATCACACTGACAAGCTGACTATCATCTCAGTGACAAGCTGACTGTATCATCTCACTGACAAACTGACTGTATCATCTCAGTGACAAGCTGACTATCATCTCACTGACAAGCTGACTGTATCATCACACTGACACGCTGACTGTATCATCTCACTGACAAACTGACTGTATCATCACACTGACAAGCTGACTATCATCTCAGTGACAAGCTGACTGTATCATCTCACTGACAAACTGACTGTATCATCTCAGTGACAAGCTGACTATCATCTCACTGACAAGCTGACTGTATCATCACACTGACATGCTGACTGTATCATCTCACTGACAAACTGACAGTATCATCTCACTGACAAGCTGACTATCATCTCAGTGACAAGCTGACTATCATCTCACTGACAAGCTGACTGTATCATCACACTGACACGCTGACTGTATCATCTCACTGACAAGCTGACTGTATCATCTCAGTGACAAGCTGACTGTATCATCACACTGACAAGCTGACTGTATCATCTCACTGACACGCTGACTGTATCATCTCACTGACAAACTGACTGTATCATCTCACTGACAAGCTGACTATCATCTCAGTGACAAGCTGACTGTATCATCTCACTGAAAAGCTGACTGTATCATCTCACTGACACGCTGACTGTCTCATCTCACTGACAAACTGACTGTATCATCTCACTGACAAGATGACTATCATCTCAGTGACAAGCTGACTGTATCATCACACTGACACGCTGACTGTATCATCTCACTGACAAACTGACCGTATCATCTCACTGACAAGCTGACTATCATCTCAGTGACAAGCTGACTGTATCATCTCACTGACACGCTGACTGTATCATCTCACTGACAAACTGACTGTATCATCTCACTGACAAGCTGACTATCATCTCAGTGACAAGCTGACTGTATCATCACACTGACACGCTGACTGTATCATCTCAGTGACAAGCTGACTGTATCATCTCAGTGACAAGCTGACTGTATCATCTCACTGACAAGCTGACTGTATCATCTCACTGACAAGCTGACTGTATCATCTCACTGACAAGCTGACTGTATCATCTCACTGACAAGCTGACTATCATCTCAGTGACAAGCTGACTGTATCATCTCAGTGACAAGCTGACTATCATCTCACTGACAAGCTGACTGTATCATCACACTGACACGCTGACTGTATCATCTCACTGACACGCTGACTGTATCATCTCACTGACAAACTGACTATCATCTCAGTGACAAGCTGACTGTATCATCACACTGACACGCTGACTGTATCATCTCACTGACACGCTGACTGTATCATCTCACTGACAAACTGACTGTATCATCTCACTGACAAGCTGACTATCATCTCAGTGACAAGCTGACTGTATCATAACACTGACAAGCTGACTGTATCATCACACTGACACGCTCACTGTATCATCACACTGACACGCTGACTGTATCATCTCACTGACACGCTGACTGTATCATCTCAGTGACAAGCTGACTGTATCATCACACTGACACGCTCACTGTATCATCACACTGACACGCTGACTGTATCATCTCACTGACACGCTGACTGTATCATCTCAGTGACAAGCTGACTGTATCATCTCAGTGACAAGCTGACTGTATCATCACACTGACAAGCTGACTATCATCTCAGTGACAAGCTGACTGTATCATCTCACTGACAAACTGACTGTATCATCTCAGTGACAAGCTGACTGTATCATCTCACTGACAAGCTGACTGTATCATCACACTGACACGCTGACTGTATCATCTCACTGACAAACTGACTGTATCATCTCAGTGACAAGCTGACTGTATCATCTCACTGACAAGTTTTCTTACTCCAAAAACCCACTTCCCCATCTCAGTGGCTGCACTTCACATTTCCTTTGTACCTGGTAAAGTCATTTTTTGTGAGAAATGCACACTTGAGAATCACATCTGAAAAAAATGTGCTTGTAGTGATTGTTTCCACCTATTGCTGTTAAAACTCAGCTCTGACAAAAGTGAGACTGATGCAGGTTCTCTGTTTATTTATTTCAACATAATCTTTCTCAGTCCTACATCTGCAAAATGGTCCCGTTACTTCACCTCTGATCATGTTTATCTGCAGTGAGAGGGTGTAAGAGGAAGTTGACGTACGCCATTTCAGATCCGTCTGTCTCTCTCAGAGCATGCTGGGTAACCTTTAGGCAGTAGTAAGTAATGACAGTGAGCCGGGCGGAAGTCATTCTAATTCTCGGGGTCTGGACGCCATAGAAAGCCATCAATCACCTCCTCGCATAACTGCCAGAGTTGGACCAAATACAAGCTTGGCATTCAGTCTCTGCGTGAGCACATCCTACATGACTGACTAAGGTGAGCGTGTGCATTATCAAAAGTTTTTTGATAATGAGTTAATCTGCAGCTGACTCATTGCACTCCTACTGCATTGATGTGATCTGGTGGCAATGCGACAAGATCACTCATTTTTTTCTCCATTGTTGTGCTGCTATGACAAAGTTAAGGCTATTGCCATGGCAGAAAACCTAACAATTTGCCAATAATGTGGAAAGCTTCATAGTGTTGCAGTAAATGAAAACAATGTTCTGGTGTTGTCTGATCCAGTTTTTTGTTCGATATATAAATGTACTGCGCTTATATAGCGCCTTTATCCAAAGCGCTTTCTAATGGCCTCTCACTCACCCTCACTATATATATATATATATATATATATATATATATATATATATATATATATATATACTGTATATATGCACTGTATAATTTTATATATCATAATCGGTGTGAGAAAAAAATGTCCCTGAGAAAAAATAAACTCAAAAAGACACGGCATCTATAAAATCCCTCATTGTCTAGACATGCCTTCTGTCTAGACATATTTAATAGTAACAATGAGAGTTGGTGAAAGAACAGGCAAAAAAAAATCATAACCTATCGATCAGAAAAGAGAATGGGAAATGTAATTTTGCAAATGCCTCATTGATGGAAATGTCCTGGTTAATGTAATGCCGACAGCCATCCCACTATGCAGTGTAATATGTTGTGTAATTATTTTTACAGGTACTTGAAAACAAAACAATTTTATGCGACAGAAGACACCATCGATCGCAACAGTCTCCAAAGGTTTAGAGGGAAGTGAAATCTACTTATCGAAGCAATTCAGCTGTAGATTATTGAGAATCAATGCTAAAGGCATATTGCATTTGACTTGTCTTAACCAGTGCTATTGATTCCTAGTACAGAGCCATGGACTCCACACATTTTGAGAATTACTTTATTATCTCTGTGTTATTTCTCCTTTGAATTACTTGAACTTGTTTTTGCTCATGTTAAATGTAAGCTGTCATTTTCAAAATTCTTTAGAAAATTGTAAGGTTACAAAATGTGCTGTTCAAGCATTAACACATTAGCAAATAAAGGAGGACAGCCATAAAAATTTATACAATTCAGCACAAGGTTACAATACGCACTGTTGAAATTTAATTTATCAGTTGTTGGCTACCTGTTGTACCCTATTGTGAGGAAAATCTCGCCTCACTAGTCTTGCTATTGAGGTCTTCTTAATAACATTTATTAATATTGGGTTAACAAGCACACTGCATTTAAATGAAGTCCAATGCTATTATTAATGCTTTATTAAAAATATTTAGCTGCTTTCTAATCACATTCTAATCAGCAACCAACTATAGAATATTCATGAGCTAGAAGGATTTAATCACATAATCAAATGCGATTGGAAACTTTTAGAAATTCATCTGGAATCATTAGAATGGCTAGTGCTCAGGTTTATTAACAATTTTCTTCATTTATAAAGAGCTGGTTAGTTACTATAAGCTAGCATGAGAATATGTTTACAACCAGGAGTACTACTGTACTACAGAGTACAATTTTCAGCGTTAATTCAACTCTAGTACAGTTCATATGAGTCAAATATGAACTGTAAGAGTTAATTTAACACTGAACAGTTTACTGCGTATCATGTGAGAGTTTTATGCTCCCTGTAGCCCAATTAAAAATGACGACTCTTAATTCACCCCAATTCTGTGCTCATGTCACAGGGGAATGCATTGATAGTATCTAACAAACTGTCACTAAATATACTGATTTCAGTTGTTAATTCAATCTCTTCAGACAGATGGCTGGAGAGTACAAATGCTGACAGTACAAATCCCCAAACAAAAGAATGGCAGCCAGTTTATGTAATGTGTAATATTTTCCTTAAAAACAGGAGCACATGGAACAGAAGTCTTAAGGGTCTTGTGTCTGTGGGACTTTAATGGACACATGGGAGGGCGAGATCCTGCAGGCTACCCACAAGAAGAGGGCATTTGCTGTGTTTTCAAGTGGAGCATTTGGTGAAATTTAAGCATGACATTTAACAACCATGTGTGTGTGTGTGTGGAGGGGAGGGGGGGGGTAAATTAAATCTAACTTAGCTATGATCTAAGAAAAAATTGCTCATAACCCAAACTTGTGCTTTGCTAAACTCAGAGTTAATATATCTCTTTATAAAGCCATAAAAAGTGTCCAATATTTTTGACAGAAAGATATCGGAATACAATGTAAAAAATAAAATAAAATAAATTAAAAGTGATTGAACTGGGCAGTCCAGCGCCCACGCCAGCCACCTGCCAGGGTAATTGGGCTAATGTGAGTCCCATTCAGGCTCAAAGAGGTTGCCAGAACAATGGAGAGGGCGAGAAAGCGGCATGCTGGGTAATGACGGCCAAACGGAGCATACTGATAATAATTAGGTTTTAGATGGTTTTAGAGCCTCTGGGGTGGGACAGGGGGCAGGGAGGAGGGAAGGGGGGGCTGTCCATCCCCTAAAGTGAAGTGCAATGCAGTCCTGTGGAACTGAGTGCAGCGTTGGGTGTCGGAATAGGAGCGGGGCTGTCCAATCAGTGTCTCTGTACCGGTCCAATCTGCTTCCTGCCTCTATCATTACCCTCCATCAGCACAGGTAGTACAGGTACATAATAGACCCATAGGTAATAGGTAGAAAAGAGAACCTCACTCTTACTGTATAATTTACTTAACATATATATATATATATACATACATACATAGGGAAAGTGACAGAAATGTGGAGATTAGAATAGAAATGTGTGTCTTATCACTAACAGCTTATTAGGCTGTGTGTAGCTCCCCCTGTTGGTCAGGGAATGCAAAAGGTGAATTATTTATGATTTTTTTTTTTTCTGTTCTTTTTGAAAAGTATGGATACCATATCACAGCACACATGCAGTGTCTTATCTCTGCCACGGGTGACCTTGTTTGTCTGGATACCCAGGCGTTTGTCCTGTCCCAGACACGGCGTGATGCATGGCGATGTGTCTGAGCTCGATTGAGGCGGTGATGCACGCGAAAGATGAGAAATTCTAACATTGCTATTTCCCCCATCACCCCCTTGATGCGCTCAAGTCTGTATATTTAAAAAAATGATTCCATATTGGCTCATATGTGGGGGAATAATGCAGACCTTTTAATGTAATGTAACATTTACACTTGTGACCTTATAATGTAATGCAACATTTACACTTGTGACCTTATAATGTAATGTAACATTTACACTTGTGACCTTATAATGTAATGTAACATTTACACTTGTGACCTTATAATGTAATGTAACATTTACACTCGTGACCTTATAATGTAATGTAACGTTTACACTTGTGACCTTATAATGTAATGTAACATTTACACTTGTGATCTTATAATGTAATGTAACATTTACACTTGTGACCTTATAATGTAATGTAACATTTACACTTGTGATCTTATAATGTAATGTAACATTTACACTCGTGACCTTATAATGTAATGTAACAAATTGTCATGGTTTCTCCGCCTGCTTATTGTATATTGTCCACGTCCCTGGAGAGCGCTCACGTTGCGTTCCTTCGCTTTGGTTTCCTAGTCCGTTTCAGGTTTTAGTTTCAGTTCAGTGTGTCACCTGTTCAGGGTTACCTGGCAGTATTTAAAGCACACGTCAGCGTTATTATACGCTTCCATATTGCCATTCGTTTCGCGAGAAAAGCCGGTATCGTAGGATAGCATCCTTTTCCAGTCCCGCTCTCGTCGCGTTTTGAAGTTCGTAAGCGTTATTTTGGTTTCATTTCTTTCACCAATTATCGGACGTTATAGTCACGTACCGAGGGTGCTATTGTGTTTTCGCTGTCATTGATATTATCATTATTGTTACCGCCCGTGTGTGCAGGGCTATCTCGTTTTGCAAGAGAGTTTTTGGTTTCGGTTCCCTCGTTGTGAGCTATAGGGTTTTTGTTTGTTGTGATTGCATTGTATTAAGTGTTAAGAGTTATATTCTGTTTGATTATTGTTGTTCCCTGTTAGCGGGGTTTTCGCTCCCGCTTTGTGGTGTTCAGGTAGCATCCTCTGTACACCTACTGTCGCGTCTGGTCCTTCGTTCCCACGCTACCCCTGACAGAATATGGAAGCCAGTAGGGAGGTACCAGCGACAGTCGAGAACCTAGGGCAAATTCTCTCAGCTCAGGAGGCTGCTATCTCCGGCCATGAGGCCGGCATTAGGGCTCTTCAAGCCTCCGTCCAGGCCCTACATTCTCAGCAAGCACAGTTCGGCAATCAGCTGCGTTATCAGGGAGACGGGTTGCGTGATTTAGCAGAAAGCATTCGCACTCTAACTATGACGATTACGTCTTCCCAGGTTACTTCACCTTCAATCCCGGTAATACAAGCACCAACTGCGGCGGCACTAATCCCTCCTGATCCTGTAGGGATTCCCGTTCCACGCGAGCCCAAATTACAACTCCCGCTTCGCTATGGAGGAGAGACCGGGAAGTGTAAGGGGTTTTTGACGCAGTGTCTGATATTTTTTAAATCACAACCCTCTCGGTTTTCCACTCAGGAGGCCCGCGTATCATTTATTCTCTCATTGTTAACAGGCACGGCTCTCGCTTGGGCGGATCCCTTAATCAGAGCTAGCTCCCCCGTGATGTCCACTATGGAGAGGTTGGCAGAAGAGATGGCGTCGGTTTTCGACCATGACGTTTCCGGTCAGGAGGCGGCGATGCGACTCACTTATCTTCGTCAAGGCTCCGACACGGTGGCGTCTTTTTCCATTGCTTTTCGTGCACTCGCAGGGGAGACTGGGTGGCCGGACGGACCGCTTACCGTGCTATTTATTAAAGCACTTTCGGATTCAGTTCGAGATGCCCTTTCTGCACTCGAACCCCCCGCTTCGTTCGGTGCGTTGGTGTCTACGGCTATCAGAATAGACAATCGGATTAGAGAGAGAGAGAGAGAGAGATTCGCTGGTCCACGCAGTGGTCGGTCCTCTATTTATGTGCCTCGTCCGGTGGTTGCTCCGGTTACCTCATTCTCTGAGGAGCCCATGCAGGTAGATGGGACGGCTGTACGGGATCCCAAGTTTACCAGGACAAGAGAGGCATGGTGTCGTTATTGTAAACGCGCTGGGCATGACAGAGATCAATGTCCTAAACTAGCGGGAAAAGAGGAGTCTCGCTAAGGGAATCGAGGTCCTTAGTGAGACAAGATCAAACTTCTCCTCGAACTTTAGTATCTGTGCAGCTGAGTTGGAATAAGCATTCCAACAGCTGTATCGCCTTTATTGACTCCGGATCAGTAGAGTCCCTTATGGACATTAAGTGGGCTAGGGAGCAGGGGATTCCATCAGTTTCTCTTTCCGTTCCACGGTTAGTAACGGCTCTCGACGGTCGCCCTTTGGGTACGGGCGCTATTCGACGAGTTACCAGCTCCTTAAAACTGTCAGTTCCGTTCCAGGATCACACGGAGCGGATTAAATTTTTTTTAGTAGATTCTCCCACATACCCCCTTGTTCTGGGTCACTCATGGTTGGTTCAGCACAAGCCCAATATTAACTGGGGAGCAGAGGATTCGGTTATTCTCCGTTGGGGAGTTCAGTGCAGACACCACTGTGTTAGAGATAGAGCTGTTAGATCTGGCAGCCCGCGCCGCTCCCTTCCCGATTCCAGTTCGGACAGCGAACAGGAGGAGGAGAGTGTTCTCCGTGGGGCTCACGGGTCTGTAGCGTCATCTCGCGACACCAGGAGGAGTCTTTCTTGGGATCCGCTTGCTGATGGGTTTAAATTATGGGAGGAGGAGAGCTCTCCTTCTGAGATCGATTGGGACATCCCTCGCGACTCGGAATCAGATTTGGAGAATGTTCAGGTGGGCGGAGCTATTCCATTTCCAGTGCCAGCTAATGTTCCTCAGCAGTACACTGATCTTGCGGAGGTTTTTAGCAAGCAACGCGCCACTTCTCTGCCTCCTCATAGGCCTTATGATTGCGCCATCGAGCTATACCCTGGCTCGATTCCCCCCAGGGGAGCGCTGTATTCCTTATCGGCTCCTGAGAGTGCCGCCATGAGGAATTACATAGAGGAATCCCTCGCCAACGGGTTCATTAGACCCTCCACTTCTCCGGCGGGCTCCGGGTTTTTCTTTGTCAAGAAGAAGGACGGTAGTCTTAGGCCATGCATCGACTACAGGGGACTTAACGCGATAACGATTAAAAATCGTTATCCTCTCCCGCTTATGAATTCGGCCTTCGAACGCCTCCAGGGGGCGTCTATTTTTACCAAACTGGATTTACGCAGCGCTTACAACCTCGTCCGCATTCGTGAGGGAGACCAGTGGAAAACTGCGTTTAATACCCACTCGGGACACTACGAGTATCAGGTGATGCCGTTCGGGCTCACTAGCGCCCCCGCAGTTTTTCAGGCGTTAGTTAACGACGTGCTAAGGGAGATGCTTGAAAGATCGGTTTTTGTTTATATTGACGATATTTTAATTTTTTCTCCCGATCTTTCCACGCACGTTCGCCATGTCAGGCAGGTCCTTAACGCGCTGCTCAAGGCTCAGCTATTTGTTAAGGCAGAAAAATGTGTCTTTCACACTAAATCGGTGTCTTTCCTGGGGTTCATTGTGGCAGAGGGCAAGGTCCAGATGGATCCAGCTAAAGTCTCGGCCGTTAAGAATTGGCCCACGCCATCCTCTCTTAAACAGGTTCAACGTTTTTTAGGCTTCGCCAATTTCTACAGGAGGTTTATTCGTAATTTTAGCGCGGTAGTCGCCCCTATTACCTCACTTACAAGGAAGACTTCTTCCTCCCGGTTCCAATGGAACTCGAGGGCCGAAACGGCGTTTTCGGAACTCAAAAGACGCTTTACGTCGGAACCTATCCTTGTCACGCCCAACCCCTCCCTTCCTTTTGTTGTAGAAGTAGATGCATCGGAGTTAGGAGTGGGGGCCATTCTCTCCCAGCTATCCCCCATTGACCACAAAATGCATCCTTGTGCCTATTTTTCTCGTGCGTTAACACCTGCCGAGAGAAATTATGATGTGGGGGACCGGGAGCTCTTAGCAGTCAAAATGGCTCTGGAGGAATGGCGTCACTGGCTGGAAGGGGCGGAGCATCCGTTCACGGTGTGGACGGACCATAAGAACCTGGAGTACGTGCAGCTAGCCAAGAGGCTTAATTCTCGCCAAGCTCGGTGGGCGTTATTCTTCTTGCGCTTTAATTTCCTGCTCACGTATCGCCCCGGCTCCAAGAACGTTAAGCCTGATGCCCTTTCTCGTGTTTTTGATAATTCGGACAGGGCTCCTGCCCCCGAATTTATCATTCCCGCCGACCAAATTGTGGCTCCAGTTATTTGGGCCATTGAAGCTGCAGTTCAGAGGGCAGTGCGATCAGATCCTGGGCCTGGGGGGGGCCCTTCTCACTGTTTATTCGTTCCGCTGAAGCTTAGGTCCCGGGTATTACGTTGGGGTCACACTTCTCAATTAGCGGCCCATCCGGGCGTTCACCGCACTAAGGACTTTCTTTCTCGGCGGTTTTGGTGGCCTAGTTTGGAGAGGGATGTTCGGAGTTTTGTTGCGGCTTGTCCGGTGTGTGCCCGCAATAAGGGTTCTAGTCTCCCACCCTCGGGGCTTTTGCGCCCTCTTCCCATTCCCAGCCGTCCTTGGAGCCATATCGCCCTCGACTTCATCACCGGTTTGCCGATGTCACTGGGTAAATCGGTGATCTTAGTCGTGGTCGATCGTTTCTCCAGGGCGGCCCATTTTATCGCATTGTCGAAACTACCTTCAGCTTCTGAAACGGCGCAACTCATGATAGACCATGTTTTTCGGCTACACGGGTTGCCGTTGGATGTGGTTTCTGATCGCGGCCCCCAGTTCACGGCCAAATTCTGGCGCACATTCTGTTCTCTGCTTGGTGCCTCGGTCAGTTTGTCGTCTGGTTTCCATCCTGAGACGAATGGACAGACCGAGCGCACTAACCAGACGCTGGAGAACACTCTGCGTTGCCTGGCAGCCTCTAAATCCACTTCCTGGAGTACACACCTGGCCTGGGCTGAGTATGCCCATAATACGTTGCGCAACGCGTCCACAGGTCTCTCGCCCTTCGAGGCTCAAATGGGGTATCAGCCCCCACTATTCCCTGAGCTGGAGAGCAATATAGTGGTTCCCTCCGTGACATCCTTTATTCGGAGGTGTCGCTCTGTTTGGAAGCGGGTGCGGATTGCGCTTCAGCGCGCTGCTGCTAGACACAAGGTGGCAGCTGATAGACGACGTCGCCCTGCTCCCTCATTCAGGGTAGGGCAACGCGTGTGGCTCGCTACGCGTGATTTGCCATTAAAGGTGGAGTCTCGGAAACTCGCACCCCGGTTTATTGGGCCTTTTAAAATTTTACGGCGCATTAATCCGGTTACGGTAAGATTACAGCTCCCCCGTGCTATGCGTATCCATCCCACGTTTCATGTCTCCCGGCTTAAGCCAGTCCTCATTAGCCCGCTGGCCTCCGCTGAGAAGCCACCGCCGCCTCCTCGGATTATGGAGGGAGGTCCAGTGTACACTGTCCACCGTATCTTGGCCGAGAGACGGGTTGGGAGAGGTTTCCAATTCTTAGTCGATTGGGAGGGGTATGGCCCGGAGGAGCGTAGTTGGGTTCCCTCCAAAAATATTCTGGACCCTCAACTTATCAGGGATTTCCGGGGTCGCAGGCTTGAGGGATCGTCTGGGGTCGTCCCTTAGTGGGGGGGTCCTGTCATGGTTTCTCCGCCTGCTTATTGTATATTGTCCACGTCCCTGGAGAGCGCTCACGTTGCGTTCCTTCGCTTTGGTTTCCTAGTCCGTTTCAGGTTTTAGTTTCAGTTCAGTGTGTCACCTGTTCAGGGTTACCTGGCAGTATTTAAAGCACACGTCAGCGTTATTATACGCTTCCATATTGCCATTCGTTTCGCGAGAAAAGCCGGTATCGTAGGATAGCATCCTTTTCCAGTCCCGCTCTCGTCGCGTTTTGAAGTTCGTAAGCGTTATTTTGGTTTCATTTCTTTCACCAATTATCGGACGTTATAGTCACGTACCGAGGGTGCTATTGTGTTTTCGCTGTCATTGATATTATCATTATTGTTACCGCCCGTGTGTGCAGGGCTATCTCGTTTTGCAAGAGAGTTTTTGGTTTCGGTTCCCTCGTTGTGAGCTATAGGGTTTTTGTTTGTTGTGATTGCATTGTATTAAGTGTTAAGAGTTATATTCTGTTTGATTATTGTTGTTCCCTGTTAGCGGGGTTTTCGCTCCCGCTTTGTGGTGTTCAGGTAGCATCCTCTGTACACCTACTGTCGCGTCTGGTCCTTCGTTCCCACGCTACCCCTGACACAAATGTAAATGAAGGGAAGTTATCGCAGGCTCTGTGTTCTTATCGTGTTTCATCGTTTAGGATGTGACTGTCGAGAAAATAAATGATAGGTCCTGGAAGATTAACTGTGAGGTCCCGTCCTAGTGACTGGGGCTAATTACTGGCTGATATGCATCACCCACTTTTATGGATGGGGCCGTGACTGATCCCCATGTAAAAAACCATGTGTCTGTGATCTGCGGGTGGCCTTGGACCAGTAGAACTGACAGAAGCCTCTGACTCATCAATCTCACACAAAGGTGCATATTATATCTATTTAAAGTGGGCTGCGCAGTCAAACTGTCAAGCGCATTCTGATTTGTTTCTCTCTTTCTCTCATTTTAAAGAGATAGTGAACTATTTTCTTTTTTTTTCTGTTCCAAAGATGAACTGGTTCGTCTTTTAGGATAGTTCTTTGTAATGGCTTGATTTAATTTATTGGGCTGGATGTATTTACAGTCAGTTTGCATCTAAACTAAAAGGACTAAAATTGTTACTTATGGTAAGTGAGCTCAGTCCTCATAACTGGTGAATATGAAATTCCATTTGGGACATTCTGGGATGAAACATGTTTTTATTTAATGACTGAAGAGCATCGTAAACTGTGCTTTGTTCATGGAAAAATTTATTGTGAAAGAGGCTTTCTTATACAACAATTTATTAGCTTTCACAATTTAAAATACACAATACAATACAGCAATACAAAACCCAGGGTTCTCACTCCCTGGATCCCTCTCGACATGCAGAACCCCCACTCCTAGCTCCCGTTCACACAATGCAGGGAATAGTATGTTACTGTAACCATCCTGACTGAGGCCCTGAGACCTGGAGCCATGGCCACAGGAGTATACTGCAGGTTAGTACACTGCAGGTTAATATACTGCGGGGACCATTTTTTTCTAGGATCAAATTTCAAGTACAATACAAAAATACTTAAATAAACAATTAAATTATTTCATTTGTAATTATCAAAAAATAGACACAAAATTGTATTTTTTTTCAGTTTTCTCTTTTTTTAACATCTGTGTCACATTTATCGATGCCTTTGGCATACCATTGACAACCCTAAACACAACGTAAACAGTTCTTACTGAAGGCGATGGGGTCATCCAGTGAATTTCAGTCCTGTTGTCAGACTCAACTGCCTAAATATGGTTCATAGTCCCATGTGATCACCACCATAGGTTATCACAGGAAAAGTGTGCAAATTCACAGTCAAATTATGTCATACAAGCACTGTCAAAGATCAGGGGAGTGTGTGTGTGTGTGTATGGGAGGGTGGGCTCTGATTACACTGAAGGTTAAAGAGATGGGTATATATATCATCAGACAGAACAAATGTAAAGAGCGGTAAACTGAGAGAGAGTGAAAGAGAAACACAAGGCAACACAAGGCAAGAAAGAGACAGAAAGCGACTTTGACTTTAAAATTTCAACAGGTATATGAAAGCAAATAGAAATAGAGACATATTAATCTTACATTTCACATGCTAAACTGCCATTTTGATTAAACATTCACAATAAATGCAATAGTACCATGCCAATGTAATGTTTTTAATTAACTGAAACTGGAACGAGAGATATTTTATAGCTCGCACACAGACAGACAGACATGCTGAAGCCTTTTTCATTTATTCAGGGCACTTATTTCTAGGCTCAAAATGAATTGGCTTGGATGAGCTTTGTTTTTAATATACATTAAAAAAGTCATACACTTGGCTGGGAATCCTAATTTGAAAGTCAAATCCTAAATGTTGAACAATGTTGAGCTCAAGACTAAAGGCCTCAACTGAGAAAAATTCAAAGTGAGTTAAGCATTCTAAGAAGCGTAATTGATCTAACCTGTGTGAAAGTATTGTCAACAGTGAGCAAAACTTTGACAAATCTGTCATGTCCTGTGATCCGTTTCTGCTTTTCCATTTGTCCACCCCATGTTTTCCCTCTCTCCCTCCACTTGTGTTCTCCACTTCCCCGCACCTGAATGTGTTTTCCTCTTGTGTTCTCGTCCCACCTGTTCCTCGTTGTCTCGTCTTCAGTGTTTGTATTTAGGCTGCCCCATTCCTCTGTTCGGGGCCAGACCATTTTGTGATCCTGTCCTGTCCTGTCCTGTCCTGGTTCCGTTCAGCTGCCTTGGCCTCCTGTTCCTGCCTAGCCCTCCTGTTCCTGCCCTGGCCTCCTGTTCCTACCCAGGCTCCCCTGTTCCTACCCAGGCTCCCCTGTTCCTACTCTGGCTCCCCTGTTCCGTCCCCAGGCTGAGCACCTGGCCCTGACCATGGGACCCCGCGCCATCCGCGGGAACCCTGCACCTGTTCCTGACCCCCAGGCTGAGCGCCTGACCCTGACCGCGTGCCCTTGCGCCATCTGCGGTCCCCCGCACCTGTACCTGTCAAGTCACGTTCCTGTCCCTCCAAGTTTCTGTCCCGCCAGTTCCTGTCTCATCAGTTCCTGTCTCGTCAATTCCTGTTTCGCCTGTTTCTGTCTTGCCCCTGCCTGTCTTCCCATTAAATGTACTCCCTGGCGGAGTTTTCTCCTGACCCGTCTCTGAGTCTTGCATTTGTGTCCAGTCCCTCTCGAGAACGCAACAAAATCTTCTCAAACTTTGTAGGAATAGGGATTACTTTTTGAGGGAGAAGAAGCTGTGAGAATCTGCACTGTGAAATTTGAAAGGCTTTGTCTCATTGACAATTTATTCCCCACTCTTTTTTTTTTTCTTATAAAATTAATTGTATGTCTACATATTGGGTTTTGCTGTTAGGGCCTTGAGACCTGGGGGGCATACTACAAAGCATGATTACTGAGACAGATAACTGCACCCGGAACAGTTTTTTTTTACTTCAGCCCATGTTCCAGATTTTGGAAGGTTCCTGGTTTTAGTCAGTGCTGTTATACAGCTAACTCAGTAATCCTGCTTCCTAGGATACCCCCCTCATTCTATCTTAATTTTTGGAACCCAGTTTTAAATTAACATTTTGTTTCCACTTATTAATCAAGAAAGGTATTATGGTGGAACACCTGGGAGTGTTTAATGATGATTTACACTGCCGTTGGGATATTGGCAGGGTGTCAAATTAACACCAGCCACCAGCCAAATGCTTGTAGATTTTCTACTCTAGCAGCCACTTTGGTAGGTAATCAACCAGGTTGAGTTATATTGTAAAAGGTAATGTGGCTGGTAAAATGTTGAAAGTGGCTGGTGATTTCTAGAATCCACAAGCCGCTCTGGTCAATGGGTGAAAAAGTTAAGTTTGTTCCCTGGATATTGGATTAATCTTTAACAAAATGTCTCTGAGAAGACTGCTAGTTGTACTAATTTCTACCTGACATATATAATCTACATATATGCCATATCATGCATCTCACCATTTATGACCATTCGGCCTTTTTTTTTTTTTTTATTAATTAAATAAAATTTTAAATTATAAAAGTGTTGCCCAACGTGCTGAGCATATACGATTTGTTCGGTTTATTTATTATTTTCCTTTTTCAGTCTCTTATTTAATACTCCCTTGTATTGGGAGTGGGAGCCTTTCTGTTTTCCTTTTTTCCCAGTCCCTCCACGGAGCCCGCTCCATTCTACTGGTGCTCCTCTGAATCCCTTCTGTCGCGTCTGGTCCTTCGACACCAGCCCACTCGTTACAGTTGTAGGGTGATATGACACCAACATTCTGAACTGAAATTCTGAACTAACAAAAAGATTCCTTTTTTAGTCATAAAAAATTAAACAATGACCAATTTACAATTACGTTATTTTACCAGGATTATAAAAACATAAAAACATATAAAAACATAAAAATATAGATGCGAGTAAAAATCTTAATTGTGCTGAGTGTCATATCCATTCACAAACACACACTTTTCCTCCAGTTCATCAACCAATGGGACAGCAGGGCTCCAGTTCCCCAATCTCTGCCCCACCCCCTTTCTCATGGCTCCTGTCTGGGGAAAAAATGCTTCTGTAATTTGCATTTACGCTCCTTCCTTCCCTCCTAAGTGACATGCAGGGCCACCATGGCAAACAACACCAAGCTCAATTTAAAAAAGAAAGCTCCAGATATTTGTGTCAAATATAAAAAAGGGAACTACAGCTATTTATATACAGCTGTAGGTACGTATTTAGTGCAAAACTTTATACCTTTACCTTTAGCAGTGACGCCCCCCCCCCCTGCAGCTCCAGCCTTGTGGTTATGTGCACACATTCCCAACCGCCAACCACCACGCATTTTGAAATATTTCACACATCGCCCACAGGGCTCACCTCACCACGAAAAGCCTTTAATTATAGAAGCTGCGCAGGAATGTGTGTGTGTGTGTGTGTGTGTGTGTGTGTGTGTGTGTGTGTGTGTGTGTTTGTGTGTGTGTGTGTGTTTGTCTCCATGAAGTGAAGAGGACTTCAAAGCTTAATCATGTGTTTGTGAACTTGAATGGCTGAATTAATTTCCCTTTTTTTTGGATCGTACAGGGAAAACTTGTTCTCGTTATTCTGTACCATGCATCTTGGCTTTATGTTGACTCTTACCTGTTTTTTTGCCTTTGTTTCTTTTAATCAGGGCCCTCATTTAAGATTACAGCAGCAGAGACACTTATATTGTTTCAATTTAGATGCCCGTGCGCATATAAAGCCTGTGTCGTTAATGGATGACTAAAGACCTGCATGTGAAAATACCACTCATTAAACTTATATCAGTACAGCGCTTACCGAGATGCAGTTACTGAAAAACTTTCAGCACAGATCTTTCCTCATTATCTCTGGCAGCTGAATAAATTACCATGAAAAAAGTTACCTGTGTGTACCATATGCATTGTTTTTTTTAAACATTATGCTGTAATGCAAGTTGGAATTTGCCAAGCTCTCTCTCTCTCTCTCTCTCTCTCTCTCTCTCTCTATTAATTAGAATATTACATAAGATCAATAAAAAAGGATATTTTAAACAGAAATGTCAGCCTTCTGAAAAGTATGTTAATTTCTATGCACTCAATACTTGGTTGGGGCTCCTTTTGCATGAATTACTGCATCAATGTGGCGTGGCATGGAGGCGATCAGCCTGTGGCACTGCTGAGGTGTAATGGAAGCCCAGGTTGCTTTGTTGTTGTTGTTAGTTGTAACATGGCCACATTTTGATATCAATACTTATAAAGGCAGGCCTAGTTTTTGCAAATTGGAAATAAGGATTTACAGATAGTGATTTGTAGGTTATGTGTGAGTAACTTGGTGAGTCATTTTTTTACATTGAAAACTTATTTTTTGGTGAGATACAATATACATGAACGATGGATGAATTTATTTTGTTTTTATTTTCCGGTTTGCTTGCGAGATAACAATATTTGTAAAAAATGATTTGTATCTTATAACCTTGTTATGTTAGCTGATAAATTAATATTGTAACACAGTCGTGACTGAGACCTTGGCTAGCTTAATGCTGAAACAATATGTATCCATTATAGTGTACCACAGAAGGTTTAACTTTCGCAACCAACTTTCACAAACAACTCGTGAGGAGATGCAGCCTCAGTGTGGTGCGGGGTGAAGAGAGGGTTGATGCGCAGATAAGCGCATCGTAATGCGCGCAGCGCATCGTTATGTGCGCAGCGTAACAGTAAAACACTGTATATATACTGCATGTGTGTGTGTGTGTGTGTGTGTGTGTGTGTGTGTGTGTAAAAATGGCTACAATTGTAAAAATAGAACAAAATAGAAATATTTGTTACTTTAATAGTTACATTATCAATGTCTTGACTGTATTTTTTGATCAATTTAATGCTACCTTGGTGAATAAAAGTATACATTTTTTTCAAAAACATAAAAATGTCTCAGTGATCTCAAACTTATGAATGGTAGTGTATATATCATAAATCAGTGGATATGAACATAAGTTTAAAATGTGCAGAGGCGACTTTCACATTGTTCCTTTAAGAGAGGTGAGAGGGCAAGAAAAGCTTTGCAGGCGTGATTGATCGAGGTGCCATCACAAGAGGTCAAAGCCATGACTCAAAACAACACCATCGATTTTACGCCTGTTAAACAAACAAGGGGGATGCTCTGTGTTTACTTCCCCTGTCCACAATGAACCATTAAGTTTCCAGCGTTTCCTCAAACGATGTGTTCAGCCGCTGCTGGGCTCCCGCTACGTGCACCGCTATACTGTGTATGACTCTAAAAGGAAACAGAATCTGAAGTGAGTGCTTATGAATGTTACTTCTTGATTGATTCCTATTTTGTTCTGAAGAACAATGGCGTAACAGAATGCAGCAAAGCCCTCTCCAGTAAAGGTGTGCTGTTTCTCTGTCTGTTTTCAGAAGTTGTTGGCATTGCAAGGTTTTGCTCTGCACCAGACTGTAGGTGCTGTGGAAGGAAGCAGCCCTGTCAAATCTCCATCAACCTCAATTTTTAAAGTTCTGAGTCTTATTTGTTGATAAAAAATTATAAATATTGGGGGGGGGGGGGTATTTCACGAAGCGCGATTAAGCTGTAAACCTGGCTTATTATGCTTATTCTTAGTCTGGATAGGTTCTCGGATAATTCTGTTTCACAAAGCAAGCTCGACTAGTCAGTTATGTCGCTAAGGCAACATGTGCGTTGGGGCTAGCCTGGTCAGTAGCAGGCTAACGTGGTTCAAGCTTGATTTATTTGCAGCCGATGTTAGTCTAGAGTTTTTGACTTTGTTTTTACTTGCAGGTTATGCTATAAAATGATTTCCTTTATGTCATACTATTATTAAACCATTTCAAATGAATGCTTTGACTGTTTTTTGGTAGGATATCTCAAAAAAAGCCATTCTGTAATATTTTAGACGCATAAACACATAGGGATCGTGTACCTACGAGTCGACGACATAGACATTTGCAACATAGATGGTCATTAATGGATATATTGGACCCGATTATGTAGTGTATAAAAACAAATATGTCTTGACTGGTTTCAATCTTAGCATGTCCGTTCATTGACAACCCTGTAGATGAGGGGGCACAGATAGTAAAGAGAGCGTTTCGAGCGGGTAGGGTGTTCCGGATCTGCAGGCAGTTATGAACGCTACAGATTTTCCAGGGAGGGAATAATTTTGATTTCCAAATTGCTAGAGGCCGATGTCGCAAATGAGTCAGTCCATCAGGGCCGGTCCTAAGCATTGGCGGTATAGGCGGCCGTCTAGGGGCACCAAGCCAGAATTTTATTAATTTTTTTTTTTATGGGGGGGATATATTTATATATATTTAATACAATACAAAATATTAAAAGGTTGGGTGCCCCCCCACCCACCCACCTTTCCAGATCCAAATTTGTACATTTTGAGAATTTGATCAATAAAAGTTAGTGGCGCCCCACCACGACGCCTCCTTCCATCGTTTTTTTTGACAATCAAAATGTCCTATTCCATTCCCTTTAAAAGCCTGCTTTTTCACCTTGGTGGATTGATTGATGGCGAAACAGACATGCTCGTGCGTGTTTAGTGCGATCAAGGAATAGGTGGGAGATAGGCGGATTAGGCAGGAGACACGACCACCCAGGAAACAGACAGGGCATCAGCGAGGGTGCCTGACTGGGGAACAGGCGGGGTATTGGTGAACACGGACGGGTGGAAAACGGGTCCTCCGTCAACGGGACCGGGAACCAGGACCCCCTCGTTTTCTCCTGGGCCCATAGTTACCCGGACACAGGACTAGACGGGTCCCTTCGAAGGCTCCTCTTGATCCCGCAGTGATTTCTGTCCCACGCGAGCTCAAGGAGCCTAAGCTACAGCTTCCGCTTCACTATGGAGGGGAGACCGGGAGGTGTAGGGGGTTTTTGTCGCAGTGTTTGTGTTTTTTATGATTTTTCGTTACGTTTTTTTTTTCTCTATTTAAAAAAAAATAAAAGTCCAGGGACGTCATGGGGTATAACCAAGTAGCGAACTACAGCGAGTAGATTTGTTTAAATTTTTTTTATTAAAAGCAGAAATGTAGCCTAATAGCTAATCACATTACCTTGATTAGGCAATAGAGCTTTTTAACCCCCTTCCGCCACATCATCTTACATGGGCGAAAGAAAAACTTGATTATTTTTGCTCATAATAAGGACATTATGTCAGCTCTTGACATGGATGAATTTGTAGCGGTTTTCTGTGGAAAAAAACTGAAGACTGATGTTATGATCTCATGTAGAGTGCAGGAATGTGTATACAATTAAAAGTAGGATTGTGAATCGCAGAACTAAAAAAAAGTGTTAAAAAAGTGTATAGTTAGTGAAAATATTGTATGTCCTCTAAGAATGGGTGGTAAATACATGAGAAAATAAACTTGATCAAAACACAAGATTCTAAAATACAAATGAAAATGATGAGCCAATTACAGTATCTTAGTTTCACATGTAAATATAAATAGCACAAAGAGACTGAAATGATGAAGGACTAGCTCATCTTTAATATACTTGTTTCCATATAAGATTAGATTATGATTAGCTATTATTGGGCATAAATAAAGTTGTGCTCCTATAGGGGGGGTTAAAAATGATCTTCTAATGTACTGATTAGCCTACCATGGCTTTAGCTTTATATGGAAGCATCTCAAATCTATATATAGGCTATATATCTTCTCCAAAATATTAATAAATAAAACATTTGTGTGGTTGTGTAGAAATGCAGAAAATTTGTTTTAAAAGGCTCAAAATTTTCTGGGGGAGGACCCCCAGACCCCTGTTACATTGTTCCCCCTTGTGCCGCACCAATATCTCTTGATGACCCTCAATCAAGCAGTCTACAAACAGCCCTGCATCTCAGTTATTTGGGGTGATATTTATTTCTCCCATAAGGATTTATTGTTTTTTCCATGACCGTGTCCGAATCAGCGCACTTGCCTCCTATTGAGTAGTATTAAGTAGTATTGAGTAAAAAAAGGTGTTAAGTACGCGACAATTTGGAAAATTGAGTGCGAGGTGACAAAGAGGGAGGGGCTGGTGGGGGGTGGATGGGGGGCGCCATCTACAGATCTTGCCAAGGGCTACTAAAAGGCTAGGGCCGGTCCTGCAGGGTATTGTTGTTTTGATTTCATAATTATTTCACCAATATACACTAGTAAAACATATTTCCACATTTGATGTCTTTTCACACTCAATATGTTGCTCATTCATGTGTTTCCAAACACCCCCAACTGGTGGTCGCTGAATTGCACTTTGCACTTTAAAAAAAAAACATTTTAGGTTATATCAGCATAAATAATAATACATAAAACAAACAAAAAAACACTTAATGTTGCATGGAATGTTTTACACGTTTTACATGATTTAGCTCTTTAATTAACCCCTTTCTGTTGCAGACAAGGAGAGCTGAGGTAAAGGTGGCAGTGGCAATGGTGGAACACAATGTGCCATTTGCAGTAGCATTTCGGCCCATTGCTGAAAAAATGCTTTTAAGATTCTCCCACTGCGCAGAACTACAAGTGTGCCATAATGACAGTGAAGATGGCCGGCCTTGAGCCACAATGTTTCAAGTGGGAGCCCCCTACCTCTGTTATTAAGGCCGACATGCACAAAAATCTACAACATGGAACACCATTTGTAAACCGAAACACACACATGCACACACACACAAACGCACACACGCACACACATACTGCTGCTGACCAAGGGGCTGATTTGAATCATTCCTTAACCCCTTGCCCTATGAATGGGGCCCAATTGTTTTCTAAATAAAACGATTAATTTTATTTGTCTGAATTAGTTTTTGTTTCTACTTGTGCTGGTGAATTATGAACAATATGTTCGTCGCTCCGCCCCCAAAATACGTAATCTCACTCCAAACTTTTGGTGAAACTTGGCAGCCCTGCACATACACACAGCAAGCACATACACAATATGCATCTTATTAATAATGTATTACTGTAAGTTGACAATTGTTCACTAAAAAAATACTTCTCTTTTTGAAATGTTAGTCATTGTTGGCTTAGTTAATCACATAAAGAAACAGGTGCTTTGGCTGCAGATAAACTGAAAGCTATTATTCAAGAAAAGTGCTAAAACGATCATTCCACATGGGGCAAAGCAAGCTAATGACAGTTGTTGTTATGCTATAAAAGCAGAAAAGAAAGAATGTCGGAAAGGTGATATTGAAAGGTGAGTAGCAGTTTAATGCTCACTTCTTTGCACAAATCTCAAGTTATTTTCTGTAGTAACATGGAATTTTTATCTTACCAAGAAATTAAAAAAGAGAAAATCTTCTGAATATCATTGTAATAAAAATATCTATCAATGGCATTATCTGTTTATTTCCAAATAGTACATTCAGGTTTGGACACATCCCTACTCTCCAGTTAACTCTCTCTTAACTGAAGTGACTTTCACGTTATTATTATCCTAAACTTAATTTCACTGGAATGTCAGTTTGAATCTGTGAGGAGGTTTTGGGCATTATGGAGCAAGATTAATTTTTCACTGAGGAAAAAAAAAACATGAGAAGACTTTTGAAGCTGCCTGTGCTGTTGCCATGTGAACGATTATCGAGGCAGATCAGAACGCCAACCCCCCTGCCTGACCTAAACAGCTGTTAAGAGGAAGTTACTCATGAAAAACCATAAGGAGGGAAAAAAAGGGGGAAAAAAGTGAGAAAAAAAATTCAGCATTTACAATACAAAAATAAGAAAACAAATCAAAACAATCGCTGTCCTGGTTATTCAGGATCCACTGGACTTTCTAAAATAAAATATATTTCTGGTTTTTGTTGAAAGTGGGCTTGTGCAGTCATGTGACGAGCCCGGCAATTGGCCTTCATGGGCTTGTGCTGGCATGTGACAAGCCTGGCGATTGGCCTTCATGGGATTGTGCAGTCATGTGACGTGCCAGGCGATTGGCTTTTGTGGGCTTGTGCAGTCATGTGAAAAGCCTGGCGATTGGCTCTTGTTAAAAAAGGCCTCTTCTCTCGGAGGAGACCTGACATTTACTGCTTCTCGTGACACTCTTCGGGTGACAGTCTTTATAGATGAGCAGCATTTTTTTTCAATTTACCCCAAACCCGATTATCCTTCATGTTTCTGCTGTTGCCCACAGCACTTTTTAGACACAATTCGGATTCTCCTAAAGTACTTTTTGTTGTTTATACAGGACTAAGAAAGTGTGGGTAGTATCATTAATATGCAGGACGGTATCCCATAGCTCCAGGGGGGGGGGGGGGGGGGGGTCAAGACGGGCTTGTAAACGGGTTGTATTTCAGACATGAATTCTCCCCAGTGAGCTCTAACTGAGAGGACACTGAGAGGAGCCATATGCATTTTATTAAAATATATATTTTTTTTTTCCCCCTCTCAAACCACGACTGGAATACCACGTCAAGTATACCCCGTCGTCCCTGATTTTCTCTTTCTTGCATAGTGTCTGATAACGTTCAACACAGTACATTGAAATGTCAGACCGTTAAAAGAATATGGCTGTGTGTGTTTTTTTTTTTTTTGTTTGTTTTTTTGATAAACTGGCATATTGGCAAATGTGTTCACTGAGTTGTCTTTGTGTTTTGTCTGACCTTCCACTGCTGGTAGATCAGCCAAAAATGCGGGTGAGCATCGCCCTGCAGCGAGCCTCACAAAACCTCAAATGAAATAATAAAATACTGTCTCACCCTGTGATCCAACAGCATTTAAATCATTAGATTTTTGCAAAGATACTGCATAGAGGTACCCCACTGATAGAGAGGTGCAGTACCACTGAAACCAATGTATCAGACCCAACAGAACAATGACACACAAATACATGCAAATCATACAGAGTAGATTTATTCCAAAATGTATGAATTCTACAACAAATTACTTTGCCTCTCTTATGTCCCAATAACTATATGATACAGTAAAAGTCTTTCATTTCAGTCTCATAATTTCCCAACGATGCATATCTGAGACCTGGAAAAAGCTAATCTCAGTCATGTGCAGTCACACTGCACTCATAAATATATCCCAGTAGAGTATTTATGGATGAACAGTAATTAATGCCTTTTTGTACATTATCTCTCTCTAACCTCCAACATCACTTTTCAGCGGGAAGGTGTCAGCGACGATGATATTTCCCTGGCTGAAACAGGTGGCTGTGGAAGGCAGGTACCTAATGGAGCTGTCAGATACTGCCTGTTAATACGCCACACAGCCGAGCAATCTCTGCTACCTTTACTTTATTTAGCCTCAGCCTTTGTGAGAGATCCAACCTGATACTGTGCATTTTATGTGCTGTGCATTAGAAACACTGCCCTTATGGTTACTCATAACAATATGTACAATCTGTGTGGTAAAGTTTAAAGAATTTGTTTTAGTGTAAATATATAAAACCGATAAAGAAACTATCAGAGCCATTCAACGTTTGTTTTTGGCTTCACAAGGGTGAGCAGGTATGTAGGTGAGCAGATATCCAGGTGAGCAGACATGCTAATTGCTTGTTTTTGTGAGGACTGAATCTGCTGCTGATGATGGACAGGGATTTAAACACCCACTTTTCTGTGCCCTGTACTTCCACGTATGTAGGAAACAGACCCTAACGCCTCTTTCTGTGAAAACATGAGGTGAAGGTATGACGTAAGACTCGGCGTGTGCTGTTTATTACAGTTTAGGGGTCACACGCACATAATTAATAACCATTATGACAATCTCCCATATGTTTCTAATTACATCTGCTCAGAGTAATCATACTTGAGTAATCATAATTAATTTAATAAATTGAATGAACAAAGCCAGCTGATGAGATACAGCCTTTGTTCTTTCCAGTGTGTTGAATAATAATACTTTTCATTCTGCCAAAATCTCAAGGCGTTTTTCACTCAGTAAGAAAACAAATGAAAATAAAACTAGAGAAAGTCTCGTAAAACAGTGATTTTTAAAGCCGAGAAAACCATGCCTAGACGGCAATAATGCAATAAAAAAACACAAAGATTAGTAAATCCCTAATGCCAAGCATATTTAGAAGCTGCATGCGAACGCAGAGGCCTCAGGGGTCTACTGAGAGGATTCCAGAGAGCAGAATGCACAGAATGAGCATTCCCCCTGGCATAGTTAGCCTTCTTCTGAGTACATCCCCATGGTATGTGCACCGTGAAATTTCCAGTGTTAAATCAACTCTAAGAGAGTTAATATTAGGCCAAAAAAGACCACATGCACTTTGATGCAGTTACACGTACTTTTGTTGAAAACACTATACTTTTTTGTGTTGTTTTTGTAATGAATTTTAGTGGTGGATAATCAAACGCAAAGGTAGGTGGATCAGAACAAGTCACTCATGCAATGAGGACCAATAAAGGGAATAACAAAATAATAAATGCAAAGAACATTTGTAGGGCTGGGTATCATTTCAAAAATTACGATACCAGTACCAATACCAGTACCCTTAAAGTGATACCGATACCAATTGAATACTTCAATCGATACTTTGAATTTATTTTTTGCATTTTTTTCATTCCATAACCATCATGTGAATGGAAGCATTCAGTTGTGTAAAATGCCATCAATCCTCCCACATTCAAATAATTTTTTACAAGAAAGTGTTTGAGTATCAAATTGCATTTATTACAATACAACTAACTACTACATTAGCCAAAACACATTTCGCTGCTACAGAAGTAACTACCACTAAGTAACCAATGCACTAAGCAATACATTACTGTAGGGTTGCTAGCTAGGTAATGGGGGAAATCCGCGTTCAGATTGTGAAACCTAGCAAGCTAGCTAGCACACAAACCTGCCTACCGGAGCCTGCCCAAAGCCGTTTTCGTTTCAATAAAAGTTTTTCACACAAAAGACGAGTAATGTTCTAACTACTAACTATTTATCTTACCTGAGGTAACCGACAGTTGTGGCGTGTCCGTCTCAGATGGCGCTGCAGGTGTCGAACGTTTGAAAACTGTGCAGTTCTCCACCCTGAAGTTTTCGCCATGCGTGATTAGATGCTTGATCATATTGCTCGTATTCCCAGTTGCTCCTGAGATTATCTTTCCACATTTTTCGCATTTATTTTCCCCATACGCCATAGGCGTGTAGTGTAGCCTGCTAAACGCACGTAGCAGTTGCAGTCGATATTTCACCAGACGGATTGTAGCTGTCTGCCGTAATGGGCCAATCATGCGTCGCATTAAATTGAAGAACGAACGCTTGCGGTGATTGGACCATATTACAACGTCTTTTTTTCCTAGATCTCAATACAAAAAGGATCGAATGAAGTACTGGTTTGACTGAAGACGTTTCGATGCTACTTGGTATCGGTTTGTTTCGATCCAGTACTACAAGGTATCGAGTACCGATACCCAGCCCTAAACATTTGGCTAAACAGCCAAATGAAAATCAACCCACTAAAATAGGGCGAACTCGAATAACGAGTGAAACACAAACTAAATGTCCTGAGCTCAATACTGGAGCCAAACCGGGGAACTTAGCAAAGCAAAAAACACCTTCGGCACAAGAGTTCGGGCGACCGAAAAGATGTAAAACCAAAACGAAACAAACAAAGAAAAACTGTCTCAGAGAGAACAGAAAATAATAAAATAAATAGCACAGAACGCTAACAGGAGGAATAATACCTATACCTGAAATAAAAGCTAATAGCAAGTCCCCCGTGAACATAAACAGTGTTTAATATCACAAGGTCGCTAGTACCTGGCTATACCTGGCTCAATGCAATGTCGAATGACCAAGAAGCACCAGGAAGTGAAAGTGAGGAACTTAAATACCCCGCCATTAGAAGAACAGGTGAAAACAATGATGAAGGAAAGCAAACCCCTGAACAGAACATGGAAAAAATCTGATAGATTCTCAATCGGAAAACCAGGACGAGAACCGCAACGGAAAATAAAATAAAAACCCACAAACCATGACAGTTTTACAGTGATTGAGGCCAATAGGGACTGCACTGCTGCATAGCCGTGGTACAAAAATGTTTTTTAAGTACAGATGGCATCCCCAAATAGTCATATTCTGGGATACAAATAGGACTCAAAGGCATTTGGGTTGTTTGAATTAATGGTGTTTTGTTTGGGTCTGCAAAGAGCACAGCTCTTTATGGTAGGTGGGTTCAGTGTCATTTAAATTCAAACCAAGATTGCAATCTTCAAATCAATACTCAGTTAGACTGACAGCCAGGCCAAGCATTCCAGAAGAGGGACAGAGCAATGGGCCGAGTTTTTGGCTTTAGGGAGCTCCCTTGTGGTGCTGTTTTGTTCAAGCAGGAGCTCATTTATTGATTTGGTGGACAGACCACTGAGACATGTGTTCGTAATCAACCCGAGAAGAGCAAACTTTGTTGTTTCGTTTTTTTAAAACTTGTCTTTTCAAGAAAATAACAGTGTGGATTTGTAGAAGCTATTACAGTGAAAATGCATTTTTGAGTACACACATGCACACTTCATTTGTTAAATACAGCACTCTCCGGGATTGCTCAGTCATGGGCAAACAGAGATTATTCAACTTCTCTCCTCAGTTCAGGGCTCCTGTACAAATCACGGTGGCGAACAGTAATATGCAAAAACCTCGAATGGAAATGGGATGAGAAAAGTTCAAATTTAATTGCCTCCTTGAACTGAAGTGTGTTAATAATTACGCTCTTGCAAGGGCGCAGCCAGACAAAAAAGCCGGCAGGCTGGCAGAGGCGAGGAGGATAAATCAATTCAATCCGGCGAGGTGGCGGAGTTAGCGCTGCATGTGTGTTTACAGTGTCTTCGGTCTTCAGCCAGGAAGAGCCAATCAACAACGCGAGCGCTCGGCTGCAAATGGGGAAGAAAATAAATCCACTTTCCACTTTTGAAAGCTCTTTTAAAGTACAGCAATACCCCTCCATCCCCACAGCCAGCACCCAAACAAAAGGAAGGTGGAGAAACAGAAATCTGCATAGTCCTGTAAACACGGACCGCCACACTGCTCGCAAGCACAGCTGCTGGGAGACACTCGGCTGTTTTTGTTGTCACAGAGGGGTAATTTTCACTCAGAAGATGAAATGTATGATATCCTCACAGTGGGCTAATGGCTGGCTGTTTGAAGTGTCTTTTAATGACTTGCCAGCTTCTAAGGCAAGGTCTGGAATTTGTGGTGCAATTAAATACTAACATCGGAAGTGGTCTTTCTTGAGAAAGTATAAATACCGGACTTCAGTTCAATGCTGAGCCCTTGAGCTCTTTTCTGTACACTTTTCTGTACAGCGATATCGCCAAATGTCATGGGTCTGTGTGTATGTGTGTGTTGCATGCATGTGTGTGTGTGTGTGTGTGTGTGTGCATGCATGTGGGTCTATTTGTGTGTGTATGTTTCTATTTCATAAATTATTTGATTATTTTTAACTGTTTCATATTTTTTATATTTCACATATTTCAGCCATTATGTACATCCATGTTACGTACTCGGTGTAGTACCCAACATAATCGGAACCAACACCAGGTTTATCAAAAGAGTTATAATTTCTTGTAGAGCTTGCCACAGCCACATACAACAATCTCTATTTTAACAGCCGGCATCAGGCATCTTGGGCAGGGTGATGTGGTCCAGGTGTGAAGGAGAGAGACTAAAGCAGTGGATCAGCGCATCTTAAATAGGCCCCCATACAGGTGTTCTCCATTTCCTGGAAATAATTAGATCAGGTGAAACAGAACTAACACCCCCTACTGGCGAAGGGGCGTAACAGTCTATTTCCACATTGCAATGAATGCGGTGAACTTGTGCCAGCGCTATGTATCACTCTCGGGCATGGGCTGCTGTTCAGTGTAAACAGAGATAATCATTCCCCACCAAGATGGACAAAGAAACATGGCAGGAGGTGTTGAGAAGGGGAGTGAATTGTATACATAATAATTGTTTTGGTATATATCCCGCTGTATAAATGGATACTTTATAAAAATGTAAGACTTGTGTATGTCACTCTGGATAAGTGTCTACTAAATTCCTGTAATGTAATGCAATCAAGTGTGGCCCGCCTCTCTAAACAAACAAGAATATTGACACAAACAACCATTCAGCCCATCTAGACTCTTAATTGGCAGACTAGAGAGCACCCAGCGCTGTGTCAATCTGGGACTTGAACACCCAACGTTTCTCTGGCTCTACATGACCTGGCAAGCTGCTACATGCACACACACACACACACATACACACACACACACACACACACACACGCACACACACACGCACACACGCACACTCCACTTCCAGACATCCGTGTGGAATGATTTCAACTTTAAATAATAAGCTCTTCTGCTGCCTTTCTCTGCTAACAGATCTCAATCTAAAAAAGAATATATATATTAAATAAAAACGTAATTAACATAACATTCCATAATCAATTAAAATTTATAAATATCCAATACAAAATGTATTTTTATTATTTTAGGATGTTTTAAGAGGCAATCTGTCAGGCAGTGCACAGGATGCAGAAGAGTATCCATAGCATTCTTTCTATTGCTTAACTTAACTTAACTTATTGCTTAAGTATTTTCTGGAATGTTTTTTTTCTTTCTAAATTCTAGGTCAGAGTTATAGAACTCCATTGCTTTAGTGATTGTTAGATCAGCATTACAATGTTCAGTTAAGAATATTCTAATCACATATTACACTACAACGGGTTAAAACTGCAAGGATGGAGGTCCAGACAGAGGTGAGACTCTCCCCTTGGGCACAGAGGAGTGCCTGCTCCACTCCCCCTGACTGGAGGAGGGCCTCTGCATTTCAGATCCTCTTTTCCCTCCCCTGACACATCCTTCAAAATGTACAGCAAAAAAAGAAACAACAATCGCGATCAATCACACGTGGAAAAGAAAACATGTGGCTGGAGAGCAAGGCACAGGATTCTATGAGCTGTTCCTATGGGAACCATGCCAAGGTGTGTCAGAATAACACGTAAGGCAGAGGGCAGAGAAATGTGATTTGAGCTCAGCATTTCGGTATGTGTGTGTGTGTGTGTGTGTGTGTGTGTGTGTGATGAGATGAAGTGAGGTAATACAAGTTTCTCTGAGTTTCAGTTGTGATTAGGAAATGTTGTGTATTGTGGATTAAAATGCATAATGTATGTGCAGGTGGGTTTGACTTGATTGCCTCTTGAAGTTTGAAGACATCGACTACTCTCTTAGATATGTACAAGCACTAAGACTGCCAAGTTCACAAATCCTGTTCATTCTTGTTCACACATTTATTTATTTTCCTCTAACACCCATTCTACCCTGTGTATGCATGTGTGAGTGTTTGTGTTTGTGTGTAGGTGTGAGTGTGTGTGTGTGTGTGTGCGTGCGTGCATGTGGGAGGGGAGAACAGCTCGCAGTTCAGGGCCATCAGCCTTCTCCAAATGACAGTAAAGCCTGGAGGTTAATTACTACAGTACAGACAATAATTTGCTCTTTGTAGTGGTAGTTATCTCTCCTCACAGCTGGTGCGTTTTGCCAAGTCGCGAGCCATTAATCACACCTGACGGTGACTGTGAGCCGGCCGATCCATCACTCCCTCTACCCCCGCGGCTCCCCCTCCTCTCCCAGGCACAGATAAACCCCCAATTTAACATGGCAACTTCCAACCTTCAATATCATTTCTGCCTTCTCACAAGTTAAAGGTCAAGTGAAGCATGTGCATGAAAGTGAACTTTGGGACGGGGAGTGCAGGGTGGCGATTGGGGCAGAGGGGAGCAGCGGCGGGGTGGGGGAGGGTCACTGATGGAAGCTATTCTTCATCGTCCGGCTGAAGAAGAAGGTACGCGCGTCTAAACCTGCCTGGTTCGGTCACCCCAACGGCGTAACTGATGACAGGGGGACCGTTCGGTCTGTGAAGTTTTCTAAACTGGCCGCCCTGTATTTTTTCTTTTCATATTTCATAAGATTATTCTCTGTGACAGATTGCGGGCCGGGGATCATTTTTATGTCTGTTCTATAAAACCAAGGACAGGCTTTTTGAACAGCAGAGACAGTGCTGAAAGGCCAGCCATCGTTATCTAGCAGGACGTGACTGAGACAGTGGCTCCAAAACTGCAGCACGGCTCCCACACCTGCAGCACGGCTCCCACACCTGCAGCAAAGTGTGAGACAGACTGAGGGGCTCTACAGCGCATGGACATTCTTTACTCCATAACCCATCTGATCTTCCTCACACTGACCTCCTCTTCCTCATAAATAACATCCTCTTCTTCACACTGAACCTCCTCTTTTTCATAAATAACATCCTCTTCTTAACACTGAACCTCCTCTTCCTCATATATAATCTCATCTTGTTCACACTAAACCTCGTCTGCCTCATAGATAACCTCTTTTTCCCCTTACATAGCCTCCTGTTCTTCCTACACAACCCCCTCTTCTCTTATCGCAGACATTATTTTCCTCACATTAATGTTATACTTATTTAGAGGGAACTACCTTTTCCCCACACTCAAACTCCTCTTCCTTAAAGCTAATAGAATAGAATAGAATAACTAGAATAGAAAAAAAAAGACATAGACAGTGGGACAGACCCACAACACACAAATAAACATCAAACAAAGATCTCCAACAGAATCATTACATCAATCAAGTGAATTAAAGTGCAATACAGCCATGATAAAAAATAGCCCCCTCTGTCTCGAGATGTCCAGTGTCACCAAGTAGTCCAACACACAAACTCCGCCACCATGACTCTCCTCCATACACGCAGTGCCGCGGTCTCTCTACACCGCCAATTCACCTCAATATAACTTTATTCACACAAAACCTCGTCTTCCTCATACATTACCTCCTTTTCTTCAAATTAAAACTCCTCTTCCTGAACAATAATTGTCCTTATATAAAATTTTTATGTGATATACTGACTGTTCTTGTGACTTTTAAACACATTTTTCCAACATTCCATGAATGATAGTGGACCCCGATAAGCAGGACCCCGATGGCACCCGATGAGGTTCTGGAACACTGGTCTGTGTGCAGCTTGGCTCTTACTGGATCATTTTACACACTCATTTATTGCAGTTGGTTCAAGTTTAGCCAGGTCAATATTTTCGCTGGACTCTTGATAAATCCAGCCTTATAACTTTGAAGTCCCAGCTTATTGGTTAATTGTTTAAACAGATTTGGAAGATTGACATTTCAGGTTATGCCAGCAATGATAAGTGTGTGAGACAATGTTTAGGTAGCAAATAAAAATGCTTCTGTTGTAATTCTACACTCACATCGCTGTGCCTCATCAACAGCAGCCAGGTCAAATCTATGACGATTCAAAAAATATATAACTTTTAAATATTTAATTTCATCTTCTACTGGGACTTTTTCTGTTTATTGAGGGTGTGAAATTTTTGGTGCTGCTGACCATAATCGAATGCTTTCCCTTTTAACTTTTGATTGACCAAGTAACATCAAAAATCTATTATTATGGGTTAGTGCAGTCATACTAGCCTCATACGCCGATCAACAAAGGCTAACCATGCACAAGCACTTATTCCTTGTACGTTTTATCACCACTGCAGTGGCGTAAAAAAGTCAACAAACTATGTTTTCTGTGAGACATGTATTGTCGAGCTCAAGTGCACATGCTGCTGTCGACATTCTAGAGCTCCGTTTTGCACACTGTACTTATAGCCAACCCGCCTGCTATTCAAATTAACCTGCTCTCACCCAGGCTCTGCTTCCTCACAGTAATCACTTTTCGCCTCAATATTCCCTCATCCACGTTCTACAACCTCTTCCTCATTACTAACCTCCTCTTCTCACTATAAGTATTCTCTTCCTAATTTTACATTCGTCTTTTCTGTGCCTCTAAACTGCTTTTCCACACGGCCTACTTTAACAGTCAGTTTTAAAATATCCCCTACTTCAAACCCCAGCAAAATAATTCTCATCAGGTTTATTGGACCAAGACCCATATAAACAATCCAATCAAGAGTGTACAAATTAATGTACTTTGTGTGCCAAATACTTACAGTGTTGCACTAACAAGCAGACTTTTGGATCCAGTAATAAAAGAACCAAGAGCTTATTTGTGGTTAGTTGGGGTCTTTTTTAATTCTCTCAGGCAATCTGCAATAAAGAAAACCTCAATAAAAAAAAGATGTTTTAAAAGCTCTATATTTTTTGGAGATTTTTTAGAATGATGTGGAGGGGAACAGCTCCAAACAGCCATGTCAATGCTGGATGCATGAGCCAAGGCTTTGAAGAGGAGTCATCTTCACTGATTTGACCAATCAGACAGCTCCGGGGGTGAAGCAGAGGAGGCCGTGGCTGAAAAATCATTCAGTTACAGATTGTATTATGGGATGTTTCTGTGCTCAGAAATCTTATCAAAAGATTACATATAATAGGAGTGACACACAGATATGGTAGCTTGGTGTCTGCCCCAACACCAGAGGAATACCAGTTGAAGTCATCCCAAAGATGTATTTTTTTCAATCCTAGAGAAGGTACAATTACCCTGAATGAGGAAAAGTACAACCAAAAAAGAGGGACAGTGAAGAACAATGTTGGCTTTTTTGTTTTTATTTGACAGCAGGCGTATTTTTTTCCTGATTTGAAAAACAATGCTGCTTTCTAAAAAAATGTCATTTTAATCACAGCTCTGAAGGTGCTAAGGTGGGCATTAAATCCTACCTGTGCAGGGGAGGGTTTTTGAGTCAGCTGCCATACGGACTGCCCCACACTACTCGCCAAATGTTGGTCTTTAATGTAAATGATGGTTTACAAACCACAGTAGCCCTGGGAGTGACTCAGACAGTGAAAGGTCCAATGGGATATAACATATAAAGAGCTGTGTGTGGACAGGGGGTCCACTTTGATTTCCCAGTATCTGACATCTTCAGTGGTCCCCCTCAGGATTAACTGCTGTGAATGCATCTGAGAGGGTCTATTTCATGGGCTTGAAGGGCTTTTTCTCTCTCTCTCTCTCTCTCTCTCTCTCTCTCTCTCTCTCTCTCTCTCTCTCTCTCTCTCTCTCTCTCTCTGTCTCTCTCTGTCCTATTCTCTTCCTCTCCTTTGCTTTTTCTGTTGCTTTTTTTCAGTCTTTCTTCTTCTCCTTTATAAACTATTTCCTTCCTTCTTGCGTTACTGCCACTTAGACAATCTACATCACTGCCTCTCCCACTCTCTCTTAATCACTTTGTTTCATTCCCTCTACATTTAGCTTTTCATAATTTATCCTCTCTCTCTGTCTCTCTCTCTCTCTCTCTCTTTATCTTTCTTTCTCTCTCTCTCTCTTTGACAAGTGCATCACCACTTCCAGCTTTTTTTTACACAAACAGGTCAGGGGTAAAAAATCAATGGCTGGTGTGGATAGCCTCCTATCTATCTGGCCCCAAAGGGGCCTTATCACTCTAGTTAAATGGTGTTTCAGGAAAAGTCCTGGGAACCTGATTCTTGCAGAGGTTAGAGACAAAAGAAAATGGTTCACCATTGTGGTATTAAATGCACAGCCTGTGTGAAATAAGCCATTACTTTACCACACTCAAGAAAATCTAGAGCTGGGAATTTTTGGGAGGAATATGATCAATTATGAGTGAAATCACATATACTGACTTTATTGCCAATGTAAACTAATGGGATTAGGAAGATGTACTCATAATTGAATAATTTAGATTTTTTGAGCTGACCATATCTTAAAACATTTCAAAATATTATGACTGCTAGTTTGTGTGTACATGAGTTGTGTACAATTTACTGTGTAAAAGACCTGATAACATTCAATGAGACAGAATTCACTCAAGCACTGGGTTCATTGTCTTCCAGTAATATTTCACTCTCGTTCAAATGGTTTTTACAAAAAACACAAATTTACAAAATAAAATGTACAAATACCTCCAACTCTTTCCAACACTCTGCCTGTGCTTACATATATTTACAATCCATCTTTGAATCCACCCTCCCTTGTTTTATGAGTACTTTGTGGTAAAATTTTGATTATCGCTCATTTAGCACACACCCTTACCCAGGGAAATTCCCATACCCTGCATTTTTACAATTTCTGTTTAAACATCTGCATATAATTTACTGGAGCAATTCAGGTGAAGAACTATGCCATTGCTTGAGGGTGCAACTAATTTTAACAGTAGTCCCTCCACCCTTCTGTTTGGTATGTTTGTATTGTATTGGGTAAGATCGTTCTCCTCTAACTGTGGTAAACACCGGCTTGGCTTTCACGAAGCTGCGATCAAACAAGCCCTTTTCTCCAGGGAAACACAGCAGAGGACGTCACACTTCACTTCAGGCAGAGTCACAGTGAATATTGTAAAAAATCACTCTTAGATTTCTCTTTCCAAACAGATGATGGCTTTGACGCTTGAGCACATAATTGCTCATTCTTGCCAAGGTCAAACAAGACTGCATTTCCCTATAGTCCTGAGTAAAAGGATATATATACTGCAAAACTGCTTTTACTGCTATCTGTATCTGGCATCTCTCCCACCATGTGTTTTAGGATGCTGCCATCTCGTGTTCGCTTTAATTATTGCAACGGGAATGTGAGGAGAACAGAAGCTGCTTATCTTTTAGGCTAATTTCAGGTGTCATTTACAATATTATTATGTATAATTATATATACACCTGTTAGAAAAATGTAAAAATTTAATTTTTGTGTTGTGTCATGTGTGCTTTGAGCTGATTAATTGATTGATCAGCTGATTGGTTCAATTTATTTAAAAAAGGTGTGAAGAATGTTATATTTTTCTGCGATGTGCAGTATACACTTTGCATGGTGGCATGTTTGCGATGTGCTGTGTACACTTTGCATGAGGGTGTGTATGCGATGTGCTGTGTAGATTTTGTGTGATGGCGTGTATGGGATGTGCTGTGTACACTTTGTGTGATGGTGTGTATGTGATGTGCTGTGTACACTTTGCATGAGGGTGTGTATGCGATGTGCTGTGTACACTTTGTGTGATTGCGTGTATGTGATGTGCTGTGTACACTTTGTGTGATGGCGTATATGTGATGTGTTGTGTACACTTTGTGTGATGGCGTGTATGTGATGTGCTGTGTACACTTTGTGTGATGGCGTATATGTGATGTGTTGTGTACACTTTGTGTGATGGCGTGTATGTGATGTGCTGTGTGCACTTTGTGTGATTGCGTGTATGTGATGTGCTGTGTACACTTTGTGTGATGGTGTGTATGCGATGTGCTGTGTACACTTTGTGTGATGGCGTATATGTGATGTGTTGTGTACACTTTGTGTGATGGCGTGTATGTGATGTGCTGTGTACACTTTGTGTGATGGTGTGTATGTGATGTGCTGTGTACACTTTGCATGAGGGTGTGTATGCGATGTGCTGTGTAGATTTTGTGTGATGGCGTGTATGTGATGTGCTGTGTACACTTTGTGTGATGGCGTGTATGCGATGTGTTGTGTACACTTTGTGTGATGGCGTGTATGTGATGTGCTGTGTACACTTTGTGTGATGGCGTGTATGTGATGTGTTGTGTACACTTTGTGTGATGGTGTGTATGTGATGTGCTGTGTACACTTTGTGTGATGGTGTGTATGTGATGTGCTGTGTACACTTTGTGTGATGGTGTGTATGTGATGTGCTGTGTACACTTTGTGTGATGGCGTGTATGTGATGTGTTGTGTACACTTTGTGTGATGGCGTGTATGTGATGTGCTGTGTACACTTTGTGTGATGGCGTATATGTGATGTGTTGTGTACACTTTGTGTGATGGCGTGTATGTGATGTGCTGTGTGCACTTTGTGTGATTGCGTGTATGTGATGTGCTGTGTACACTTTGTGTGATGGTGTGTACACTTTGTGTGATGGTGTGTATGTGATGTGCTGTGTACACTTTGTGTGGTTGCGTGTATGGGATGTGCTGTGTACACTTTGTGTGATGGTGTGTATGTGATGTGCTGTGTACACTTTGTGTGATTGCGTGTATGGGATGTGCTGTGTACACTTTGTGTGATGGTGTGTATGTGATGTGCTGTGTACACTTTGTGTGATGGCGTATATGTGATGTGTTGTGTACACTTTGTGTGATGGCGTGTATGTGATGTGCTGTGTACACTTTGTGTGATGGCGTATATGTGATGTGTTGTGTACACTTTGTGTGATGGCGTGTATGTGATGTGCTGTGTGCACTTTGTGTGATTGCGTGTATGTGATGTGCTGTGTACACTTTGTGTGATGGTGTGTATGTGATGTGTTGTGTACACTTTGTGTGATGGTGTGTATGTGATGTGCTGTGTACACTTTGTGTGATGGTGTGTATGGGATGTGCTGTGTACACTTTGTGTGATGGTGTGTATGTGATGTGCTGTGTACACTTTGTGTGATTGCGTGTATGGGATGTGCTGTGTACACTTTGTGTGATGGTGTGTATGTGATGTGCTGTGTACACTTTGTGTGATTGCGTGTATGGGATGTGCTGTGTACACTTTGTGTGATGGTGTGTATGTGATGTGCTGTGTACACTTTGTGTGATTGCGTGTATGGGATGTGCTGTGTACACTTTGTGTGATGGTGTGTATGTGATGTGTTGTGTACACTTTGTGTGATGGTGTGTATGTGATGTGCAGTATACACTTTGCATGGTGGCATGTTTGCGATGTGCTGTGTACACTTTGCATGAGGGTGTGTATGCGATGTGCTGTGTACACTTTGTGTGATTGCGTGTATGTGATGTGTTGTGTACACTTTGTGTGATGGTGTGTATGTGATGTGCTGTGTACACTTTGTGTGATGGTGTGTATGCGATGTGTTGTGTACACTTTGTGTGATGGCGTGTATGTGATGTGCTGTGTGCACTTTGTGTGATGGCGTGTATGCGATGTGTTGTGTACACTTTGTGTGATGGCGTGTATGCGATGTGTTGTGTACACTTTGTGTGATGGCGTGTATGTGATGTGCTGTGTGCACTTTGTGTGATGGCGTGTATGCGATGTGTTGTGTACACTTTGTGTGATGGTGTGTATGCGATGTGTTGTGTACACTTTGTGTGATGGCGTGTATGTGATGTGCTGTGTGCACTTTGTGTGATGGCGTGTATGCGATGTGTTGTGTACACTTTGTGTGATGGCGTGTATGTGTTGTGCTGTGTCGTGTTGTGCATGGTTTCTGCTGGGTTGCCTCACATGCTGGTTTGTGCCTCTCTGTGTCCACAAAGCTGATTATAAGCTTTTCCAGATGAAGTTGCATGATGAACAAGGTCTTGTGCCACACCACAGCCATGTAACTGGGCCAGAAGAATGATATTAGACTGATGCATTTCCTCTGGGCAGCACCCTTCATTACATTCTGGAAACATTCATTGTAGAGGTTGGAATCAAGTCAAAACTGTGACCCTCTGTACTAATAATACAAATAAAAAGCTTTGCTCTAATGAAACATACTTCCATCATGACATCTATGTTTGATGTTTGGGAAGTGGTGTTTTAGAAAATAGTTTCATTTTCTTTTTTTTCCACAGTGTGGACACACAGAAACAGAAAGTTTTATGCTACTGCCAGTAGTTGATGCCAAGGCTCATGCGGTGTGCAAATACCAAAAAAAGCAAAACACAAAATCCTGACCTCTTGTGGTCAATATTGACACTACAATTATACTGCCAAATAGAGTTAAGACTTAGTGGCTGGGGAAAGGGCAGACTGCGGAAGGGGTAAATAACTCTTGTCAAATTAAATTAATTTACTGCAGACTGCTCTCTGGTTTTTGTGACTATACTAAACCCATACAGAAATGGACCCATGGAGATACTAATTTAGCCACAGCGATCAGGATCCAGGGCTGGGGCATCGCAGAGACATCGGGCACAGTTTTCTGCTTCTTTCTGGCAACAGGGATGTAAGAAATAGGATAGCGTATGTGTTGGAAATTACTGTGCTGTCATTCTTAGCCTTTAGACTTAGCAATTGGATGTAAAATTTCAATGCAAAATCAACTCTGGCAGAGTACTTTTTACTGTAAGAGTGCATACGATCCCTACTGGACTTATATAGATAGGTAATTTTGTTGTGTATAAAAGTTATTAAATGTAATTCTGTATTAGCTAGTGCAGCCTGGCCAGTGTAAAGTAAAGGAATGAAACATGTTTAGTTCGGAGTATCGTGGAGATCATAGGAGGGTTCTTGGATAGTGTAGTGATGCCCATTGTTCAAGATCTGCGGCAGATCTACTTCTTTGTACTGATATGCAATAACAACCCTCCCAGTGGTTTTGTTGGCACTTCACACTCTAAATGGGTTTTTAATGTACTGTTAGTCACATGGGGGGAACTCTGGGAGTATTAAAGGTGCACTATGCAGTATTTGTACCTACAATAATTTTGCTTAAGTCATATCTATGATGCACTGGCAATCTCTCAAAAACAAAAATGCTTGAACTTTGCTCCTCTGTCTGTATTTATTTTCCAAGATGTATTCAGGGCGTGGCACTCTTTTCTGCATGGGGAGGGGTGGGTGTGGTTCCAGAGCCTGTGGGGTGGGATCCGATTACTTTCAGCGGAGCATTTGTTGCCATCTAGCTACTGCAATGGCGGAGGTACAGTGATGCACTGTCCCATACTTAGCTCAGCTTACTCTTGTATAAGCTTTGACTGAAGCACACGGCATAGCCTTTATTTCATTGTAACACTGGCTAATTGCTGTTACCATCCATATATAACAATGCATGTTGCTAAAAATGTTATTTTTATTTTATCTTAGATTGACATTTTGCTTGCTGTGCTTAATCCTGTTTCTTGCCCATGAGGTGAGTGAGATTTTGGGTGGAAGAGGAGAATTCTTTCATTGTAAACACAGGACCACAGCAAGGCTAAAAATCCTGCATAGTGCACCTTTAAGGGTGACATTACTAACAATATTCACATGACATAAACTACAATGCCTGGTACAATGGCAACTATTTATTATAGCTATTATATATGTGTGTACTCAGTATATGAGTAAAATAGTAATTTCATTCATCAAGAGCTAACCTGCACCAGTCAGAGTCAGGGGTATGTTCCGTACTAAACCATTAAACCAGATAGCTATGACGCTAGTTAATGAGACTGATTTCTTCTCCTCCATGTCTTTTTCTGCATGTAACTGTTCACGCAGATGCTCTCTAACTAACAGATTAAAAATGGTAAAAATCTGACATTTTCTGATATTTGCATACTAGCTGCTATTCTGATTCTGAGTTGATCCTGTCTCCAGGAAAACGGTCCAAAGCAGTGCGCTCAAGATCCAAAAAAATATTTTTAAATCCATGTTTTTGCCTGGCAGGATTGGGCATCAGTAAATATGTGCTCAGGCAGTTTTGTATCCATAGCAACAACCAATCAAGAGTGATAAATTGGGCCTACTGCCACTTCACTCAAACACTATCTACATATTAAATTCCATTGGCATTCATTTAGGACTTTTATCCAGAGTGATTTACAATGCAAGAGGTGCATCCACCCGAGTTACTAAATCAATAGAACAAGACCTGGCAAACAACATTGCAGCACTGGCAGGTTTGTGTGCAACATTATTAAAGTACGCAATGCAAGTTAATTGTGCTGACCTAAGCATAATGCATACAGGTAACCTGTTACATCCGCCGTTTCCCTCCAGTCCAGCTTCCTTTCGTTTCTCATGTTTTCCCATTCCTGTTTTTCCATGTCATGTTTTTCTATTCACCCTGTCTGCCTGTTTTGTGTTGTGCAGGCTGGGCATGGTTTCCTCGCTTAAATTCCTTGTTTTCTCCCCATTACCATTTAGCCAATCACTCGCTCGCATTTTGCACTCCTTCATTAGCTCATCAGCTCTCGCACACAATCCTCACTCCTTTTCATTTACCCCCAACGCATTCTCACCTGTTTTCCCTCTACTTAAGTTTCCCTCTTTATTGTTTTTTTTGCCAGTTCGTACCGTCTGTTTGCAAGACGCATTTTTTGGCCTCACAGAATCTCACAATCTCACAGAACAAACTGGACAGACATAGACCCAGCGGACTCGAAGCAACTCCACCACACCATCGCCTGCCAAGGGTCCATCATCAGCCAGCATGGTCAGACGCTCTCAGATGTCCAGGAGACCCTGAACAACATCTCCAGCAAAATGGGTCAGATGGGGGTCCTGATGGCTCAGTTCGCCACCCAGCTACCACTCCCGAGGCTCCCCGCCAGCTAACCAGTCCAGGCTGCCGCCCCACCGCTCCTCCCAGCCTGAGAGCCCCACATTCCCCATCCTGAGCACTACCTGGGCGATTTAGAAAAATGTTGGGGTTTCCTCATGCAATGCGATCTTGTGTTCCAACTACAGCCCGGTTCCTACGAGTCTGACCAGAGCAAGATCACGTTTGTGATGGCCTGTCTGGAAGGCAGCACACGGGACTGGGCTACCGTGGTGTGGGCTACCGGGACTTGTCCTCGGTTCCTTTACAGTACTATAACCAAGCTAAGGTTTTTAACAAATCACTTGCTTTGTCTTTACCTCCTCACAGACTATACAACTGTGTAATTGACCTGCTCCCAGGGGTCACTCTGCCTTCCAGTCGTTTCTTCAGCCTGTCCCATCCTGAGAGGGCCACCATAGAAAATTACATCCACGATTCGTTAGCTGCGGGTATTATCCATCTGTCATCTTCCCCGGTGGGAACAGGTTTCTTCTTCATGTCAAAGAAAGACAGTACCCTTCGCCCCTGTATTGACTATCAAGGTCTCAATTATATCACTGTCCAAAATAAATATCCGTTACCCTTAATTAACTCTGCCTTTGAACCCCTCCATGGAACCACCACCTTCTCCAAGCTGGACCTCCGGAACGCCTACCATCTGGTCTGGATCCGGAAAAGAGACGAGTGGAAGACGGTGTTCAACACTCACATGGGGCTTTTCGAGTACCTGGTCATCCCATTCGGGCTTTCCAATGCCCCAGCCATATTTCCTGATTAATGACGTCCTCCGGAACCTCCTGAACTGGTCAGTCTTCGTTTACCTGGATGACATACTAATATTTTCTAAAAACCCAGAGGAGTATGTCCAGCATGTGAAAGAGGTCTTGTAACGTTTACTAGAGAACAAGCTCTATGTGAAGGCAGAGGAATGCGAGTTCACGTCTCCTCAGTGTCTTTCTTAGGGTTTATTGTTGAGAGTGGATGCATTCAACCGGACCCCAGCAAGATCAAGGCCATCGTGGAGTGGCCCCGCCCGATGTCCCGCAAGCACTTACAACAATTTCTGGGATTTGCCAATTTTTACAAGCGGTTTATTCGCGGCGACATCCAGGTTGCCACTCCACTCACTAACCTCACTTCCCCCTTTGTCCCGTTTGTATAGTCTCCGAAAGCTAACTCTGCCTTTACCACCCTCAATTCTAGATTCACCTCTGCTCCTGTCCTGACCCATCCCGATCCCAGCAACCAGTTTGTGGTGGAGGTGGATGCCTCCGATTCAGCTGTGGGGGCCATACTGTCACAACACTCAGGTGAGGACCTCAAGATCCACTTTTGCGCCTACTATTCTCGCCGGTTATCCCCAGTCGAGTGGAACTACGATGTGGGGAACCGAAAACTAGCATCCTGTCCTGCCTCTACTCACCGGAAGCCAGTCCTGCTAGCCCCGACCCTATCACCCTTTCCTGTATGATGGCTGCGGTTACATGAGAAATCTAGAATACCATAAAGGCCGCACAGGTAAACCAGCCGGACCCGCGCAATAACCCCAACTCTCGTGTTTTTGTCCCAGACTCAGTCCGCTCCCAGGTCCTGCAGTGGGCCCACTCCTCCTGTTTGTCCTGCCACCCGGGGGCCCAGTGTATGATGTCCCTGATGAGGAGGAGTTTTTGTTAGTCCACGTTGGAGGTGGATACCCGTGCCTTCATCCTCGCCTGTTCCATTTGTGCCAGAAGCAAGGCCTCCCACTAACCAGCCGCTGGCCTCCTTTGTCCCCTCCCTGTCCCGGGCCGACCTTGGAGCCACATCATAGTCGACTTTGTCACTGGTCTACTGCCATCGGTTCTCCAAGGTGGTCCATTTCATTCCCCTGCCCAGCCGCGGAAACGGCAGAACTTATGGTGCTGCACGTGGTGAGGCTGCATAGGATCCCCTCCGATATTGCTTCAGACCGTGAGCCCCAGGTCTCTTTCCAAGTATGGAAGGCATTCTGCAACTCCCTGGGGGCCTCCACCAGCCTGTCTTCGGGCTACAACCCCCAGACGAACGGGCAGACGGAGAGGGCCAACCAGGACCTGGGAGCAGCCCTGTCATGCGTGACCTCCCACAACCCCTTCTCAAGCTCCTTCTCTGGGTGGAGTACTCACACAACTCGCTTACGATCTCCACTACTGGGCTATCCCCCTTCGAGTGCTCCCTAGGGTATCAGCCACCCCTGTTTTCTGCCCAGGAGGAGGACGCCTTTGTCCCATGGGTCCAGGCCCATCTTTGACGATGCGAGAAAATTTAGAAGCAGGCGGGAAACGCACTCCTCCGTACCACCACCCGCACCCGATGCCAGGGACAACTCTCCACCTCCTCCATTCCTCTGCAAGCCACCTCCAGGAAGCTTCAGCCTCGCTTCATCGGTCCCTACCCAATCGTCTCCATTATTAACCCCTCCGCCGTTAAGCTCAAGCTCCCTCCAGCCCTGAAAATTCACCCCACCTTTCATGTGTCCCAACTTAAGCCCGTCTCCTCCAGTCGTCTTAGCCCTCCTGCTGGGCATTTCTTAATCACCGGTTTGCTAATGTTTTTTTTTGTTAGTTGTATTGCATAGATGTTATGCTATCTTCTTTACAAAAAACTAAAAATTTAAATATTTGTACATAGAAGCTTAATTTAATTAGCTTTCTGCTTACGGTATTTCAATAGAAAACTCTGAACCAAACCCAACATAAATATCATTAACACTTTACATTAAGTTGCACCTATACCTGTGTAGTTAAATTGTAACTAATCTGGTTACTCCAACGTAGTGTAGGTAACATGGAACAACACTTAGCGGTATTCTTAATAATAATTTCACATATTATTCAGTTTTGTATCAAGTTTTTTAATGTTGGATGTATCATACATAATACATAATTCACATAATTACAATAATTTCAGCAGATGGCCTTGTTTCACATGTGTAATTAGGAATACCACTAAACTGCTGTTCCATGTTACCTATGTTGCAGTTACTCAGTAATAACATCTTGTTACCAAATTACTTACAATTTAACTACACAGGTATACAGTCAAGCCGGAAAGTCTGAATACCCCTTTCACCTTCTCCACGTTTTATTACGTTACAGACATATTCTACAATAGATTAAGTTCATTTTCTGTCTCAAAATTCTAAACAAAATAGCCCATAATGAAAAAGTGAAAACATGTTTTTAGAAATTTTTGCAAATGTATTAAAAATCGAAAACTGAAATTTTTAATTTACATAAGTATTCATACCCTTTGCTTTAACATATTTTTAGAGTATCATATTTAATATTTGGTCACATATTTTTTTGCAGGCTGTTACTTTCTGAAGTCTGTGACCCATCAACATCAAAGACTCTCGACATCTTATATGCAGGTACTGTTACAAGCGATACTATAAGTTCTCTGCATTTGAATGGATCTCTATGGGAATTGGGGGGTGAGACTAGATTCAGCTGTAAATTACACTGGCACAGTATGGAACACATGGCTGGCTAAATGGCTGTAAGTCATCAAGGGTCTGAGCTATGGAACGAGCCCCAAACCATCACTCTGTTTCCAGATATAGAGTAAATGTGGATGGATCATTGCAAGGGTTATTTCTCCTGACTCATTTTCCTATAGAACTCTATGGGTAAAAAAGTCAGGAGAAACAACCCTTAAAGGGATACATCCACATCTACTCCATATCTGGCCGCAGAGTGATGGTTTGGGGCTCGTTTGATACCTTAGACCAGTGGTGTCAAACTCATTTTCACCCCGGGCCACATCAGCATTATGGTTGCCCTCAAAGGGCCGGTTGTAACTGTAAGACTATAAATATAACCATACTTGGAATTTTCGCGGACCTCGATTGTAATTGTTGACGGGGGGGGGGGGAGTTGCAATCGCCTCTATTTTTGTTGACGGGGGGGGGGGGGGCTTTTTTAAATTTATTTTTATACAAACTTCATTTAACGTTTTATTTAACGTATGTACCGCGGGTGTGCGTCCGCGTCTGCGTTTGTCTGTTATATCGTAAAAGTAAATCCCCGTTAACCAGCCACGTAGATACACGCGTCAGATACTTAAGTTCTCGCGGGCCGCATAAAATGACGTGGCGGGCCGGATTCCGCGTCAGATAATTAGGTTCTCGCGGGCCACAAAAAATTACGTGGCGGGCCGGATTTGGCCCGCGGGCCGGGAGTTTGACACCTATGCCTTAGACCCTTGATGACGTACAGCCATTTCGTCAGTCATGTGTCCCATACTGTACCAGTGTAATTTACAGCTGAATCTAGTCTCACCCCCCAATTCCCATAGAGATCCATTCAAATGCAGAGAGCTTATAGTAGAAAAATATCAAACTAATGCAATCTTTAGTTTTTTTAAATAAAATAACCTTCTTTTTGATGCTCCTGAGAAAAAGAGAGAGAGAGAGAGAGAGAGAGAGTGAGAGAAATAATTTAATTTTAAACACTCCCTTTACTAGTGTCAGGGCACGACTTAAAAACTCCTCTAGACAAAAAAAAGAAAACAATATAAACAAGACAAATCAAAAAAAGTTTTAAAAACACTATCAGGAGTCACCCAAAGAGAGAGAGAGAGAGAGCAAGAGAGAGGGAGAGGGAGAGGGAGAGAAAGAGAGAGAGCGAGAGAGAAAGACAGAAAAAAAAAGAGTTTTTTTTAAGTAAAAGAGATAGAATGGGAAAAAGACAGTGAGAAAACAAGAGATGGCTGGAGCCATATAAGCATTGCACTTTAAAAGGATACTATTTGCTCCCTTAAAAATGAGGTAATCTGTGGCACTGTATCTGATCCATGGCAGCAGCACCGAGACTTGGGCGCTACAGCACGTATCACTGCGTTCATTTATCACCACGGTTACTAAAGTGATCTATCAACACAAAGCAGAGTGATGGGTCTCCGCTGTTATTTCAGCTGATTACTAAATCCAGACTGCCAAAGCGCCCCCATCACACCCCAACTGCTGATTGACTCTCCTGGAAGTTTCGGCAGATCCAACGTTGAAACCTATAATGCCAAGCCTGGACACTATAAAGTTACTGCTGCTATTTCCTGGTGCAATAGGTTTCTGTGATATCCTGGCAACCCTTAAAGCCGCCTTACACCATCAAGTTACACCGTCCTCTCTGGTGTCAAGGACGGTGGTTTTCACAAGCAGCTTTTTGATTGCTGCGTATTATTTTGGTTTATAACTCTACAACTTTACAACTTATTTATTGTGCTATTATTATATTGTAATCTGGTATGCTGGTAGAGTACCATCCTCATGGACCAAACAGCTGGGCTATACAGATATCAAACCCATAACCCAAACTCATAAATATGCTAATGGGAAAACATAATCCTGACCAATTTTCAGGTGAAGTGTTCCTGGCTTCCTATTGTGTCTGTGAATTGTGCAGATGTGATAAATGTTTTGATACCCTTGTCACCAAGGCAGCTAAATATAATAGCTTATTTTACCATCTTCCAGGGACTTGTAGCTCTGTCTTCACACCTGCATCTTCTTTTCAACATTAAATATAAAATATCAGTTATTGTAATAAAGATGTGCTAGAACTTGGAATGAGATAATTCAAAAAAAAAAGTTTCTATTGAATGTCCATGATAACAATTTCAATAAATGATTCTTGATAAGCATTTTCATAAGCACTACATAAAGGTTAATACATGTTTATGTCAATAACCGCAAATAGACATTTTGGCTGTATCTGAATGCGACCCCTATTCCCTGTCCACTGTCCCCTGTCCACTCAGACCCCTGTCTACTATGTGCCCAGTCCCCTCACTGAAAGCAGTGTGCAAAAGAAATTGCGCAAAACTCTTTCCAAACTAGTCAGTAGTGGCTTAGATTTATTATCAAGTAATTTTTATTTTTTTTATTTATTTTTTTATATAGAATATCAATCAGTTAACATATGACGATTGTTACAAAGTGCAGATTATGAATGAAGATAGAATTAACAAAAATTTAAAAAGGGTAGTTTGTAATATGAAACTATCTTGTGCATATACGCTCTACGTCTTTTACGTTTTTACTTCCGGGTTACTTACTGAAATTGTCGGATGAGTGCACCGTTTTGCAGATGAGTGTGCTCCTGAATTCCCTCAACAAAACCCCGGAAATAAGGGGTTCATTCTGATATTTTAAGTGCCCCCATTTGTGAGAAAAAGTCACCCACTCAAAAGCTTTTTGACGAAGTGGACTCAAATATGCGCCCTCAAAAGGGTGTAGGGGTCGTATTCGGACACAGCCATGATGTGTTGTATCACACAGCAAGAGACATTGCCATGACATACCAAATGTGACACACATAATACTCAGCTATTAATATAAAAATTTATAAATGTCTATGTAGTGCTTATGAAGCAGTTGTATAGCTGTTAAGAAGGACTATTCTTTGAAGGTAACATGCATTGTACAGTCAGAGGATGACACCGAGCCCGCTGAAACCATTTTTTTATTTGTTTTGTGACCAAAGTCTAACCTTTTTTACTGTGGGAAAAAGGCGCTATAACTCTGAGCTCAGCACTGTCTCCCCGTGTCACTAACACACGCCAAAGGCCATCAGGTTGTATTTCAGGGTGAGTGCAGCCGACAAAAGGACATGACCATTTATTTTCCAGAAGGACCTTCTCACAAAACAGTCTCAGGTCCCCCACTGGCAAAGTGGAGTGGGGTACCACGAAAGTTCAACAGAAATACATAAAACCGCTAGAGTGGGGGGCCGGCGGGGCTCGCAAAACAATTCCCATATCTCCATCTGTTATCGCTCTGGTGGTGGGGGGCCGGGGGGAGCGGGGGACACGTCGCCATACCGCTGCTGAATGGCGGAGGAGCGAGGCAGACGGAGGATTCCGTGTGTGTGGCGGAGGGTGGGTGGTATTCCCGCCGCATTTGCCGGTTTCGCGTCCACGGTTCAGCGGCTCTGACTCGGACCGCAGCGGAGTCTCCCAGCGGGACCCCGGGGCCCTCAACGGCCTCGCCAGGGACCCCCGCCAACATCTGCGAGCCGCGAGTACCGGCCGGCCACAGGTTCACACACGATGGGAAAAGCAGCTCTCCACACAGATCTCAATCGCTTCTTTGTTTTTCTTTTTTTTCCGTCGTTGTTTCGACAAAGTGGAAATTCACTCATTCTGTGGATAATAAGTCTTAGACTAAATAACATGGGGGTATCTCCTAAAATACAAAAAAAGTCATAGCTCTCTCAGAAGAAGGTTTTTATTTCTTTATGGGAAGGTGCTCTTTCAGTCAGCACAGGGATATATCGCTTACCAGTAGACTACAGTCAGTTACCACTAGGTGGTACTGTGCAATGCCTATAAAAACATCTGGGGATTACAGTGGCACTGGACTTCAACTGATATGGCTGAACTGTGCCAGGGCTTTTTCTACTTAACTGTACAAGCACACCACACACTGTCTAAAGTCAATACTCGTGTGAGCATTCGGCCCAGCCAGTGACGTCCTTACGGGAGGGGAGGAGGTTGAGGTGGAGGGTGTATTCAAACTGACCTCTCTGGGAACAGTATCTCTCGTGTCAGTCTATAAGGGTCACAGACGGATTGTCAAAGAGGTTAGAGTTCAGGGGGCAAAGGGTCAGTACGAGCAGAGATGCAGAAGTGATCGACGCTGTGGTCAAACACAACTGCGCAACACATTAGGGCACTGACCATAGGACTTGACCGTCAGGTGCAGGCGTGAAAGAAGCAATCATAATAAATATCATAGCTTCCGAAATAAGTCTTAAAATATATAGAAACATATATTTACCATGTAATTTCACATATTATTCAGTTTTGTATCTAGTTTTATAATGTTGGATGTATCATACATAATACATAATTCACATAATTACAATATTTAAAACACTTTTATATTTAAAACACAATTATTATTATTATTATTATTATTATTATTATTATTATTATTATTATTATTATTATTAGTAGTAGTAGTAGTAGTATTAGTAGTAGCAGGAGCAGCTGCAGAAGCAGTAGTAGTAGTAGTCGTAGTAGTAGGAGTGGCGGTAGTATTAGTAGTAGCAGCAGTAGCAGAAGCAGTAGTAGTAGTAGTCGTAGTAGTAGCGGTGGTGGTGGTAGTAGTAGCAGCAGCTGCAGAAGCAGTAGTAGTAGTCACAGTAGTAGCAGTGGTGGTTGTAGTAGTAGTAGTAGCGGTGGTGGCAGTAGTAGTAGTAGCAGCAGCAGAAGCAGTAGTAGTAGTCGTAGTAGTTGTGGTGGTAGTAGTAGTAGTAGTAGTAGTAGTAGTAGCAGCAGAAGCAGTAGTAGTAGTAGTAGTAGTCATAATAGCAGTAGGATTGGTACATTCAGAAAAGGAGACGTCACACTCATGCTGTGAATTGTGCATTAGAGAATGTGATGTTACGAAAAGCTAAAGGGCCTCTCTCCTACATATATGAGACACTGTCCAGGTTGTTGTCCCTCCCCCCCCCCCCCCCCCTCTCTCTCTGCAGTTCTGAGTGTGCTTTATCAAGCAATGGCAAAGGTGATTAATGTTTAAAAGAAGAATTATCCTCGTTGTGTTTTCTTTCTTTATTTCTCTCTCTCTCTCTCTCTCTTTCTCGTTTTGTGTTGCATTTCGCTCCAGAAGAGCAGGCGCAGTCAAGGGGGCACAGATTCCAGGAGTTATCTGTCTCTCCCAAGGCACCATGTATGATGTACTGTCAGTAAATCAGCGTTAGGCCTTTGGTTGGGCAGACAGAAGCTCTTCAGCAGAGCCACGCCACTGCGGGCCGATAAAACACACTCGTATTTTAGGCTGAATGCTCCACTGCACGCTCTCTCAAACAGACACATCTATCTTCTTATAGCTCTGATAAATTGGATCAGGTGGAGATCATAGCCTGTCTGCATGCCTCATGCTGTTTTTGAGGTGCAAACTGAATCGCGCTCTAATTGCTTCAAAGTACCTAGGTATCAAATGTTTGTTTGGCATGGGCTCTCACCCAGAACAGCAGAGATGTTTGCACCACCGGATGCAAATCTCAACCTAAGTGTGCCGTATATCAAAATAAGTCCGGCCATTTCCTGGAAGGGGTGTAAATGATACTGCGGGAAATACGGGTGAAATTAACAACATTTATTATCAACATCTGCCATTCCACTAAAAATATTTCCATACTGACAATATGTATAGTATTATCAAGTATATGCTTGTTCTATCCCTGTTAATTGACTGTGTTTGGTATTCCCATTCCCAAGTTGCTAATGACACACAGTGTGGTCATTTTGCTTGATATGACTGGTAAAAAAATGTCACTAGGTTTCCACATGCAGCATGTGAATAAAAGACTCATTAGTTTCCTTAAGTGGAGCCATCCAGGCAGAGAGGGCAGAATCTGCTCTGAAACCTCAAATCATCCCGGGAAGAGAGGTAAGAGAGGGAACAGAGGGAAGGGAGGGAGGAAGAGAAGGAAAGCGAGGGAAGAGAGGGAAAAAGGAAAGGGAGGGGAGGGAGGGAAGAGAGGGAAGGGAGGGAAGAGAGGAAAGAGAGGGAAGAGAGGGAAGGGAGGGAAGGGAGGGGAGGGACGGAAGGAAGGGAAGGAAAGAGAGGAAAGAGAAGGGGGAGGGAAAGAGGGGAGGGAGGGAAGAGAGGGAAGGGAGGAGGAGAGGGGAGGGAGGGGAGGAAAGAGAGGGAATAGAAGGGAGGGAGGGAAACAGGGGAGGGGAGGGAGGGAAGAGAGGGAAGATAGGGAAGAGAGGGAGGGGAGGGGGTCCACTGTGCTTTTCTTTTCATTTATGTCTAGTGGACTGTCTTTCCACACCCGCTTCTAAAGCTTGTGCCATTTGTCCCTTTATAGGCCCATATGAAAATACGCTGCATCTCACTTAATCACCAAGCAGTCGATGGACAGCCCCTGGCCCCTGTGTGGTCTTCAGAAGTACAAGTAGCGAAACGGCTCGCCCTCAGCCAAGAACACATTTATCTCTCTGACCGTCACACTTCATTGCTTTTTAAATCACTCTCTTTTACTCGGTGCAACAACGCATAAAGACGGCCCTTCTTTTTTCCGCCAAGAAAGTATTGGCAAAGGATTCTTGGCTGAAACTGAAGAACAGCAGATACTCTCTCTCTCTTTCTCTCTCTATCTCTCCTTCCCTCTCTCTGTCTTTCCCTCTCTCTCAATTATTCTTTTTCAAACACTTGTCACTTTTTACATATAATTAAAACATATACATATAATTAAAGATCCAGTTTATTTTCTTGGAAAATGTCACCCTCTCAATCAATTAACCAGATCAATTCCTCATTATGTTTTTTCTCTAATCATTATCTGCCCTCACTCTCAGATTGATTCCCCCCCCCCAGTAAACGCACATAGGCTATAATTTCTTCCCAGCATGCTTTTGTCACTCAGGCAGAAATTGAGAACATTCCACTGCGCTCTACATTGTCTCCGCTGACTTTAATAGATCACGCTCCGTAAATAAGCCCAGAGTGTCTGCAGGCTCTGTGTCATATTTAACACTCGTAAATGGGGGCTTTACGCTACATAACCCTTCATATGTGAAGCACATGCATGCTACTTCTTCATTAACTGTACATACTAATTCACTAATAATCATGTCCTTCACTTCTGCATATTAAAGAGGCAGCATGTGGTCTTCATGTACAGTATAGTAGTCCAGAGATACGACATGGAGCATCCATCTTGATGCTCTAAGATGCATATTTTTACACGATATGATATCCTTCTGGAAATGCAATCTACTGCGATATATTGTGAACATGTGGACGTTCTGAAGAATATATTTAAGAATATGTCACAGCAATGTATTTTTAAAAAATACTCTATATCAAGATATATCTCACTGTGGGAAGAACACAAATTCAGAGCTGCTTACAGAGGTTACATTTTGATATACAATCTATTCACAGAGCCGGATGTTTTACTGAAGCAATTCAGGTTAAGTACCTTACTCAAGGGTACTACAGCAGCGCCCAGCTGGGAATGAAACATGCAACCTTTGAGTTACAAGCTTAGTGTCCTATGATTATACTACACTGCTGCCCACATCATCCATATATTATGAAGCACTGAAATATATTGTATTAATCTTGATAATCAGGTACATTTGAATATATGATATTTAATTCATGTGGACAATATCTAAGATATGCCTAAACAATATTTTCCAGATAACATAAATACACGGTATATTGCAGGAAAGCTTGGAAAAAAGTTAACATTAACATAACACACAGTATACCCACATTCTCCAAAACACCCCCACTACTCCTAAAAGGAACACAAGAAGCCCCACTTAAAACAGTGCTTAAGAATTTTCTAACTGCATGTAAGAAGTGAAAATAAGTCAATGCAGAATGTAAATATTATATCCTCTGGGATGGGCAGGCATTGCTCATTCCTTCATTTGAACAAAAATAGTGTTTGGCCTGGATTCAATCAAAAAGCTTAACTTTGACATAGTTCTCTTCCTTTTTTCACAAAGTAGACTTTGGCCATCGCTGAACTCACCAAAAAGTGCCTGTGAAGAACAAATAAAAGTCTAAAATAGAAAAAATAAATCTCACACTTGCATTTATTTGTTCGAAATGTCAAATTATTGGGTAATGTTGCTTTTTTTACCCTTATAAGACACTTCTAATTAGAGCAATCCATTACACAGTAATCCAGTTATCCATCCATTTTATTTACAGAAATGCATGGATACTTAAGAAATACAGTACTCTATTTACTTACAGAGGCAATTTTCACCTAGTTTCTACTAGTTTAATTTAAATGTCAATATCTCAAAAAATATTCCCTGAACATCCATGGTTTAAAGTTCGAATTGAAGAAGAAGCTGTATCATTCAAAAATTTGCAACAGAATACATTTATTTCAGAATAGTCACATACAGTGTGTACATAATAACCATAACATACGTAGCCTTTTTTTTTTAAACGTACAAAAGTGTGTGTGTTTTTACACAACAACAGCAACATATTTCAGCCCTAAGTGTGATAGGTGGTCGCTGTGGAAATGTGGACTGTATGGGACTTTGGCGAAATGTAACAAGATAAACTCTTCAGGGTTAATCAGAAAACAGCTGTAGCTGAATTTACTGGTAAGTACTTGGTTTCCTAAGCATATTTATACGAGAAACTTTGGAGAAAAAAAATTAGTGTTTTCAAAACCAAAAATGCATCAGGAACTGTATATAGTACAGTAAGCAAAGGAAATTTGTAAATGCTCATTTGTACAACGTTTAAAAAATATATTATTGTTTCTATACGTGAACATGATTTTCTTAGCGTGTATAAATGGTGCATTTTACAGTCTGAGGCTGTGGCGAGAGGAGGGTCGGAAATGCTTTGGGCTATTAATAGCACCCTTCTATTGTATTGCCCTGCAGTGTAACTGGAGAAGCTGATGTAGTCGCAAGCGGCTACCCTTTTAAACAATTCTGCATTAAAAATTACAGGGTTTTCTTAAAGCTGCAGTTTATAATTTAAGACAAACATGAATATTGTAATTGAGGCGGATATGTCTCAACCACTAGGGGCAAAGTTTATAGAGTTAAGTAACATAACATAACTTAATTACGAGAACTGATCGTTTTTATGGGCCCCATATATGGTGGATTGTATGCCAATGTTAAATCCACCAATATAGCAAACTGGTACTGACTGGTACTGTGAACATGATTTATACTTTATCCAGTGGGTTGACCTTTTTTATTAAGGTTTTAAGAATATGACCAAGTCCAACTGAAGAAAATAATCTATATCAACACGTTGGGTATAATAATAATAATAATAATAATAATAATAATAATAATAATAATAATAATAATAATAATAATAACCTGATCCAATAATAATTATTATTCAAAAGACTGCAACAAAAAAAGGGAAACTACATAACAAGGGAGAAAACAATTTGATGCAAAAACTTTGCAGATTGAGGAGGAAAATAAGTTACACACAACAAAGCAAAGGCGAATTTATTTCTGAACGTTAACCTGACAGACGCATGCAGGGAGACCAGCAGAAGCGAGACGTGAGAGAAAAGTGTGGGCTCTGCCCTGCTCAGCCGTGGGTGCGTGTTGTTTTCGGCACGCACGTCCAAGCGCAGTTGGTCACGTGTGCGGTTTGGGATGCTGGTGATTTACATGGCTCTTCCACACAAGCCCTTTCCCAGTCACCAGGCCAAAGCTCTCAGCAGACACTTACAGACATTATGAATCACTTTCCCCCCCCGGTCCCTTACCTAGCCCCCCGAACACAGCCCTGTTAACCTACTCAGAATCTGGTCGTTTTCACCCTCTGACCATTGTCTCACTTCATTAGTGTCCTGTCTGTTTGAAATAGGAACTTTCCATCCTTCACATCTGGGATGCCCAGACAAGCTAAAAATAACATACATGGCTTGCGGTTCCACCCTTAAAATTCCCGTAAACTCACTGGTCGGGTTCCCTGATTTAACTGAAGCTGAACGTATTGATCGTAAATATTAATTGTCCAAATGTTAGCGCAACGTCGCACCACGTGAATAGTACTGTGCATTTGCTGAAGGATCTTATATGCCACACACTGAATTATTCTCATTCAGTCAAAAGTCAAGATCAAAATGTTAAGTGGTGTGACATGGGATTGAACTAAGAACTCAATGAAAATTTAATATTTGATATGTATTATCTTAATAGATTGTATCAATGCATTGTTATCATATTTTAATGTATAGTTGGATATTTCTCAAAAGTTGTATAGAAAATTCAAGATTTTTTATTTTATCGTTAGCTTTATCCTGCCACAATCTATTCATCCACACAGGACAGAATGTCAGCATAATCACATAATCTGAGACACATTTCTCTATCGGCCCATCAACAGTCAGGCAATCCTTTCTTATTTATGTACTTTTCTCTAAAATGGAATGAAAGAATTCTATCTTTCTATCATTCTCTCTCTCTCTCTCCCATTTGTGTGTGTGTGTGTGTGCACGTGTCTATATGTTGGGAGTGCACCTCTTCATTTTCTCCAGGCCTGAGTTTGAGAGAGGGAAAGGGGCAGAGGGAGATAGGGTGAGGGAGGGAGGGAGAAAGAAGGAATTTATAGAAGGAAAAAGAAAGAATAAATAAAACAAAGAGAAAAAGTGTGGTGTAAGAGAGGTGGGAGAGAAATGTGAGAGCAAGAAAGACAACACAGATAGTGATGTCTTGGATGGGGTGCAAAGTGTAGTATAGTCCCCAACGGCATGAAAATGGAATCCAGTAGGAATCAGGGCTCCTATTGCAGCCTCCCTCTTTCCCAGAAGGCAGCTGAACACATAAAACTTCACGCAAAAATCCTAAACAATGACATTCCCCATCCTGTGTGTTTAGTCTCTCCCAGAGTCTGCGCAATTATCTGTTTCTTCACATCACTTGACCCTGAAGTCAGACCAGCCCATCTGGCAGAGAAGCGGGAGGGGGGGGGTGGGTGTTCTTTTGGAGAGGTTGGGTGGGGGGACATGAGGCCGAAGCCCTAAAAAGAGGCTCTACGCCACATCGCACCGCACTTTCATCCCACATGTGACTGCGCCAGTTCTGGATAGCCGAGTCCGCCAGGGCGGTTACATACTCAAGGCGCTGAAACTGCGTTCTGACAGCATCAGCAATACCTCTGTTTGACTTGTAAAGACTGAGGTTTGAGGTTGAAAGTAACAGTTGCTTCTTATTTGCCTGGGGTTACTCCATGGTTGAATTTTCAGTACAAAAGAATGGCTATATATTTCCTTCATAAGCAGTATACTGCACAATTATAAGCACTGCAGAAACATTCATAAATGCGAATGTCATTGACAGCAAATATTTATTGTGTCTTATGTCACCAGAGATTCAGCAAATTACATTATTATACCAAATGATATCTATATCTATTTGCATTCATGGAACCATTTCATAAGAATTTATGAATGGTTATAGTGCTTATGAAGAAGTTATATAGCACTGGAAGGATTATTCACTGAAAGTGTTACCAAACATGTGTGGTACAGACAGAGGATGACACTTGAATCTGTAGATAGCAGTATATCCTCTTGTAAGATACTGCTATTCAACTAAATTGTGTCCATTGCGCCATGTCAGTATGCCACAGTAAATTCAAAATGAATGCTGCTTCCTGCTATGTAATTATCATCATCATTACTATCTTGGCTCTGGGATTTCACTGCAAACATCATATTTTCACAGACTTGCACATGTATCTGCATTCTTTCTGAATTGATGTGTAATGTGGTTGTGAAAGCATATTTTCGAATTATGTAAATTTGTCACAGGTGAAAGGAATGCAACAGTTATTCTTCAGTTCCAACAATTCCAAATAATCAAAATAAACGCCAATTTGAAAATACAAGCTGTACGGCCGCCTCGAATGAAAACCACCCCAATGCACACACACCATTCAAAGCCCTTGCCCTCATTCAAATTTGTGGCGACAGTCATGGCAGGTCGAGTTTTGATAACCAACTCGGAGCCACAACAAAACGACTCCACATTTGCATATGACTCTGCGAAAGGGCTTTTCAGATGAACAGCATCATTGTATTCTCTGCGTTACTTCACAATAAAAGTAACCTTCACAAAAAAAGTGACAGGCACCTCCCTCTCCTTCAGGAAACCCCGCCTCGTCTCGCAGGCGGCCGGCAGGAGCGCTTACCTCGGTCTGCGCCAGCTCTTTTAAAGCAATTTGTAGCCATTGTGCAGCCGTGTATAGGCTTTTATTGTTCTTGCAGGAGACGCCTGTCCTTTGACACATTTCACAAGTGTTCCAGAGGCTGTTTATGTGAGGAGTGCAGCCCTGCGTGCAGCTTGGAGGCTAATGGACTGTGCGAAAGAGCCTGCTCTTCTTCACCTTGTGTTCAGCTGTACAAACACACACACACACACTCTCTCTCTCTCTCTCTCTCTCTCTTTCTCTCTCTATCTCTCTCATTCTCAGTCACTCTCTCTCTTGCTCACATTGTCTCTGACCAACTACTTTTCTTTCTGTTTCTATGCTCCCTTTTTTTTATTTTCTCTTCCAATATCATCCTTACTGTCGATATGCTCTCTCTCTCTCTCTCTCTCTCTCTCTCTCTCTCTCTCTCTCTCTCTCTCTCTCTCTCTCTCTCTCTCTTCTACTGTCCTTTTGTCTTCCTAGCAAGCCTGTCTTCCTCTAGATCAATGATTCAATTAAAGTTCAAACTGCCGTATGGGAAAGACATACAGTACTTGTGTTGACATGGTGCCCAATGAGTGAATAATGACAAGCAACAATAGATGAGCTGATGAAAATTAAACATAGTCAATACATGGCATGGATGAGTACTGCTATGTTATTCAACAAAATCAAAAATTTGAATCTTAAATTATTGATGTGTCTAGATTAATATTAATATCTATCTGTCAACTCTTTCTTCCTCTCTGACCCCTCTCTACCCCTCTGCATCCCAACTCCTTAGAGCCCCCTTCTCCATACGTCTTTCTCTCCTCTCCTCTCCTCTCGCCACACTCCCTCCCTCTTTCTCTTTCAGAGAAGTTAAGCGGGTAGCTGATACTTTACAGGCCGGTTTCCCTAAACACACAGCAAGCCCTGGGGTCGCCTCCTGTATCATTTCCACCATGTTTATTTTTCTATTTCCCCTTATGCAGCCATAGAGAAAATATAGGGGCGTGTAAAAAAGACAACAGCAACAAAATGGCCATTTTCCCCCCTTCTTCTTCTTCCAGTCATGCTCGGTTGTGTTGAAAATATTTACTTTGGTGAAGGTTTTCTGGGCTGCACGGAAAGGATGGTGTTCATACGACAGCCGGCTTGTTTGTTTAAAAGTCCAAAATGTGAGAGAGAGAGAGAGAGAGAGAGAGAGAGAGAGAGAGAGAGAGAGAGAGAGAGAGAGAGAGAGAGAGAAAGAAAGAGAAAGAGAGAGAGAGAAATAATAACTTATTATTATCTTAAAAGCGAACAAATGTCACACTGTACCCTCAAAATTAATTGTGGGGGGGACAACGAGTCTGTGATGGGATGCTGTGGTGACACGTGTGGGCGGAACACAGACCTATGTGAACTTCACACGCATTACTGTTCTGAAGGAACACATCACAAAACACACACACACACACACACACAAAACCACATTTCCACAAACATTCAGATGGACACGTTATTTTTCATTCCATTTTATAGGTTGTAACTCAGTCTTTGTGATGCATTCTGGAAATTGCAACAATTCCTTTCCGAAGAGCTGTGTAGCCAGTTACAATCTACGGTAATTGTTCCGTAAACACAGTTAGAGTTTGTGATGTGAGGAGACTATTCATATTCCTTGTAGCCTACATCCAAGACTCAGTTAAAGTTTTGAATTATAACTTGGTCATTTACCTCAGAACTGCAAACAAACAGGCTTGTATGGCATCAAAAATAGGTAGAAATTATTTTCAATGAGCAGTCATTTTAGGGGAAAAAAGTAATCCAAAACAATGTCTGTGGTCTTCTGTTTTTAGTAAAACAACAGTTTTTTTTGTTTATTTCTAGTCCTCTAATTAAAATTGAATACAGGTTAAATAGAAAATGTAGCATTGTTAGAATATTCTCTTATTTTGGGCTTTGTGAATTGACATAAGGGGGCTTTGCCTCTACTTCATCAAATTATTTATTATAATGCCATTTTCATCAAAATAAATCATTTGAGTTCGAATCAATGCAAAAAGCCTAGACCAGATTAGCTTGGGCAAAAAGCAATGTTTAATTTGCCATTTTAAATATGTGGAGGTCAACATAAAAATTCAACAACGTACAGTATATCCCATAAACAGCAGTGTATGTTTTGAACAAAATAACGTACAGTATGTCCCATAAACAGCAGTGTATGTTTCGAACAAAATAACGTACAGTATGTCCCATGAACAGCAGTGTATGTTTCCAACAAAATACCACAGTAAATGAATCTGGGATCACCAAAGCAATTAGCCAATGGGCATACTGCAACCATATGAGTATGCAAGAGGTCAGTGTAACCCAAAAAAATCAAATTAGACGTATAGCATTATAATGAAGTGGAGAGTTGATAGTTTAAAACAGTACCTCTTTAATCATGACAGTCTTCGATGTAATGAATGTAATGTTTTTCAATTAGCATAAGAAGTATTATTTTTTGGTACTTCAACATAATTCCTAGTTTTTCCGTTTTATTGGCAGTCTCTGAGAAATCATAACTTCTGCACCTCTACATTGTTGTATTCAGCACTTCCATGATATTCTCCACTATTTTTCACCAAAAAATAAATAAAAATGATTGTTCTCAGATTCATAGAGTGAGCATAAGCTCTGTGTGGACACATGGAAAGGTAATTAACCAGGAAGTCAGGGGCAGGTTTTTTCATTCCCCCACACTAAAAGTAGCTGTCTACATTACTGTTCCTATTCTGCTCAGCTTTTGGTGAAGATTGTGAATTTAGGAACAATGACATCATTCTGCTCAGCACACTTTTGTGTAGCAATGAGGAGAGGGGAAGGGAGAGGAGGTAAAAGGATTTTACAGGTGTTTCCAAATGGAATTGATCTGGCTTCAGTGAGATCATGGTATTTGAACCGACCCTGCAGTACTTGATTCATACTATGCTGACTTAATCATTGTCCCTGTGTGTGCATCTGTCTCTGTGTCGGTCTGTGTGTCACACATGTATGTACCATAGCCCACCACCAGAGGGGCGCTATTACAATGCATTTCCCCATAGCCAAGTACATTTTGCTTTGTACATAAAAGACTATGCTTGATGTTTCCGCATAGTCTCTGGCATTTCTACTCAGCAGACAATCAACTTTCTAAATCCACAGAGTTCAGAGCTTAAGGCGTTTAGTAGCTCTTTGTGGAAAATGTAGAATGTACATGCATTTTCCCATTAAAGGTATACTATGTAGTTTCAGAAGACCAGATGGCGATATAGAGCATGTAGGAGATCATGGTCACTCTGATCAAGCTGTCCTCTTCCCCTGGCCCTGCCCCTCACCCACCACAAACACGACTGCCCCTCACCCTGGGGCCACAACCACTGGAGGTTGATGGCTACAGAATGAACCGAGCAGAATTACAAATTGATGATTTTTAATAATTTTCTGAAAATTAGCTGTGGTCAAATTTACTGCGCAATAGCTAAGATTACTAATTTATATGCTTTGAGCATGTCTCCATTTACATGATCAAGGTTTGGTCAAACAACATGATAAATAGACTCTTGTTTCAATTAAGTGTTGCAGTGTGTGAGTTGTGCCAGCTGCGCCCGAGATTAACCATGTCATCCAATCAGCCAGTCTAATATTGTATTGCATAGTACGGCTACCTGCGACAGCAGACCACAATCAACACAGTGAAAACAGTAGCCTACAAAATTTAGCATTTACTTTAACTTCCACCAATATTCAGTGCTTGATTTATTTATAGGATGAAAGAGGAACAGGTGCTGTCTTTTCCAAGTCGGCCAATTATATCCACCGAAATGCACAAATGACATGGCATCTGGATAATTTCAAAGAGTAATAGAAGAGATGGTTAATGGCAATAGCCTCCTCAGTGGGAATATCGCAGTCTGCATTTAGGTGTCCTAACCGTAGTGCTATAGCTAATGCACTGCTGGTTGCTCGTATGCGGCCACAACCAGTGTTCGAGGAGGAGAGGCGCTCACTCTTCAAACTGTCACGTTCTCTTCGTATTCAGAAGAAGTTGTCGTAACGTTACTGGTTTTCAGGTAAGCTGTCACTTGAAGTAAATTGACATAAAATAGCTATTTTGTTTATTCTGTGACATTTAATACAATAGCTGGCTAATAAATGCCATTAACGTTAACGTTATACATCAGGACACCGACTAATTTACGGTAACGTTAGGCTACGTTAGCTAGCTAGCTAAGTTAGCTACTTTTTTATATTAGCTAGCCAACGTTATAACTTAACCAAGTTTATCTGTTCCTTGTTCTCTCTTTTCTGTGCTGGAGTTTTTTAAGAGCTTGATGGCATCAACATATCCAGCCTAATAAACTTTTAACTTGAATCTTGTCTCAGTTATACCCACACACAATTGTACCCATCTTTGATGGTCAAACATATTGTTTTGCATTGTCTTCTCCTTATATTTTCATCGAATTTGATGTTTATTACATGTTCATTTGGTAAGTAAAATTTAATTGTCATGGTCATGGATAGTGAAATATAACGTTAAATGAATAAATGCCGTAAGTTAGTTAACAGAGGCTAATTTGTAATGTTAGCTACATCTATTCTCACACACACACATGTGTGACAAAGATTTCCTGGTTTCCCTCGAATTGTCCAACATCAATATGCTAATTAATTAAATGGAGGTGACCATCAGGTATATTGTGATACAAACGTTCAAAATAAATGTTAATGACTAAGTTAGTTGTAAAAACGAAAAATACAAACATACTGGTTATGCTAGCCAGCTTGTGTTCCCAAATAAACGTTAAGCTTGCTTGATTGCCGTTATTTGAGTGCCGAATAGAGTGGATGCGCTCCCAACTGAATGTGAGCAGTTATAATTGTTAGATCAGATGTCAACAACTGTAGGCTACATGATAATGACATGCACATGGGTGGTGGACGACAGGTTTACTGTGCACTTGTTTGAAGTGGCAAATGCCTGATTTTTAAAATATTTTTAACTGACACCAGTTAAAACTTCAAGTGTTGAGTAGTGTTTCTACATTTTGAAACTATCCATTTGCCATAATGCTTATTTAGACAAAGTCATTCTCCCCACTGTTCAAGTTAGTTGAAATGCTAAAATCTTGTAATTAAAATAATAATAATAATAATAATGAACAACTTCATATTTATATGCACAATAAAAAAGTTAATTAGGCATGTTTTATAAAAGTCATACATAATTTAATATGAATGGAAACGTGCAGTGGCTGCTAATCATGCAGAATAGAATACAGAGTGAACATAAGAAAAGATTGATGATAGATCAACAACACCCTGAACACTTGATAGATTGGCCGATGAGGGAATAATCACTCATAGCAAAACAAAAATGCACTGATGTCAAATTATGTTTAAAAACAACAAAGTTTTGACATAAGTTTAAAAACCCCATCAGTGTTGCTGATAAAGCAAGAGCTGAAGAGTGCTGTGTAGAGTAGTTCACTGTAGACTACTTTACAATACTGTCATATATAGTAGCATAAAATGCAGCTCAGTGTGATAAAATATGCGGTACATTATATTGACATGTAAAACAATGATGTAGTAGCATATAGTTTCCTTACAATGCACAATGTATATGGTAGTAGCTGTAAAAAGCAACATTGTGTAGCATATTTTAAAAATACCAGATAGTGCTGTGTCATTCAGCATATTACATTAAAAAACAATATAACAGAGCGATATATAGTGTAATACAGTCTCCTGCAGTCTAATGCAGTATAATCACTGTATATCGCCATGTAGTTCTGCATTACACAGTACGTACTTACAGAAATGGAATGCACTGCAAAATATTGTAAACATATGGAGTTAATTTTAAATATATTGGACAGCAATGCATTTTTATTATTATTTTATTTTTTTAATTTGGAAAATGTCTTTGGGCTTTTTTGCCCATATATTGCAGTTAATATAATTGATTTAACATATTCAGTTTTGTAATATATATTATAATCGTGGATTTCAACATATATAATTTCCATAAAGGCAATGTACTTGTAAAAGTAGATTAGGATGGTGCACACATGGTGTAATTCCTGTATAGTTCCATATGGTGCCCCATAAAGTAGTGTTGCGCTGTATGGCCTCGATTATGTTATTTTCTTCTTGCACCATGTGGTCACTCATTGTGGGACAGGGTGCTCGTAGACCAGTGATCTTCATTCCTGGTCCTGGAGAGCAACCAATCCAGATCCAAGAAAGCAGCTGAGGTGAGTTAACTGTGTAATCGCCTGCTTTAATGGCTCAATTAAGTGCAGAGTAACAACAAAAACCAGCAGAACCCTGCAGCTCTCCTGGCCCAGGAATTAAGTTGACTGTTGTAGACTCATGTCAGGAGAGGAGAGTAGATGAGAGGAGAGGAGAGGTGTTGGAATGATTAATCTGATCTCGCGGGCCCGTGACTCCGTGCCTCTCTGGTGCTCTGCGACGCTCCATGCTCAGGATCCTCCACGGCTGCGCAAAACCCTCCTCCAGAGTGCAAGCACCTGAAAAAACAAGTTTGCTTCAGCCCACAAAAAAGAAAGCATCCCAGAAGAAAGGCTTTAGAGTTAAATATAGTTATAATATCCCTCCATTTCTGTGGAATACAAACAAATTAAAGATGTCTTTCTTGGAGGACAGCTATGGAGCGGGATTCTTTAAAAAAAACAGGAAATGGAGGATTGATCATTTGTGAAGGAGGGTTTTCGGATACCTCCCTCTTTGTCTGTCTGCTATGTAATGAGGTCTTTTCCTCCTTACAGTCTGACAAAGGATTACAGGTTAATTTTTACTCTTAATAGGCTTTACTGAGCTGGGGCTCTGAGGTGATTGGCAGTGGGAATGACTCTAAAAAAACTGCAACATAAGCAAGCAGTATGTTTCCACAGTAGTGATTCATGGCAAACCAAGAGAACTGGCACATCGCCCTCTACAGTACTGGAGTAGGGCTACTGTATGTCATCCAGTGACTGTAAGGATATGTTAAACTGTCACACACACACACACACACACACACACACACACACACACACACACACAACTTTATATAAGAACCATAAAACTGTATGATTCTGTAGTACTTTACTACTTTACCTAAATTACAATGTTCAACGTTAATTCAGCTCCAGCATAGTTGCTATGAAACAGTTTAAATGAGCTCAAGAGGGATAAAAAGTACTCTATCGGAGTAAAATAGACACAATAAAATTTAATTTAACAATGAGATACTGTGTGATTTCCAATTCTGAAACTCAAAGGGAAATCACAGGAGAGGAATATAAATATAAATAATTCATAAAATTATGCACATGTGTATATAATGCAGTGAGATCGTGTTATTTGAACAGATACTGCAGTACTTAATGCAGACTATGCTGACGGAATCATGTGCGGTTACAAATGGCTGAATTTATTTTCACACCAGTTAAAAATCCAAGTGTTCAGTACAGGGTTGGTACAAATTGTGAATTTAATTATTAATTTTATTGTAAATTCTGATTCAATTACTACTTTTATTGACTCCGCCCACAGGAAACTGAATTTGAATTTGAGTTTCAGGAAGTAGAATTGCAATTCATAAAATTCAATAGAATTCAAATGTTTCATATAATGTACTCATGTATGAACTCATGATGATCAGATGCAACCAATCTGAATGAATGACAAGGCCCCCACAGTCATGAAAAATGTATGTCATTGGGAATGATGTTTTCCAGACCTGGAAAACTGTTAAAAATGTATTAAAATAATACCCTGAAGGTTTTTGGAAAGAATTGTACATTTTGATCAATGGTCATATTGTAGTGTTCTCTTTAAACTTGGTGTTATGGTGTAAATCTATGTCACCAACCAGCCAAATGGAGGCTGAGTGACTGTTGCTATGCCAATGCTTACAGAGAGAGAATTTGCCCTCTCTGATTTCCATATATTATCGTGCTGAAATGGAGTCATGGAAATTCTGTAAAATGTTATGGACATGTCATGGAAAATGTCATGAGTGAAAATGTGTGGGAACCCTGGATTAAAATGATTGCAATAAACAAAATTGTGTTCCAAATCTATTTCTCTCTTCGTTTTACACATTTGTTAATGTTTCCACATGTTTTCAATATCGGACAGTTAGCCTAAACTTCTAAATTACAGTAATAATAAAAACACTGTAATATAATAAACGCATAATATACAGTGCAGTCCGTAAGTATTTGGACAGTGACACAATGTATGTTGTTTTGGCTCTGTACTCCAGCACATTGGATTTGAAATGGAACAGTGCAGACTTTCAGCTTTAATTAGAGGGTTTTTACATCCATATCGGGTGAATCATGTTGCAATTGTAGCCATTTTTATACACAGCCCCCCCCCCCCCATTTTAGGGAACCAAAAATAATTGGACAAATTAACATATACTTAAATAAAGTAATCATATTTAATATTTGGTTGCATATCCTTTGGCATGCCATGACTTCTGATGTCTGTGACCCAAAAACATAAAAAAAAACTCTTATTTTCAGGTACTCTTACAAGGGGTACTATAACATCTCTGGATTTGAATTGATCGATATGGGAATTGGGGGGTGGGACTAGATTAAGCTGTAAATTACACGGGAATAGTAAGAAACCCATGGTTGGTAAAATGGCTGTAAGTCAGAGGTATTAAACGAGCCTGAAATCATCACTCACTCTGCCAGATATGCAGTAGATATCGATAGATCACTTTAACGGTTGTTTCTCTTGACTCATTTTCCTATTGAACTCAATGGAAAAATAAGTCATTCTGTTTCTCAATTCATTCATATGAATGGAAACTCGCAGTTTCTGCTTAGCATACAAAATAGAATACAGAGTGAACAGAAGAAGAAAAAATTGATGATGGATAAACACCTCAAACACATAGATTGCCCGACGATGGAATAGTCACTCGCAAGAAAAGAAATATTCACTGATTTAAAAAAAAATCAAGAACAACAAAAAATTGACAGAAGTTCAAAGACCCCATAAGTGTTGCTGATAAAGCAAGAGCTGAACAGTGCTGTGTTGTGTAGATTACTGTACAATACTGTACAATACTATAAATACTGAAGCTAATGCAAGTAGACATTTCTCACATATTTCTCAGTTATACTGTACATATTAGTCATAAAAAGGTGATTGTGTTCTGGTAAGTGAATTGTATTTGTAATTTTATTTTCACTTCTGTATGGGGTTTTTCCACTGAAGAGTCAGTCCCACAGTGCATACTAAGTGCAGAGGACAAGGTGGAGAAGCAGCATTGCTGGTCAGAGCCCCGGGCCATCGTGTGATCGTCCACAGGAGTGGACACTCCCTTCACCAGGAAGCTTGATGGGCAAAAAGTCAAACCAAGAGGAACCTGTCCAGAATATAAGGGGTATAAACCATACATCCACTGTAAAAACAAACTGGGCCAAAATGGCGGCGTCATACAAAATAAGGAAGTAAAGGTACGGTGAGAAAAAAAAGTTTGCTCTCAAAAGTAATTTATGAGCCGAAAACAGGTCAATGCGAAATGACCAGACTGAGTGTTTATTGTCGGCCCACTGAGGGCACAAGTACAGACCCCTGCAGAACCCTTCGACGGTTGCCGAGGAAATGTCTGGAGCCCGGTGTGGAAACCAGGCAAGGCAGCCTGTCACAGCCTTCACCCCACACATTATATACCTCCAGCCCTGGAGATGTGGCTACAAGTGGCGGGTGAAGCTTTTTTCCGACTTCTGTCAGGACTGTCAGACCACAGCTTTATTTGCTGGTGTAAATCATGGTCTGAAAGTGAGCTCATGTACCAGTGGTCTGTGGAGGAACCGTGTGTGTGTGCACATTATGTGTACATGCGCACATGTAAGTGTATATTTACAGTATACATATGCATGTATATATATATATATATATATATATATATATGTGTGTGTGTGTGTGTGTGTGTGTGTACACACAGGTGACAAATTAAAAGAAAAACCCCTAGAGTGAGGGTGGCTCTGTTATGCTGTGGGGGGAATTTTCCTGGCATGGTTTGGGTCCACTTGTCCCCTTAGGGGGAAGGGTCACTGCAAATCAATACAAAGTTTTTTACAATGATGAAAAATTTCTATCCTGATGGGACTGGTCTTTTCCAGGATGACAATGGCCCCATCCACAGGGCACGAGGGGTCGCTGAATGGTTTGAGGAGTATAAAAATGATGTGATATATACTATGGCACCAGACCAGATCTCAACCCAATTTAAGTGGGAGATATTGGACCGAACGAATTGGGAGATGTTAGACTGCGCTCTGCCCACCATCATCAAAACATCAAATGAGGGAATATCCTTTGGAAGAATGGTGTTCCATTCCTCCATTCGAGTTCCAGAGACTAGAATTTATGCTAGACTAGAAGTAGAATCTATGCTAAGGTGCACTGAAGCTGTTCTGGTGGCATGTTGTGGCCCAACACCTTATTCTATTAACATGGACATTGGCTGTTTTGACCATGCTGGTCATTAAGACCTAGACAAGTTCCCCCCTTGAGTCTGGTTCCTCCCAAGGTTTCTTCCTAGTTACACCAGGGAGTTTTTATTTGCCACTGTTGCCTCTGGCTTGCTCTTGTGGGGGTTTAGACTGGGTTTTTCTGTGAAGCACATTGTGACAACTAGTTGTGAAATGCGCTATATACATAAATATTGATTTGATTTGATTTATGTTGGTTTTTCCTTAAATTTTTCATCCGTCTGTATATACCGTATATACAGTATACAGTACCCTCCACTATTATTGGCACCCCTGATAAAGATAAGTAAAAAGGGTTATAAAAATCAAGAAATTATTATTTTTTAACAAAACCATATGTGCCACAATTATTGGCACCCCTGCATGTATATATAGAATAAAGTCATAATGTTTTATATTTGGTCACATATTCTTTGCATGCCATGACTTCCTGATGTCTGCGACCCAACAACATCAAAATACTCTTAATATCTTATTGTCTGGTAGTCTTACAAGCGATACTAGAATGTCTCTGCATTTGAATGGATCTCTATGGGAATTGGAGGGTGGGACTAGATTTCGCTGTAAATTACACTGGAACAGTATGGAACACAAGGTTGGCTAAATGGCTTTAAATCATCAAGGGTCTGATGTATCAAACACACCTTAAACCATCACTCTGCTGCCAGAAATACAAAAATAAAAGAAAATATATTATTTCTTAATGAGGGTTTTTTTTTTTCTCATAATACATTTACTTCAATTAAAGGTTGGATTTTCAAATTTTTTTCAGTGTGACATTAAGCTAATTCACCAAACGGTGAATTTTTTATAACCCTTTCTACTCATCTTTACCAGGGGTGCCAATAATTGTGGAGGGTATATATATATGTGTGTGTGTGTGTATATACTACATATATACATATATATGCATGTGCATATATGTGTATATAGTAATTAATGTGAGCACTGAAATGCGCTTGAGATACTGATATATTCATAGAGTTATAATCAGGCATTGCAAAAAAAACTGTTTTATATCATAAAAATGTTTTGTATCCATTACTCTTCAATGAATGCGAGTCATTTCAAAATAAAACCATTAAAAATGTGTTTTACTTCAGACATGGAATTAAGTAGGGTAATTCATTTTTTAATGCAATAGTAATAATAATAATACATTATTATTGTTCTGCGGTTAGATATTTTCATTTTATGCAACCATAATTATGTATTAATTTAGACTTAATGCACATACTGTAAAAACATTATTTTTTTCTTCAAGACGCTTTAAGAAGCAAAGTTGCATGGCCAAGGTTAAAACAGTGTTAGAATTCGTTATCTGTAATAAAACTAAAAATAATCCAGAATTCATAAATCTGGACTGTTATTGTTTCAAATGCACAAATAAATGAAATATACATTTTTTACGGTTCTTCTAGCCTGTATATCAACTGTGTCTTGGTCAACATGATGATAATTTATGTACAGTACTGGCTGATGCAACACACAGGCGTTATATAACACAGAGTATGTATCTACTGTAGTACATTAAAATAATACAGAATGTTAAAATAAAACTCTATTCATTCATCAGACTGTATCAAAAAAATGTTTGAAAACTGGATACTTAGGATTTAGTTATACTTTTATATGTTTTTATGTCTTTAATTTACGTGTTTATAAGCAATCACATATTTATAATGTGATTCTTTAAAAAAAAAAAAATGTGTTTTTGCTTGAGATTTAATCCCGTCATTTGTATATAAAGGAGCTTTGAAACTGCTATTAAATCTGGTAATGTCAAATTTTTTCAAACTTGTCAAAGCCAGAAGTCAGTCATACCCTGTCTATACAGCAAAAATGGTGGTGTACATTTAAGTCCATGGACTCACATAAACACCCTACGTCCCTGGTATTCAAATCAGTTCTCGAGGTCAGAGAACTGCTGGTTTTCCACCCTCTCCTTACCTGGGAGTCAGGTGTGAAGACAGTCTGGCCAATCAGTAGCACTATTTGTTCAGTTAAGAAAAACCAGGGCTGAATTTGGATTTGAGGTCCAGATTTGAATACCCATGCCCTTCGGTTTTAAATGTACACCAGCAGTGTTAACTTTACACTGGTATTTCTGCTGTGTACATATATTGAAAGTTATCTCTTATGACACCCTTGCTGATTATATTGAAATGTCATAATTGGACCATGTGTTTCATTGACAATTGTAACTAAATGTAGAAGACATATTTCCATGCTCAACAGACAATGCATCATAAGAATATTATTCTCATGAATACACTGTGACTTTGAAAACAGTGGGTTTTAGTCTTGGCCACGTCATATGTCTTCAAATAGTTCAATTTACAGAATCCCACCCCGAGATAAAATAAAAAGAGTATTTGCATTGAAGGAAAGCCGCCGGCACGGAAAAACAAGATTTAGCAGTGACAGGTTAATAAATTGACCCCTTGACATTATCAACCCTGAAAAACAGAAGGGAGCCCCATATCATGCAATTCTGATATTTTATCACATTTCATTTTTTATGACCCTCTACTGTAGATTATCCAAATAAGCAGGGGTGAACAGGCGGAGTTTGCTACACTTCTGCCGGTCCCCTGCTGATATCCAGTGGAGCTACAGATGGAGATGGTGGGACCCACATTTGGGGGCTTCAGATCTGAGGCCCATAAGTGGTGGTCTCACAAAGACACAGCAGATGATGTATTTAGTGTCCCTCCTCTGGCAGAGGCGCATAATGAAGTGTTGTTTGGCCAACGGCTCCTATACGTGTTAAAGGCCTGCTAAAGACTTCCTGGGGTTGGGGGGGGTCGATAGGGGAATTGGGGGGAGGAGGAGAGGTCTTGTTTTGTGGGTCATAGGAGGCTGTTTTTTGGTCGCTTGCTTGCGTAGCCACTTAAAGCCATTTGGAGAAGTCGTATTCTGCTCAATTTAAGAGCACTGTTTTCCCACTCTGGGAGGAAGGCTGGCTGGAAAATGTACTCTGAATTCATTTTTTCCCTCTTCTTCTTGCTTTTTTTTTCTTTCTTCCTTCATTATTTCCCCCTATACTGCAGACCATAAGCAGCATTCTGAATAAATGTTATCTTTAAAAGTTGGGGATTTTCACCGTGGTCTCATATAAACACCATATGGTGTTACATGTACACCAGCAGTGTTAGATTTACACTGGCATTTTTGCCGTGCGCACACATACGCAGACACACACACAAACACACATGCACACACATTGGGCCTCATTCATGAAACGTGAGCAGAACGAATTTGTACGTAAATCGTTCGTAATTGCTATTTTGCCCGTATTTTGGTAATCATCAACATTTCCGTATCTGAGATTTGTTAGTACCTCTGAACAAAATTTACACCTGCTCAAGAGCTTCTGAGTGATAATTAGAATATTAATAAATTTTAATTTTCTGTTAAATTCACAAGACTAAATGTAGCCTTTGAAATATACATTGCAAACGTAATAAATTATGATTGTAAAAAGCAAACCTTTTAGATTACGCCCATTAATCAATTGTAGGCTATGAAGCTGTTTAATTAGACCCATAACGTAGGCTAATGAACGCTACCAGTAGCCTACTATTTTTCTCTAAATTGCTCAAAATTTAAATTCTACATGACCTTACATAGGCTATGCTAATTAAAACACACATTTAACCAATGAAATTTGCTTTAAAGTGGCTTACATGTCTGTAGCCAGGGTTGCAATTGTGGTCAACAGCTTAATCCAGCTAATGCCATCCAGTTCCCCGACAAGATGCAAAGCCAGGTGGAGGTAAATTAATGGGTAAATGGGTTTTTATGAAATTGCCAACCTGTCCAATGTTATCGGTACCATATACAATTAGAACACGCCAGAGAGATTCTAAAATAAGGTAGCCCATGTGATTACTCGATTTCAAACCCCAACAGAATAACAAAATGAATAACGTTTAATTTTTTTCCAGGCTGCGATAATGCAATGCGCTCGTACTGATGGTATGTCTCCTGCTAGGCCTTTACTTTACCAGTTCATGACTGACAATATGAAACTTTTTTTTTCTTTGATTGAACATCTGCTAATAAAACTTCAATTTCAGTGTCAGAATAATTATTTCCTTAGATTTTTCTGGGCCATTCAGATAAGATATAGATTTTTAAATGGAAGTGACAGCCTCCATATAAGGCAATTCATGGGCGTGGATTTATGCTAATCACAAAATAACGTGGACACGCATCGTATGTGAATGCAGAATGCTCAAATAGTAATGCAGGATGCTCTAATAGTGCACAGATGCTCTCACAGTGTGAGGAAGCTGTAACAGTGTGAGGATGTTGTAACAGTGTGAGGATGTTGTAACAGTGTGAGGATGCTGTAACAGTGTGAGGACGCTGTAACAGTGTGAGGATGTTGTAACAGTGTGAGGATGCTGTAACAGTGTGAGGATGCTGTAACAGTGTGAGGATATTGTAACAGTGTGAGGATATTGTAACAGTGTGAGGATGCTGTAACAGTGTGAGGATGCTGTAACAGTGTGAGGATGCTCTAATAGTGTGAGGATGCTGTAACAGTGTAAGGATGCTCTAACAGTGTGAGGATGCTATAACAGTGTGAGGATGCTCTAACAGTGTGAGGATGCTATAAAAGTGTGAGGATGCTCTAATAGTGTGAGGATGCTCTAACAGTGTAAGGATGCTCTGATAGTGTGAGGATGCTATAACTGTGTGAGGATGCTCTAATAGTGTGAGGATGCTCTGATAGTGTGAGGATGCTCTAATAGTGTGAGGATGCTCTGATAGTGTGAGGATGCTCTAATAGTGTGAGGATGCTCTGATAGTGTGAGGATGCTCTAATAGTGTGAGGATGCTCTGATAGTGTGAGGATGCTCTAATAATGTGAGGATGCTCTAATAGTGTGAGGATGCTGTAACAGTGTGAGGATGCTATAACAGTGTGAGGATGCTCTGATAGTGTGAGGATGCTATAACAGTGTGAGGATGCTCTGATAGTGTGAGGATGCTCTAATAATGTGAGGATGCTCTAATAGTGTGAGGATTCTGTAACAGTGTGAGGATGCTATAACAGTGTGAGGATGCTCTGATAGTGTGAGGATGCTATAACAGTGTGAGGATGCTCTGATAGTGTGAGGATGCTCTAATAATGTGAGAATGCTCTAATAATGTGAGGATGCTCTATTAGTGTGAGGATGCTCTAACAGTGTGAGGATGCTCTGATAGTGTGAGGATGCTCTAATAATGTGAGGATGCTATAACAGTGTGAGGATGCTCTAATAGTGTGAGGATGCTCTAATAGTGTGAGGATGCTCTGATAGTGTGAGGATGCTCTGATAGTGTGAGGATGCTCTGATAGTGTGAGGATGCTGTAACAGTGTGAGGATGCTATAACAGTGTGAGGATGCTATAACAGTGTGAGAATGCTCTAATAATGTGAGGATGCTATAACAGTGTGAGGATGCTCTAACAATGTGAGGATGCTATAACAGTATGAGGATGCTCTAATAGTGTGAGGATGCTGTAACAGTGTGAGGATGCTCTGATAGTGTGAGGATGCTCTGACAGTGTGAGGATGCTCTGATAGTGTGAGGATGCTCTAATAGTGTAAGGATGCTGTAACAGTGTGATGATGCTCTAACAGTGTGAGGATGCAATAACAGTGTGAGGATGCTCTAATAGTGTGAGGATGATCTGACAGTAATAATAATAATGTAATATTATTATGTATATATATATATATATATATATATATATATATATTATACAGTAATGTAATAATCTTACCTTTAATGATCAAATTCAATAACCAATCGTAAAGCAGTGTAGCATCTCAGTGTGAAAATTAAAAGCTGTCATTTCATAAATGCTTCATAAAAAAGTAAAAAATGTGCTTTTCAATATCCATATAGAATGAGAGTGAGTGTGAATGTTATAAAATGAGAGTGAGTGTGAATGTTATAGAATGAGAGTGAGTGTGAATGTTATAGAATGAGAGTGAGTGTGAATGTTATAGAATGAGAGTGAGTGTGAATGTTATAAAATGAGAGTGAGTGTGAATGTTATAGAATGAGAGTGAGTGTGAATGTTATAGAATGAGAGTGAGTGTGAATGTTATAGAATGAGAGTGAGTGTGAATGTTATAGAATGAGAATGAGTGTGAATGTTATAGAATGAGAGAGAGTGTGAATGTTCTAATTGCAATAGTTACTCATTATAATGAATCAAAATATCTTTGTTAAAATATTTACCACTCAGTTTATTGGGTTTATTGAGGGTTTAAAAAAGATGCAAAAAAAGTTATACTTAAGTATGTGACATCGTTTCAGTAAAAATCCGAATACACTCACATGTGCATGTGTGTTTCTGTGTGTGAGTGTGTGTGTGTGTCTGTGTATGAGTGTGTGTGTGTGTGTGTGTGTGTGTGTGTGTGTGTGTGTGTGTGCATGCGCGCATGTGCCAGCGTGCATATGCGTGTGATTTTGTGTGTATGTGTGTGTGATGTAAACCTCTCTAATATAGTAAGTGTTATTTTCGTACCCAGCAGAGGGCACTCTGTCTCTGCTATTCTCATACAAATCTTGAACCCCCCCCACACACACACACACACACACACACACACATCTGTGTGTGCATGTGTGCATACATGTGCACCATATGTATTTGGTATAAAGCAGAATTCTGTTCAGCTGCTTAGAAAATACTGCCAACAATTTATCATATGTTAGCATATTTCTTTCGAGACGGCAAACTAAAAACCATTTTAATATTAAAACAACACAGACCAAGCACGGGAAACAACAGAAACCTAATAAAGGTATGAAACAAAGCACCATCTCTTATTGGTTAAACACACATCGGAGCTTTCGGGAACTAATGCATTTGACACGCACGTTAAGTACTAATCCACGATCATGTACTTTTTGGTAGAGAAACTGATTTATGCTTGCCTTTTATTGCCATACATTACTGCTTAATGGTGCGTGAGGGAAAAATGTTTAGGTAAGGATATTGTTAAGTTAAATGGTAAAATAGACTGCAGTTTGATTGCTGTTTGGTGCCAATCCCTGTGCAGCATTGCTGTCTGGGTAGACTACATGTTGACTGCGTTGTGCTGTGCTGTTGGAACTCTTTTAACATCTGTCATTCTGTCATTCCTCTCTTCTGTTTCAAACTCCTGTTCAATTCTTGGATTGCAGACACATTATTCTGTGTCCCCATCTGTGAGTGCCACTAAAGAATACCGTAGGTCTGCACAGGCGTGAGTGAGAGGGACTGGTGATGGTGTCCCATTTTCTAAGAAGGCTCGCAGGCAGATGTCAATCAACATGGGGTTTGGGGGAGGTGTGAGGTGAAGTGGCTACCCGTGTTTGAGGTCTTCTCAGCTGTTACTGCCCCTAACGCACAACAGCTGTGTGCAAACTCACTCTTGCTGCTTCAAACAGGCCAGGCAAGAGTGAAAGAAGCCCCAGGGGCAGAGAGTGCCTACATCCCCCTCGGGAACATTCACCATGTTCATAAGCTGCATAGCATTCCCGCTAAACAAATTAGGTCCGTTTTTTTATTTAAGTATTTTTTTGAGGAAGGCTCTTCTTGGCAGCACGGAAAAATCTTTTCAGGAAATTCATTCTGAATTGAGAAGTCCACATGACTATCAATAACATGAATAAGGTTACAGAAATCATTTTTTTATATTTACAAAATCTTTACTGAGCATGCACTATTCATACTGTTTCTAATGGCATTGCAGGCATGACCAAGATATTTAATTTTCCATGACAGAATATGGCTGCATGAATGCACTTTGGTCTGTTTGTTCAGCAGACACTTTTCCATTGGACAGAACATACAGCTTTCATTTGGGCATATTATTTATATAATTTTATAAATATGCCTCAACTATTCATTGACGTGGATATTTACCACCATATAATAGCACCACACTATATCAAACATTCCAGAACAGATTGGAACTTGCTCCTGGTTAAATAATTCTACTATATTACATATTAAAGTAAATATATTATATTCCAAGAAAAAGGAAAGTTTCACGTTCTTACAAAGAAATGTGATGAAAAAGCTGTCCTGATAACAACAGATACTTTGCAGAAAGACACCAATCATGAATATGAATGCACAATTCAATCAGATAACAGGTCATTCAAATTTGTCATTTTTGAGAGCTTGGAATTATAGGGTTCTGTATGCATACAGTATGCCAGGCATTATAATTTTGTTTTTCAATTGCATTTACATTAGTTTGACCATGTTTATAAAAGTAAACTCAGGTGTTTAATATGTTGCATAGCAACAGACACAGCCACGAGTATTCTCCTGGTAAGGACTAGTTAAATTATTAACAAACTTTTTTTATTTATTTCAGCAATTAATAAAACTAGCCCGCCAAAAAGGAGTTTATGAATAAAAGGTGCAAAAATTACAAAAAATTATGACCGAATATAAGCCTGTATTTCTAAGCTCTTGATTAAAAATGTTCATAATAATTACTGTATGTTGCAGATAGGCTTGTTCGTTTCAATCTTTATCATTACATTTTATTCAGTGTTTGAGTTACCGATGTTAAATATTTTTTAAAATAACAAGTTTGATTCTGAAAAATGACACTCACAAACACACTATACATTTGAAACCCCCCCCCCCCCCCCCATTTTATACTGCAAGCTCAATCTTACACAGACTACAGTGTTTAATACTTTAGATTTTCTGACTGGATGCACTAATGACTTGGGTTTCTTCCATACCTCAGTTTCTTTGCTGAATGACAGATTTCCAACCAGCGAACTTACGGATGTATATTTGTACGGAAAGATTACTGGACAAATTGTCAAACCCCCCCACCCACCCCCTTATTTTATCGGTTGGCTAAAAAACTCACCATTCCCGTTTCAAAAGGCAGGACTGCCAAAGAAAATATTTGTTGCACTTTGCCTATTTATCGTAGTACTAAAAATATTTCTTCTGTTTTAATTATGTCAAACCTCCTTCTCAGAAGCGCGCTTGACATAAATCGAAACTTTATGCTGCCTTTGCAAACGAAGTGTTTGATTAATAAAGAGGCCTACTGTGTTCAAACATACGAGCCGTGCGAGATACATTTGAAGCGAAAGCCGCAAGCGGAAAATTGCGTTGCCACTAGCAGCCACAGGGGGGTTGCACATTTTAGACTTGAGGGTGAGGGAGAGGGAGGGTGGGGGGCAACATGGCCAGCAAATATAATGAAACATTCAGTGACCCTGTGGTCTGCCCTGACCCCTCCCCTGTATTACAGAAGGGCTTTGGCGTTAGATCGCACGACTGTTTTTCGGGATTCTTTGATCTGACGTTTGCCGCTGTGTATACACACAAGGCCAAAAACTCGTCTCTTGATTACCCACAAACCCTGGAGCCATGATGCACCCCAGAACTGTATCAGCTGTTACCTGCCTGGCTTTCTGTCTGTGGTCGTCATCTTCATCTTCTACTGTCAATTTGACTCTAAAACAAATGAAATGGGCTCCTAAAGTGCGGGCCTAATAAAAACAGCAGGCATCACAGCTCAACTCTGAGATCAGAGGCAGCCTTCTTAGAACCACTTATTTATTTTTATTTTAGAAATATGTCGAACATTTCAGAAAACGTTAGACATAAACATAATCACTTTTTGAGTCGCTTGCCGGTGTTGTTGTTAGTGTTTTATCCTGTGGATTTTTGTATTTTTGGGTCTTTCTGTCTTTTTTTTTTCTTTTTCTGTTTCGCCCTCACTGTAAATGTAGACTATCGTCCCCCATCCCTATGGGGGCTGTTTCCATGGTAAAGAAAACATACAGAAATTATGTCATGAACAAAAGGAACACGTCTGCTTGGAAAGATTTGACAGGCGGGTGACAACAAAACATTCTCAAAAGGCATGCTCTGTAATAACCTACAGCCAGAAATTGTACTGAAACTTCATAGGGTGACAGGGTTCAGGAAGATGACCAAATCGGGCCTCCCTTGAAACAGCGGTTCAAGCTGCACGCTACGCAAAAAAAAAACAATTTTAAATAATTAAATTTAATTATTTGCAAAGTAGAACATCACCCGGTTCCATGCGCTGGCTGGCCCTAGTTCAGCCACCAGATCAAGTTCTGTGAGCATTTTGTATATGGAAGAATAGCTTACTTTTAAAGTTTAAGATTGGAAGATTTTTTTACGTGCCAGGAGATGGCAGGATTGACACCAGCACTGTTATACATTATCAGAAAGGTAGCGCCAAACTAAACAGTCCAACATAAATATCCCTAGACATACTGACTAGGCCTACTTTAATTTCAAAATACGGCTGGCCTGTGTAAAAACAAGGCTTCCTAAATCACGCTAAACATATTTTTAAATATAAACCTATATGTATGCATGTAGGCTGACATTTGCATTTCAACATGAATAGAGATCTTGTGAGTAAATCTGTAAGCCATTTATTGATACTCTCTTCAGTTGATTTAAGTGGTTGACCATCGTCAGAGGATGGCAACAGATAATGGTTGTAAAATGCAAGATCTCTACAGTAATGCATGGTTATGTCCCTTCCACTTAGCACTGCAAGATATCATCCATTGAGTCAGAAGTCCACATTCTTTTTTCTTTTGTTCTTGCTTCTTTAAAATAACCTTTAGTTTTTGAATGGGTGAAGTTGCTGATTTTTTTTTCATGTGGTCTGAAGTCCAAGCATTGTGACCACGTCAATAATGGAAGTACCAAGAAAAGCAGAAGCTGCCGCTGCCTAATGGTTAGCCTACTTCAGACGAATCCATGGCAGGTTTCTGTCATGGGAAATGAAAATCTTGTTTTGTAGTTACATAAACAATTTGACAAAAGCCAAAATTCTATATAAACACTGTGGTGCTTCGCCCTTATCTTTGAGCGGGCCTAAATACAGTAGAATCCGCTTAATTGCATAGCCAAATTGTCATTGAATTTTATGCAATTATTTGGCTGAGTCGACCCAGATGAGTAGAAGCGTACTGTACAATGGTGAAGGGGGGGGCACAAAAAGCCAGGACACAACAAACGGTAGACACACAAACACTGTATGTGCGCAAACTCAGCGATAATTAGACAGTAGACAGCGAGTGGCGACAACCGTGCATGCCACTCAGGCATCAGCTGTCGACGTGATTTTCAACCATACCTTTGTCTAAACATACTTTTTGGCAGTTTATTTATGCTGCATCTGCTGACTTTTCACCTGCATTTCTAGACCATTATGCAATGTCCTTGGACATAATGCCATGCAAATATCCAAACTACAGAGGAGTGACAAATTAAAGGAAAAACCAACATAAAGTGTCTTAGTAAGGTGTTGGGCCACCACGAGCTGCTTCAATGTGCCTTGGCATAGATTCTACAAGTCTCTGGAAATCTACTGGAGGGATGGAACACCATTCTTCCTAAATTATTCCCTCATTTGGTGTATTGATGATGGTGGTGGAGAGCACTGTCTAACACGTCAGTCTAACACCCATAGATGTTCAATTGGGTTGAGATCTGGCTGTGAAGGCCATAGCATATGATTCACATAATTTTCATACTCATCAAACCATTCAGTGACCCCTCGTGCCCTGTGGATGGGGGCATTGTCATCTTGGAAGAGACTGCTCCCATCAGGTTAGAAATGTTTTATCATAGGATAAGGGTGATCGCACCCCCAACAGAACAGAGCCACCGGACCCCCTCACTGTAGAGATTTTTCCTTTAATATGTCACCTGTCTGTATGTGATAATGGTTTGTGCTAATAACCAAATTATGCAATCATTCGTTATGCAATTAAGTGGTTTCTACTTGTAATTAATTTAGGTCTAAATAACTTCAAGTGGTTAATTATGTTTCCGAAATTATGAAGTTTACAGCATTACACCACTATTTTTGAATGTTGACACTCTTGTTCACCTTTAGTAAAAAAAATATTAATAAATAAAATTGCCCCATTTTACCTGGTGCACATAAACATAATAAACTGTTTTAAACGGGGTGCTGATTTTGTGAATGTAATGTCAGAACAGACGTTTGATTATGATCTCACCTGTATTTTCTGTCCTGTTCATTTCATTCAAATAATCCTCTCGCTGACTAATTTGTGGAGAACACAGTTCCTATTCGCGACAAATCCATGACGTCTCGCGTAAAGAACTCGGTCGGAGAGTGCCAGACACCGCCAGCCTAAGTGAGGATGTAAATAAACTCCATTATACGCGCGATCCCACGGCTCTCCCCCGCGCCGGTGTCACTCTCTCGAGTAAACAGGCTGCTTCCTGTGAACACTTCTAGAGCGCTCGCAATTAGATCAGCCACAACAACGCTAAATCATGCCTCCCTTCTCATAAAACGGCGCTGAAAACAGAGAAGCAAATGCACTGTGTCAGACCAACCTACACGGAAAAAGGGTCAATTAATAAAGGGTATCCTACATACACAATATTTTTTTATTTTTATTATTGCCGAGCTCGCTCTGGGAATAGACGTAACTGTCGTAGAGCGCAAAGTACACCAATGTAACTAATTAAACACGACAAACTCTTTCCACACAAACAGTACAATGTTGGCTTTTCCCCGTTCCGCGTTAATGGTTACATCATTTTAGATTCGAACGGAATCACGTAAGTGATTCATTGCACAGGGGAAGCATGAATGAAATATGAGGATTAACGGACTCTATGTTTATTTTTTTATATTAATGTATGCTTTTTGTCTTCCCAAAAACGAATAATTGTTCATTCGTTCTGGTTCAATACCATCATCGATACTTTCCCTGTAAATAGTAGACTATGTTATAATTCTCATGTCAAATCTTTGTCATTTTCAAACAATTAAAAAGCTAAAATGGGCTATAAGTAAATGACATAAAACTGCTGAACTGCATATTTTTGTATTGAACAATTGGACTGTATTTTTTATCAGCAATTTCTACATCAAATTAGAAGGATTATGTAAATTCATGACAAATGATGGAATCGTTTGTTTTTTTCCCAACAAAGGTTACGGGTGGGACTAGGTGAGTGTGTTTGCTTGGACCGACCGTCACTGTAAGGCAGACTAATGGCACAGACTCAAATGTAAGTGAACTGCAGAGAATTCCTGTGGTGGCTGGTTATTCTATGAAGACAAACCACTGACAGGACCACCTAGTCCCTGCATGTTTATTGTTGGAGAATGTGTTTGGGGGACAGAAGCTGCCTTTGGGTTTTACAGTGGGGTGGGGTGAGGGTGGTGGAGGGAATTTGGGGGGGGTTAGGTACTGTGGCCCCGGGTTGCTCAGTTTGGGATGGCCCAGAGCCGGACTCCTCTGAAGGTGTCAATGTTATGACATGTGTTCTTCTCTGATGTTTTCTCTCACAACAAGTGCACTTCATCTTTCCGGGTGGTCGGGCTCATAAAGAGGGCTTGATTTACATGCCAGGTTCAAAACTGTCCACCTTTTCTCTTCCTGTTTCACTTACGGGCCACTTCCTGTGGGGCTGGCCCCTGCTCTCGCACCGATAAATAAAATTGAGGAGGATTAGGAAAGCCGAAAGCGTTTAAACCAAACAGTCTAACAATGGCTGTTATTTACTGCTCATCTGCCAAAGTCAGCAACGCAGCATCCTGCCATAGCATCTGCACCGCTGCTAGCATGTGATGGTCTGGTACTGTAACGTAGTGGTTCCCGGTCTCGAACCTTAATCTTTAATTTGATCAGTTAAATATTTATTTTACCGCTTTTTATATAATTGTTTGCAATTTAGCACAATTAGCACAGTGTGAACATAGGATTTTTATTCTTCATGGCATGCAAAGCTATTTCTGACATAATGCGTCTTATGAGTGCAAATAATTCCTCTAAAGATGAAAAGCACCTAATTAAGAAAAAAAAAACAGCTTGTTAGAATTCTGAGAATGCAATTGTGATTGGACCAAAAAGCATCATACACAGGGGAGCTCCAGGACCGAGGTAGGGAATCACTGGTGCAGCGTACATATGGATAGTCTTAAAGTACAGCCTTCACGTTTTCATAAGCATATGAGTCCCATAGCATAGACTCAACATTTTTCATTAACATATGATAGTCTCATAGCACATCTTCCAGCAACATACGAACAAATGTCATAGCGTAGATGAAACAATTTCTGAAACATATGACAGTATCATAGCACAGTTTATAGCTTACGCTAGTGTACAATGGTACTATAGGCCTACAAATGTCACAGCATAGTTTCTGCATTTCCAATGGAGGACTGTTTCCCATTGTCCTGATTTGAAAACCAGTGTAATTGCCATGGCTTCTTGCTCTGCCCTTTCAGATCTACGTCAGGGTGACAGATCAGTGCCAGCATTGCGACGGCAGACCCCTTTTATGTTGGCCATCCCGTCACAGCCGTTTAGCCGAAGCAAGCGCTGCGTGCCCGGGATACCCCATGTCACTTTCCTCTGTGACCGCAAAAGGCTCACTGATCCTATAAAAAGAAAACAATAATGGAATATGTGCAATTAATGTCACATCCTCTTTTTCAGGCATACACAGGCAGACACGTAAAGTAAAAGGATGTGGCAATCACACGAACCACTGGGGTGTAACAAAGCAGACCAAACTGTTCCAATTACTTTTGCCTGAGAGAGAGTTTTTTCTAATTTATCAGTTATCACAGTAAACTAAGTGAGCAAATCCACTACATCAACAGGTCATAAATATAGCACATCCTATTCGTATATGTCACACACAGTGAAAAAACACCCTAAGAAAGAACAGCTAGAAGCTGGGAAACGGAGTTCTTTCAATCTTGTTGACCTCGTTATTGTTTCTCGTAATGGAAGGGAACACTCAGCCATTTATTGATATATCAATACCAAATGAATAGTAACACATTAATACTGACTGATCACACATGTAATACTACTACAGCACTACTGATCCATTTCATGTTACTTTGCTCAGCAGACATCAATTAACATTGTAACTGTAGAATAATGTATTGTTATGTTATGTGTGTCCTAAAATCAAGCATGTAGGCCCATTTCATAACTATCCTCATACAAGAACAACTCCTGGGAACCCAGGACTCTGCTTTATATTAAAATAAACAAAACTGCTACTCCCAACACATTCTAGCATTCATAATTTCAGCATAAAAACATACAAAAAAGATTTAAAAATAAGAGAGAGGCCAGGATTCAATGTCTCTTGATTACAAGCAAATGTTGTCGGTTTATTTATTTATTTGTTTAGTTTTCTTCACAAGCACACTTTGGTGAGTTCAGCGATCACAGAAATGAGCTCACTGAACTGTCTTTGTGAAGACGAAAAAAAAACTCAAAAGGTTGTCATTTAACTGCAAGCGAAAGTTAAGAACAAATGCCACCTGAGCCTGGCCAAGGAGTTTTACAATGAGGAGATGAGTTCAACAAGGCAGCGTTTCATATGACCAGCGTTCACCTGCTAACCTGGACGGGATTATAAACAGTAGTGAGTGAGCCTTCAAACCCCAGACTAAAACACCCTGAGACCTGACTCATCAGTGACCCAGTTTCCTTACAAATAATGTTTCCATGTTCCGAAGTCCCTACCCCATCCTTCCAATACAGAACAATGAGTAAGAATGTCTGCTCAAATGGCATGATGAAGACAACTACCCTTCCCTCTCCATAGGTACAGTCAAGCCGGAAAGTCTGCCCACCCCTTTCACCTTCTCCACGTTTTATTACATTACAGACATATTCTACAATAGATTGACTTAATTTTTTGTCTCAAAATTGTACACAAAATAGCCCATAATGACAAAGTGAAAACATGTTTTTAGAAATTTTTGCAAATATATTAAAAATCGAAAACTGAAATCTCTCATTTACATAAGTAGTCATACCCTTTGCTTTAACATATTTTTAAATGATCATATTTAATATTTGGTCGAATATCTTTTGCATGCTGTTACTTCCTGAAGTCTGTGACCAATCAACATCAAAAGACTCTCGATATTTTATTTTCAGGTACTGTTACAAGCGATACTATAACCTTTCTGCATTTGAATGGATCTCTATGAGAATTGGGGGGTGACACTAGATTCAGCTGTAAATTACACTGGTACAGTATGGAACACATGACTGGCAAAATGGCTGTACGCCATCAAGGGTCTAAGGTATCAAACGAGCCCCAAACCATCACTCTGCGGCCAGATATGGAGTAGATGTGGATGGATCCCTTTAAGGGTTGTTTCTCCTGACTTTTTTCCCCATAGAGTTATATAGGAAAATGAGTCAGGAGAAATAACCCTTGCAGTGATCCATCCACATCTACTCCATATCTGGCTTTGGGGATCGTTCGATACCTCAGACCCTTGATGATGTGATAGAAATTTTCTTATTTCCATTGTGTGTGTTAATTTAGAGATGACTTACAGCCATTTAGCCAGCCATGTGTTCCATACTGTACCAGTGTAATTTACAGCTGAATCTAGTCTCACCCCCCAATCCCCATAGAGATCCATTCAAATGCAGAGAGCTTATAGTATCGCTTGTATCAGTACCTGGAAATAAGATATTGAGAGTTTTTTTATGTTGATGGGTCACAGACTTCAGGAAGTATCAGCATGTAAAAGATATGCGACCAAATATTAAATATGATACTTTAAAAATATGTTAAAGCAAAGGGTATTAATACTTATGTAAATTAGAAATTTCAGTTTTCGATTTTTAATACATTTGCAAAAATTTCTAAAAACATGTTTTCACTTTGTCATTATGGGCTATTTTGTGTAGAATTTTGAGACAAAAAATGAACTCAATCTATTCTAGAATATGTCTGTAATGTAATAAAATGTGGAGAAGGTGAAAGGGGTGGGCAGACTTTCCGGCTTGACTGTATGAGTCTCTCTGCCAGAAAACAGACTGAGTGGTGGTGAGAACCGTAGAAAATCCAAAACTTGTCACCCGGCTTCAGTTTCGGTAAAGCACTGCTGAGCCATGACGCGGATATTCTCTGTGAGTTCATGGCCACCTTGTGCGGACTAGCAAATCATTTGGGGTGTGAGATCGGTAGGAAAATATGTTGTGGGGAGGGAGAGACCGAGACAGCCAGGAGGGCTGTTTGATGACAACATGCTCTGATACATATTTCCACTGGATAGTGAAAGTATGTGTTACACCACAAAGCTGTTGGTCCTGGGATTTCTGAAGATGGTGATTGAAATCACACAACTTTCATACCAAGCACTTAAGAAAAATCATTTTCTAAAAATACAGTCTAAAATCAAAATTCTGAAACTGAAGTGAAGCAGAATTAGTGATGTAAGTAGGCTACAACACAGTTTAATTTACAGTGATGGTTTTGATTGTGATGGGTCTCTACAGACATAAATGCAGGATTTAAAAATATGTGTGAACACAGAATTATTATTATTATTATTATTATTGCTGTTTTTGTTATGATTATTAGTATGAGTAGTAGTACTGGTTGCAGCAGTAGTAGTACTAGTTGTTATTGTAATAATATTTGTTCGCCAGATAAATGTGAAAAACAGTCCTTAAGGTAAAAATTAAATAATTGGAAAAATATTAAATTAAGTGGTAAAACTCCAAAGTGGTAAAAACAAATAAATGTTGCATAACCTTTTAGTAAGAAACTTAAACCAGTTATTTTTTTAAATACATAAGCCTACTATTTTCATCATCACCATAATGATATCATTGTAAATGCGGGTGTCCTGCTGTTTTAAAGAGAGGGATGTTGCATTTGGCCTAGCCTTGTAAATGATTGGCCTTGTAAAGAAAAAAAACCTTTACTTTCACAGCGCACAACATGTCCGTTTACTTTCACTTAAATGCTGTGGGGGATCTTTCTTACACATTTCAGACAGCATTCCATTCCCGGCCGATCCTACTGCAGCCGCGACTCCTTTTCACTCGCTGTGAGGCTGGAGCTGGTGGTCTCCAGTTTGGGTGAGGCAGAGTAAAACGTAGTTTTAATACCCTATTTCTTCTTTCTCTCCTTCTGTGTATTGCTCTGTATTTCCAGATGAATAAGAATTTTTGTGTTGAAAAGTCGGTGAAAAGGCTATGGCCAGCAATTGAGCTCTTGAACAATTCATCAACATAATTAGCAAAACTGGCTTTTGGAGAGCGGAAAGTACCAGACAGTGAGGCCCTCTTGCCGGCGATGAAGGGTTGATATAGGGAGGAAGTGTGTCCGTAACACAAACACCTCTCCTGACAGTTTTAGAGTGACACTGACCATGTAATCTGCCTTCGCTGCCAGCACCGCTAGCATAAAAGTGGCTCACATCACATCTCACTGCACAAATAGGGAAGCCCTTATACTGAGTTGCCATTGCCAATAGTCCCACGTTGTGATGATGTTCCCACACAAATATTCGTGTTGTAAAATACTTCCAAGACTCACAGCAGATGAGGAAACCTGCATTAGATCACTTTTAAATGCCTGGAGGTTAGTACATTTTTTAAAAAGTTATTTCAAAAAGGTCTTTCACCGTTCCATTAATGACGGTCGAAGCTCTTCAGCCCTTTCATGCTGGGAAGTAGTTTGCAAAGTGTTCTGGAGCTCCCGACAAAAAAGCGCGGATTGAAACCGAACTCTCCCCCCATTAGTAAAATGCACAGGGTTGGTTTTGGTTCCAAGGTCATTAACATGTTCATTTTAATGACCTTTTCCATTTAATTAATTAAAGCAAACATTCGGCAAAGTACTTCTTGAACCGTTCCACGACATTCAGGGTTGTGTTTCGTAACGTGTAATGTATGCGCAAAGGCGTTTTTATAAATGAGGTTTTCTTTGCTAAGTGTCTCTGTCTGTTTTTGTATGTCAAAGTTCATGATTGACTGTAACGAAAATGAAAGCATTTTAAAGCTAGATGGTCAGAATCTAGGAGTAAAAGTTATTTATACACAAATGTTTTTTTTCATGTTATGCTTCAGACCTCTAGAACCTTTTTAGTGAAGGCTGCATATTGATGTCTCGTCTAAAACAGACTAGCGTATTTGATGTTTAATTAGGGTTCAACACCACAGTGAGATCTAGTCCTACGACTGAAAGAAGACACTACATCCCTAAAGCACAGTGAATATTTATGTGGTGAAAAGTAGGTGAAATGTCATCTAGTCATGCAGGTGAAAACCCAGCTACATTTGGTTGAAAAGTGAAAGTTCTCTAGCCGACAATAACGTAGCCAGGCTGCGCATCTAGATTGAGGCTTTGGCTCACGGGAACACCTTCGGTGGAGTATAGCCTCCATGAACAAGGCGTAGAGCTGGGCTTCTCTTTACACACAGTGTTTTATCATTGCATTGGCATATCCACATTTCTATGTACAAGACCTAACATTTTCAAGGAGACATGGTACTAGCCAAAATCTACAATTTTGGTAGATTATTTCTCTGTTGTAACAATGCTTCTTGGCAATACATTTTATACTGTTGGAAAGCCTGTTTATTTCCCTTTTAAATGGTGCCCCATTTGTAAGGAACATGCATTTGTGGGATGAGCAGCACAGCTGAGTATGTGGGTTGCGCCCATGTAAAATTAGTCAAATCTTCTCTGCCAATGCCAAACAGCTTATTCTGCTGTTGCTAGTGACCCTTGTTTGGTGTTGTTTGGTGGATTGGATGATTGAAGTCTATCAGTAACAAGGAAGAAACAAGACATATTGGCAATTTTACAATTTATTAATTTAACAAACAGTCAGGAGCCTCAGTAGCGTGTGGAAGAACCATACACAGCCACAACAGCCTGGCACCTCCTCCTCATGCTGGTCACCAGCATGGTCACACACTGCTGTGGGATGGCATTCCACTCCTCAACCAGGATTTGTCGCAAGTCAGCCAACGTGGTTGTGTTGGTCACTCTAGCACGAACAGCACGCCCAAGCTGATCCCACAAGTGTTCAATTGGGTTGTGGTCAGGACTGTTGGCAGGTCATTCCATTCTCTCTACTCTCAAATTCTGGAGGTAGTCTCTGATAAACCCCGCTCTGTGGGGGCGAGCGTTGTCATCTTGGAGGATGGAGTTCGGTCCCAGACTGTGGAGATATGGGATTGCCACTGGTTGCAGAATCTCATCTCGATATCTCTCTGCATTGAGATTGCCTCCAATGATGACAAGCCTCGTTTTTCCAGTGATGGAGATGCCGCCCCACACCATCACACTGCCTCCACCAAAAGGTGTTACTCTATCGGTGCAGCAATCAGCATAGTGTTCTCCCCGTCTTCTCCACACTTTGACCCTACGAACCAACTTCCGTAGGCAGAATCTGGACTCATCGCTGAACATAACGTTCCTCCACATGTTCAGGTTCCAGTGCAGGTGTAAGCTGTTTGGCATTGGCAGAGAAGATTTGGCAAATTTTACATGGGCGCAACCCACATACTCAGCTGTGCTGCTCATCCCACAAATGCATGTTCCTTACAAATGGGGCACCATTTAAAAGGGAAATAAACAGGCTTTCCAATGGTATAAAATGTATTGCCAAGAAGCATTGTTACAACAGAGAAATAATCTACCAAACACAAATTTCCGAACTTTTTGTTCGATGTTTATATAAATTTTAAAATATTGTCAGCAACCTACAGGAATGTACTGGTGTCTAAAGTTATATTACTTGCCAGTTCTAAATAAGATCCTCATTTTTGGTATTGTGTCCAATGTGTTTTTTTCTTCACTTTCTATTATTGTCGTTGTGTTTTTCTACTTCTCTCTCTGTTTCATGTGGGAAACTGCTTCTGGAACATTGTGATGTTGATTTTGTTCAGTCCTACTGAGGAACTTTTGAAACCCAACGTTGAACATGATTCCGGTGAAAAGTGTAAAATCTCCGTTGCAATTTTGTATGTACAACAGAAACGATTTTAAGGTATGAGATTTCAGCATGCCCTGCTGTAAGTAGTCAACAACAGGTGCAGAAAACTTTTTTGGAAACTTGTAATGTCTATTATCAGGGATAATCAGAGCTGAAATTGTTCCATGTGTCCTAGGCTCGTGTTATCCCGAGTAATGGCCGTCTAAAGTCTGTCTAAGCTGAAAGGATCAGTTAAAACAATAAACAGAATAATGCAATGTAATGGTTTTAAACTGAAACAGAGCCTCAGAGGTCAGCAAAGCGTAACATGTGACACTTCTAACCCATAAGATTCTCTGCAGTTCAACCAGTGATCATGACTTCCACAGCACCTCAGCTGTTTCTACACGTAAGCCCAGTCCATCACTCCTGATTGCTTTGTCATAACACATCAGAAATGTCAAGCATCAAAAGTTTAATCTTTTCCCAAAAAAATTTTGATCCATTTTTTTTTTGCATTTGATATCTTGATATCTGTGGAACTTTCAAAATGAAATAAAATCTCGACAGCTTAACCAGAGGTCTGTTGGAAACTTGGCGTCGGCCGAAAGTTTATTTATACTCTGCATGTGTCGAGTCCAGCTCACAGTCGGGTGCATTTGCTTCTATCAAAAGCTTCTTTTTCAAATCCCATTTTCTTTTCCCCCCGCTTTAGTTCCTTTCCACGTCTATGCCAGCACCGCAGTGGATGTTAGCAGAAAAGCTACTGCAAACGGACTCCACTTTTCTCCACATTTCTCCTCCTTGATTCCTTTTCCATCAAATTCCACGCTTGCCATTCCCATTGTAGTCCATATTTGTATAATTTCCTCAGTATTTGCATGCCGAGTATTTCATGTGTTTTTATTTTTAATGATGAGCACCTTGATGATAATTTTTCAAATCCAAAGGGGTTCCTTGTTATTTTTTTGTTTTTTTATCTGTGTATAGCAGTATTACATGTGCTACCAAATTTGTATTTAAGATTTTGGAGTTAACTGATTACATGACATCAATGAAATATCAATGATAAATTAGTGTTCTTACACTTCCCTCTTTTTTATTATTAACTAATGTTAAAGAGGAAAGTGTAAGAAGACATACAATTCAGAGATATGCCTTTTGACAGTTTTTCATTCATAGGGAGTGACACGAAAAAAAAACTGGTTAACTTCACTCTCAATTTGGTGCCCGTGGACTGTATGTCAAAGCCACATATGACAGGTCTTCCTCCGACTCAACTAAGCAAGCTTGTTGTGGGCTGTCATGTGAAAAGAAGCAGGCTGGCGACACCACGTGTTTCAGAGGAGAACTGTGGATGTATCCACTCTCCCGGATTGGCAGTTGATCACTCACGTATGCGGCTGCGGTTGTATATAGCTAATTGGACATTCCAAATGGTGGGAATCAAACATGTTCAGCCACATGTTGGGTGCCAATATTATAAAATAAAATAAATTATTTTTTAAAGGTCTCTTCACTTTGCATGACAGGGAGGATTATATCTCACTTTCATGTCCAAGATCCAACATGAATCCCACTACCCTGGGCAAGTGGATCAGGTACCAGTGTCATGTTGGTTTCTTCTAAATTCCCATCACAAAATTTTTTAAATTATATATATATATATATATATATATGTGTGTATATTTCCTAATTATTTTTGTTTGTTTTTTTAAAAGCGAAAGAGTAAAAGTACTGAAGCCAGGAAACTATTCATTTTTTTAATTTTTTTTTATTCATGATGACCCCATGGAGTTCTGCCACTTGGAACTCAGGAAATGTAAGAGAAGTAGGGCTACCATGGTAACCCCACACCCCGCCCCCACCCGCCCCTACCAGTAATGAATGGGGCACTATGTAGGGAAAACCAACTTGGACTTTTTAAGAGTCTCAAAAAAATGTTTTTTGGTACCGAAATGTATTTTTACAAGCCAGTGAAACAGAGGGATGTGCTGGCTAGTGTGTTTTTTTGCAAAGAGCCCCGTTATAATTTTTTGTCAGGCTGGGTCCATTACCAGACACACGCTAGCATGTTGGGTTTCGTAGCAAGATCGGCAGCATTTAAACCCTCTCACAGCGCCCCCCCCCCCCCCCCCCCAACCCCCAGTCAAGGCCCAGGTCAGGACAGTCACTCACAAGAGTAACGCTAGCCTCACGCTCTTAATTTGTAGGTTTACCCCTACCAAAGTGCTCTCTCTCTCTCTCTCTCTCTCTCTCTCTCTCCCACTCTCTCTCCCTCTCTGCCATCACACTTCTCAGTTCCCTTACTTTTTAGGTAAAAGAGCTGTATGTAGGTGTTCACATTGCCTCTGCAGCTCAATTCTTTGAGTATATTCTAAGAGAAAGGTTTCTGCAAAAACAGAAACGACAGAAACGGTAAAACATACAGCTGTACTATATGATTAATGTAATGATATAGTTAATTTTTCTTTTAAAACACCTGGTTATTTAAATTGCTCATTTTGTATTCTAGTAAGTACAGTAAAATAGAATACATTACAGTAAAATTAACGAAATTGAGTGTGAAATGTACTACTCAGGGAAAACACAAAAGGCACATAATCATGAAACATAAATCTGTGCTAACATTTGCCATACAATACATTATACAGTTTATAATACACATCCTGCCAATACAACTTGCTGGGTTTCATGTGAAACTGTCAGGTTCACTTTTTCTACTGAACAAGGAGAATCATATCGAGGATGATGAAATATAATTCTTTAACTAGATTAGAAGAAGCCCTACCAGGCCTGACATGCAGTAAGTAGAAGCTGTGTTTTTAATTCAGCTTGAAACGTAAGACTTAACGCAACGGCGCAGAATTTCAGCGAAACAGTAGGGGACTGTTTTTGGAAATACAGGCTGCACATCCTTTATGTGTTGTTTTAAAAGGGGCCTGGGGCGCGGCCCCTGTGTTTAACACACAATGCCTCACAGCATGGCTTACGTTAGATTCCCCCCACCCTTCAGAGGGAGTGTGAATAAAATCGTGCTGGGGTCGTTCCTGTTCTCTCACACCCTGGTGGTCTTTCATGCACCCCTCCCTTTCCCCCCTTCCCCAACACCGGGTGTGTGGCTGACCTCTTCTTCACCGTTGTGCTCATCTGCTGGGACTCAAATTGGCCGTGCCGCCTCTATTAGCCTCTCCAGCTGATCCAACACACCCCAGCAGCTTTCATCCACGGGCCGCCAGACGGGAGCACCACTGCAGGCCTCACACGTGGAGTTTCTGTGTGCTGAACAATCACAGCGCTGTGTAGCACTCTCCAACACACTGCTGTTTCTGCACTGTCTCTATGCATCTGTCTGTACCTGCAGTCTTTGCAAAGTGTAGAGGTGCGCTGTCTCTATGCATCTGTCTGTACCTGCAGTCTTTGTAAAGTGTAGAGGTGCACTGTCTCTATGCATCTGTCTGTACCTGCAGTCTTTGTAAAGTGTAGAGGTGCGCTGTCTCTATGCATCTGTCTGTACCTGCAGTCTTTGTAAAGTGTAGAGGTGCGCTGTCTCTATGCATCTGTCTGTATCTGCAGTCTTTGTAAAGTGTAGAGGTGTGCTGTTTCTATGCATCTGTCTGTATCTGCAGTCTTTGTAAAGTGTAGAGGTGCGCTGTTTCTATGCATCTGTCTGTATCTGCAGTCTTTGTAAAGTGTAGAGGTGCGCTGTCTCTATGCATCTGTCTGTACCTGCAGTCTTTGTAAAGTGTAGAGGTGCGCTGTCTCTATGCATCTGTCTGTATCTGCAGTCTTTGTAAAGTGTAGAGGTGCGCTGTCTCTATGCATCTGTCTGTATCTGCAGTCTTTGTAAAGTGTAGAGGTGCGCTGTTTCTATGCATCTGTCTGTATCTGCAGTCTTTGTAAAGTGTAGAGGTGCGCTGTCTCTATGCGTCTGTCTGTATCTGCAGTCTTTGTAAAGTGTAGCGGTGCGCTGTCTCTATGCATCTGTCTGTACCTGCAGTCTTTGTAAAGTGTAGAGGTGCGCTCTCTCTATGCATCTGTCTGTACCTACAGTCTTTGTAAAGTGTAGAGGTGCGCTGTCTCTATGCATCTGTCTGTACCTGCAGTCTTTGTAAAGTGTAGAGGTGCACTGTCTCTATGCATCTGTCTGTACCTGCAGTCTTTGTAAAGTGTAGAGGTGCACTGTCTCTATGCATCTGTCTGTACCTGCAGTCTTTGTAAAGTGTAGAGGTGCACTGTCTCTATGCATCTGTCTGTATCTGCAGTCTTTGTAAAGTGTAGAGGTGCGCTGTTTCTATGCATCTGTCTGTACCTGCAGTCTTTGTAAAGTGTAGAGGTGCGCTGTCTCTATGCATCTGCCTGTATCTGCAGTCTTTGTAAAGTGTAGAGGTGCGCTGTCTCTATGCATCTGTCTGTATCTGCAGTCTTTGTAAAGTGTAGAGGTGCGCTCTGCGCTGTCTCTATGCATCTGCCTGTACCTGCAGTCTTTGTAAAGTGTAGAGGTGCGCTGTCTCTATGCATCTGCCTGTACCTGCAGTCTTTGTAAAGTGTAGAGGTGCGCTGTCTCTATGCATCTGTCTGTATCTGCAGTCTTTGTAAAGTGTAGAGGTGCGCTGTCTCTATGCATCTGTCTGTACCTGCAGTCTTTGTAAAGTGTAGAGGTTCGCTGTCTCTATGCGTCTGTCTGTATCTGCAGTCTTTGTAAAGTGTAGAGGTGCGCTGTCTCTATGCGTCTGTCTGTATCTGCAGTCTTTGTAAAGTGTAGAGGTGCGCTGTCTCTATGCATCTGTCTGTATCTGCAGTCTTTGTAAAGTGTAGAGGTGCGCTGTCTCTATGCGTCTGTCTGTATCTGCAGTTTTTGTAAAGTGTAGAGGTGCGCTGTCTCTATGCATGGTTTACAGTGTGTGCAGTGCATTTGTGTGGAGTATATTCAACCATCATATGCTGTGTCTATGCAGTGTTAATATGTAGTGTACAGCGCACACGTGTGTTCTCTATTTAAGTGTACTGTTTCTGTATGGTGTCTCCATGCACTTTACTGTGTCTGTGCGATGTGTTTAATCCTCATATTATGTTGATGACATTTTAGGATGCTTTCTGTGTCACCTTTTGTGTGTCTCCCAATTGACTAGCCTTTCATCACTAAATATATTTTTTAAATGTGATTAAACGTCTCATTTTAGAACCTTATGTATAAGTGAAAATTTGGGAATTTTAAAACCTCTATGGGAAAGTGGCACTAGAATCTCCCACAAAATATTACTGGTAAAAAACTTTAAAAGGTTGTATATTTTCTTACATTTTATGCATCTACCCCAAACAACATCTTCATACCAAGGTGGTACAGGATTTTTGAAAACATTGCATTATGTTTCTTCTATTTTATTATTTAACCCCAGAAAATTAGGAAAAGTCATATAGTGTCAAGATGAAAAAATTAACTTTTAAAGAGAAGTAACACATGGACACAGGTCAAATTGACCCGGAACATAATATGAGGGTTAAGTGCAATGTCTCTATGCAGTGATTACAGTGTGTGCAGTGTATCTATTTATACTGAGAATGCCTCCATGCAGTGTTTATGTGCAGTGTAGAGTATCTCTGCAGTGCCTCCATGCAGTGTTTATGTGCAGTGTAGAGTATTTCTGCAGTGTCCCCATGCAGTGTTTATGTGCAGTGTAGAGTATTTCTGCAGTGCCTCCATGCAGTGTTTATGTGCAGTGTAGAGTATTTCTGCAGTGTCCCCATGCAGTGTTTATGTGCAGTGTAGAGTATTTCTGCAGTGTCCCCATGCAGTATGTATGTGCAGTGTAGAGTATTTCTGCAGTGTCCCCATGCAGTGTGTATGTGCAGTGTAGAGTATTTCTGCAGTGTCCCTGCAGTGTTTATGTGCAGTGTAGAGTATTTCTGCAGTATCCCCATGCAGTATTTATGTGCAGTGTAGAGTATTTCTGCAGTGTCCCCATGCAGTGTTCATGTGCAGTGTAGAGTATTTCTGCAGTGTCCCCATGCAGTATGTATGTGCAGTGTAGAGTATTTCTGCAGTGTCCCTGCAGTGTTTATGTGCAGTGTAGAGTATTTCTGCAGTGTCCCCATGCAGTATTTATGTGCAGTGTAGAGTATCTCTACAGTGCCTCCATGCATGTTTATATGCAGATTTGTCTTATATATTTAATGGGTTCATTCACGGCTAATTCACAATGTTGTGAATTAGCCAAAGTACAAAAAATGGATTTGTATTATTTAGAATGTACTGAAACAGACATGTTTTCATAAGCCAACATGAATGAAAGATTTGCTGAAGATGCTTGGAATAACTGTAGTTCTCTCTGGGACTGTAGTTCTCTTCTGGGATTATGTTACCTTACCTTTAAAGTGAGCGGCTTGGAATGAAATCAAACCATTTGAAAACTTTAGGACTAACAGTTTTGTTTAACCGTGGAAGTATATTTCCTTTTTTTAAGAGCTACGTGCCTTTGATTTTATTTTACTCTTCTAATTTTATTTAAATTTGAAAGAAAAATAGTCATGAAGTTCTGAGCGGATCTGTAATTCATCTCAGAGAGAGAGAGAAAGAGAGGGAGAGACATAGAGAGAGAGAGAGAGAGAGAGAGAGAGAGAGAGAGAGAGAGAAAGAGACCCTGCCTGCTCCTGAGTGACACAAAGACAGCTTTGTACAGAGTCATTAATGAATGCTCTGTGAATCTCTCGTGAAGTCAAGATCACTGCCGCGACACCTTCAGAACACATGAGCAATCCATGTGCGAGCGCCAGCGAGCCTGCGCATGAAAGATAGAGTAAAAAGAGAAAGAGAGAGAGCGAGAGAGTGAGAGAGAGACATAGAGATAGACATAGAAAGAGAGAGAGAGAGAGAGAGAGAGAGAGAGAGAGTATTTATATCTCCTTTAAACCATGATTTATAGAGTTTGTTCACTGTTTAAAATTTTGTGGTTGGGCAGGAGGGGGATTTAAAGCTGAAATTCTATGGAAAGTTTAACAACACGGCCAAGGTGCACACAGTCCTTTTCATGCTGCCCATCTCTCTACTCCTGTGGTCAAGTACCTTGCAGCTATTATGGCTTATTTGTTCAAGTGCGGAGGAAATATTAAATATCACAAGTTCTCTGCTGAGACTGGGCAGTAATTATCAACAGATGGCTGCCAGTTGGGCAAGTATGTGTGCGTGCGTGTGTGTGTGTGTGTGCGTGTGCGTGCGTGTGTGTGTGTGTGTGTGTGATGGTAATGGGAGGACAGGGTTCGAGTAAAATGAAGAGGAAAGGAGAAGTGAAGGGAAGAGAATGAGAGTTACAGTGAAACAATAAATAAAAGCATAAATAAAAAGAGGGATAAAAAATAAAAATGACAAGAAAAAGACAGAGATTAGAGAGAGAACAAGAGAGAGAGAGAGAAAGAAAGAGAAAAAGAGAGAGAGAGAGAGAGAGAACTGTAGTAAGCATCTATTGGCCCATTGCTCAGTCTCCTGCATGGTTAGGATCAGTTTGAAGTTAACTGCCCAATTTTTTCCACTTTAGAGGTTATCTTAACCTTTCTTATGTACCTTAAATGACTAATGTGAACCGTCTGCAGGGAAGATATTCTTTCAGCTTAAACAAAACACACAAAATCTCTCAAATATTTTTAAACCCCTTTTTTTGAATGCTGGAGGTTTCAGATGGAGGGTGCAACAGGTCGTCATGGTTCAGTCAGAGGGCCCTAAATGACAGGAAGTCCCAACACATGCTCCCGCGCGCGCGCACACACACACACACACATCTCTGTTGTCTTCCAGTCAATGGCATGTGTGCAAAATCCCCCCCACCTGACACACACTCTCACTCTCAATCTCACTCACACTCACACACACACACACACACACACACACATATGCAAACATTAGCCACTTACAAGAAACCTGACACCAGAATAAGCTTGGCCAATCCAGCCAATTACAGCATGAGCTGACACTTTCATTTAACCCCACCCACCCCCACACCTGCTGTCACTCTCTGGCTCTCACCCTTTCATCTGATTGAGTTAACATCAAACACAGCACACGTGCTGGGGGCACTGGTGTTAATTCCAATTAACAAATTAAATTACACTCAAAGTGTTTGCCATATGTGAGGCTCAGAGGTAAGGCTTTACAGAAAAGTATCCATACAAGAGTGGAACAAAAACAAAGCAATCAGTTTGAATGATGTTTATCACTAATTTGATACTATTTTAAATTTCTATGCTATGAGAGGAAAACAATCCAGAATGTATGAAGTGTATGATTGAATGACTGAATATATAGCACACAAATGAATAACTATTTTAGTTATCAAATGTAAGTGATTCAAATGTATTGCAGACACAGAGAAATCACTGTGTATATGCGCATGAATATGTGTATGCACACACACACAAACAAACATGTACACACACACTTGCAAGTTTAAGGTTTATGGCAGAGCAATTCAAATTTGGCAGGTGGCCAAAACTAGATGAAAATACATTTGAATGCTGACATCGTAAAATAGAAGTAAAGGTTTGATATTATAGCAAATTACATTACTGCAAAATCTGCTGGTTTAATATTTAATTGCATGCTTAAGTGATTGAGTTTCATGTCCTCTCTACATCAAATATCAAAACCATTACCTTTTAAAACCAGATCAAGCTCAATGCCAAATCAGATCTTCAAGTTCTGAACTGAAGAAGATGGGTCAACCAAGAGTACCAAGAGATACGTCTGGAATCATATTGGACAAAATTAACTTGTAAAATATAGTATTGTAGTTTATTGACTGCAATTATAGTCTTGGCAAAGAAATCCGTTAATTGCCATCTCTAAAATGCAACACTACTGTTACAACTACTACTCCAAATAGGCTACAACTGCTATTATCAATACTAAAAGTATTATTAATCTTCATCATCGTCGTCATTCTCCTCACCATCGGTGTTATCCTGAAAAAGTCCACATATGGTAGCTTTCTGCTGTCATTCTCGTCTGATCTGTGGTCAGATAACATCTCCACTAAAATATGAGTGAAATGCGGTGATGAGGGAAAACACCCAGAGAAGAGTTTGCTTTCATAGCTGGAAAGAATAAAAGCGCAGACTGACGGTGACCCACAGATAACCGTCCCCCCCGACAAGGCAACGTGTTCGGTTCACCCCCGCCGCGGCCGGGGCCCGTCTCCTCCTCACTGCAACGCCTGCTGGGTGGGCGAAAGCACCGGTGAGCGAGATCACAAGCAGATTCTCCTCTGTCGACCGGGACGTGACAGGGTGAGTCCCGCGGATAGCTTTACGCCCGACCGTGTTTGGATAACGTACTTCTCGCTCCGCACAAGCTTCTTGTTTTTCATTCCAGTTGCGCACTATCCCAATGAACAAAATAATCTCTTGTTAAAATTAGCCGCTACTATTAAATTACGTGTTTCTTTACTCTGCGGATTTAGGGTCGTTTGTAAAACAAGTAGGCTACATTAAATAATCGACCGTGGAGCCTCGCTTGAGAAAAGAATACCGCTCTCCCCTCCAATCCATAACTTGAAACACGAACCAAGGCCAGTATTAGGATCGTTTTAAAACGATCTCCGTCATGAGCCAAAACAATTGAAATACAAATCAATCAATAAATGCCCTGTGGAACCCATCCACATACGGAGAAATCATTTTTAAAGTTTAAATGGTCATCTGTTACCAGCCAGGGCCATGCAGCGCCAGACATCATGTGTGTATAGCATATACAGTGTTTGTGGTCTGCATGCATGATCTCGTATGTGTGCGCACGTGTGTGTAGGTCTTCTGGTGATGAGTTTACACACTATTTTTATGCATTGTGTGTGTGTGTGCGGGCGCGGTGCAGTAAATACTAGAAGAAAAATATTAGCCATGTACCTGTCGCTTCAACTGTTTCTATAATCTATAGCCTTTTGAGACTCAGCAGAATTTTATTTTTATTTTATTTATTTGAAAAGTTAACATTTTTTGACATAATACAAGTGTCTTGGATGAAAATATTGCCGTGAAAATATTTTCAAAGATATTTACATTACATTACATTATAGGCATTTAGCAGACGCTCTTATCCAGAGCGACTTACACAACTTCTTATTACATTTATCCATTCATACAGCTGGATATATACTGAAGCAAGTCAGGTTAAGTACCTTGCTCAAGGGTACAACGGCAGTGTCCTACCTGGGAATCGAACCTGCAACCTTTCGGTTACAAGTCCAGCTCCTTAACCATTATAGTACACTGCCGCTTATTTTATTTGTTTTGAATGTTCTTTGTAGTGTAGGTTTCAGCATAATCGAATGCATGGTTCTTGAGATTAAGTCCAGAGACTCGTGTCCTCTACAGGAGACAAAAATGAATGGCTGGGCATTAGGGGGTTAGATAATAGCAATATGATATTGGTTAGTGGGCACAGGGGCACCACAGTGTTGGAGAACTTGGAGTTAACCAATAACTAAACTGAGGTCTAAACATCTGTTATCACAGTCAACTCACACGGTGACAAAATAAAAGGCATGATGACAAGTACGTTTTATTAGGTGTACAGCCATGTTGTGAGAACACAGTGTTTTAAGCCAGTGAAGATGATCAGGCTATTCAGGGAAAGCCAGAGAACACATCACCATAGATATTCTATAAATGTGTGTTGTTATAGTGTTTATTTATAGAGCTCAGAGTATTGAAACTTTAACAGTCTATGAGCCTGATTTACTAAAACGTTTAGCGGGTTCAAAAATTTTAGCACATGCAAAACCAATGACAAATGATTGGTCATGGTATTTGATTTGCACCCATCATTGGTTGTGTTATTAGTTTTGCATGTGCTAAACGTCTTAGTAAATCAGGCCCTTTGTGCACTAATGTTAAACCCAATCCGATTGGTTATTTTCTTATGAATATCCATGAGGAGGCACAGCCGAAGACAGAACATCCATAGCTACCACGCCACAACATGTACAGAATCAGAACTTCCACTTACCAGCTGAAGCCTCAAACATGCAGGAGTACTGAGAATATGTTCTGTTAATAAGGTATTTCAAAGCTGTGATAGGCAGTCATCCAATGCGAAGAGAGTGTAACTTTGCCCATGGGCCCACAAAGTAATGTGTGGAAATTGTTGTGGCATGTCTGGTTGCCACATTTCTTTTCCAAACCATAGAGATGCCAAGCAGCTTGCTGTTTATTTATTTTTAAAAATAACAAATTTCCCAGATCATATTTGATTCACGGCTGAACATGGCCCTGAAGCGCCCTTTCAATAAATCGCTGGACAAGACCCAGTTCTTTCAATCTTCATTAAAAAGAGAATGTCTTCTATAGCCAGCAATAAATGTAAAAGATGTTATTAAAAAGTGTGTGTGTGTGTGTGTGTGTGTGTGGGGGGGGGGGGGGTAGTGAGAGCGGAGAGTGTGTAAACAGGCAGTCACACACGCAACCATATTTCTGAAATGGAGAATCACTTTGTTCTGTGATTTGGAGGAATAGCCAACGAGAGCCAGCCAGCCAGCTCAGCCCAGCCAAAGAGGTATTTAAATGCAGGCCTGCAGCAATGCACTCACTCAATGACCTCTTTATTTGTTAAAATAGATTATTTTAAATAAATTACAGAGCACTTTGGCTGAGTAAATAGAGACTTTGAGGCTGCGGCCTGTCTCACATTCTTACTGCGGCCGCAGAAATTCTAAATGAGTAGTGAGCTGTGTAATGGCTTTTGATTTCGCTGATAGGACTCCATTCTTTAGGTAAGAGAGTCTTTCAGTAGTCTGAAAGGCAACACCACCTAGAGGAAAATAGAAAGTTTTAATCTGGAATATATACTTATGATATTTCTCCCACTGCCTGGGGAAAGGGAGTCTCCATTAGCGAGACAGAGGATGGCTTGAGAGGGAAGTTTTTTACCTCAGATTGGGAAGTCATAATACTCTCTCCACCTGAAGTCGCACACACCCACTTTAAAATGTCTAAGCCCCGTCAGGAAAAAAGAAACATGAAGGCAGAATGAAATTTTCCTTTTTCTGTTTTCTCCGACTTCTACATTGATAATACTTTTGTGAACACATTTTGTTGACACATTCAATTTCTTTTCTTCCGCTGAAACTGGTGTCCACCTCGAGGATTCCATTGGATGAGCCTTCGTAAACAATAATGAGGTTTTAAATGCTCTACATGGTGCCTTGTTTGTTGAATGTTTTTTTTTTTTTTGCAACACATACACAAAAGCAGACTTTGACATAATTTTTACTTCTGTTTGACTCCATTTGTTCATTGCCGTCACAAACAACAGCCAGGACTGGACTGGGAGCAAAATTTGGTTCAATTTGGTTCTTTTGCCTTGACCGGCCCACCCATGATGGGTTGGACATTGCAATTGTGGCCAGGGGGGAGGGAGGTGGGTTGAGATTGCGGACCAGGGGTGGGGAGATTGTGATCGCGTACCGGAGGTGGGGGGCAATCGTGGTCCAAAAGTGGACCGGCCCATCTGGCATCTGGCAGAATTGCCAGACGGCCAATCCGGCCATGCTGCTAAGAACCACAGTGACCTCGCCAGCAATCACACGATTAGCCCAATAGCATTAGCCCAATAGCAAAGCAGCTATATGAGGCGAGCCAACCAACATGAGGACCAGCTTTTAAAATACTGTGAAATTGTTCGGCAGAACGGTGCTGCTGCCAGCGGGTCACAGCATGTGTCCCCCTGCAAAGTTCTGGCAGGGCAATATCAGGCCCCGACGGCTGTCCGATATGTCTGGGTACATTCATGAAACGCCAACCAGCTATTGTGACAAATGGATATTGTAAGTAAAAACACGAGGCAGAACGCAAAGAGCCTGGATTGCTGTGACTCAGCTGAGTACCAAATAGCTGGTGGGATGAGAGCGGGGAGCCCATGATGAAATGGAATCTGATTAACCGTGAAGCTCTCGTTTCAACTCTCACTGGCCCTATTTATTTTTAAACATGCGGCGGACATTCCTCCACCCCCACCTTTTCCGCCCCAAAATACTGGAAGTACCCAGAATCGTAGCAACCCGTCTGACAGAAGTCTATTTTTTTTTTAGAGTTATATAATGTTTTATGGGATTCATTTTTTTTTTTTATCAAAGTGTAGTTTGTGTCAGTAATTGGATCTAATGTAAGCAGGAAGGACACATTAAAGAGAGAGCCAACATACGGTAAAGAAAGGTTTCTTTGAATAGGTCTCTTATAATAACTCTCTTCAGATAGCACAAAAAAAATTGGACAAACAAAATGCAAACATCAATTTTCTAACTTGTGGGCGTTGAAAGGTATGCTCAGTCTTTTCTCAGACGTGTGTAGCATAGGTTTTCTGTCTGTGTGATGTCACAAATATGGCCTTTCTTCTCACCTATACAAACTATATATTTCTTCTCTAGTGTACGATATTATCCGTTTTTAGTCAATTGTTTTCTTGTTTTCTTTTTCTCCTAATTTTCTTATTATCTATCCTTGAGTGTACTTCATGTATTATATTCTATTCTCATTTATTCTAGCTTCTATTCTCTCCATTCTTTTCCTTTTCTCCCTTCCTCCTTTACCACTGCAGGTCAGGGACCCTCTACAAACCAGTCATTTTGCTGAGTAGGGCCAAAGTTTTTTTATAACCAGTTGTTGGTGTATAATTTTTTTTCTGTATAATAAATAAAATGAAACCAAGTGCTTTTGTTAATGCCAGTTACACTAGCGATGGCTGTGGTTATTTATGACTTTGTTTATGAAAATACTGCACGTCAAAAATAAATTTCGGAATTACCATTAAATATGGCACACAAGTCTTAATTACAGGACATTTTGACTGGCAGATAATGGGGAAAGGGACAAAATATTTCCAATAGTTTTTTGTTTATTATTATTATTTTGCATATTGCATTGCATATTGTCATTTACACTGCTGGTGTACCCTATTGTCTTGGGATTTCTAATGTTGGAGTTATTTCAAATGGCAATCGCTCCACTGTTACACAAAAATCAAGATAATAAGCATGATACAAATTCTCTCCATAATCAAAAACCTGAAACTTAAGTGAAGCAGCGTTTATCATTATTATCCAACACAGTTGATTCTACAGAGGTGGTTTCAATTGTAATGTCTCACCAGGTGTAAATAAAAGATTTAATAAATACAATGATGATGATGTTGATGATGATTATTATTATCATTGCAGGAGAAATTAAGACAAAGCACCTTGCATGGGGTGAAAGCAGAACCCTGCATCCCTCTGAGACTTGACCCCACAACCCTCTGGACTGAAAGGGCCTGGACCACACAGTGGCCAGACATACACATCCACGTGTTTGCACTTTGCAGTATTTACCATGACACTTTTATCCACTGCCCCCTACCTCATGTTTGAGACAGCCAGGAGGCAGACACATGTCCCAAGAATATTTGGAATTTCTAGAATAGCGTTCCGTCACAAAGCTCTCAGTTCTCGTCAGCCTCTTCCTTTGTTCAAGCGCGATGCCGTTTTACCCAGATTTAGTGTTGAGAATGATTCATGTTTCTCATGCATTTTGTGTGGTGGATGGGGAAGCAGGGAGGGGTTTGGCAGCAGGTGTGGCGCGAATACGAATAATTAGAAAGAAAACTTTATTCATAGCTGCTGGAGTTATGAAGAAAAATGTGGGACTCTCCCCGAAGGCATTTTAAACTAGGGTTTTTTGAAGCGCCCGAACAGGACGGCACAGTTTTCCCTCTTGCTGGCAGCTGTAATTGAGCTTAATAGCCTGAGCACAGACAGAGGGAAACTGTCTGACACCTAGACTAAATTTTCTAATGAGACGATCAAATAATCATCATCCAGTTGTCGCGTTTCAAAGGGTCCGCCGCTGGCACGCTGTCATGTTATGACACTCGCGCTTTCAACTCAGGCCAGCGGCGTTTCCACCTATGTCCAAGGCTTTTCCGGCCTTTTAAAAAATGGGAATTCGTCTCCTAGCCTCCACTTCGAATCAAAAAGCGATTCCGGCGTGTGGCGAAGAGTGGTTGACTGCTCAGCTAATAACTGTGACAGGCAGGAGGGTTGGTGTTTTTCTAAGGCTCAGTAGAACTGAAGCAGTCACCTCACAGGTTTTTCAGACTTTTCACTCTGACAACCTGAAATATTTTCATTCTCTGTGTAATTAGTAATTCTGAGGAAACAAGTATTAGGGATGTGCTTTTTAAATGTGCATGTATTTCAGCAATAGGATATTGTAATTATATGATACATTCCATCATCTGATATTGAAATGTGGTATTTTTCTTTTGCACCCTTTTACAGGGTTTATATAGTATTGGGAAACTAGTATCTTGTTTGAAAAAATATTACTGGCCATGGCACATGAAAAATAACTTATAATAAAAAAGATAAGTTCAACAGCTCTCTCTCTCTCTCTCTCTCTCTCTCTCTCTCTCTCTCTCTCTCTCTCTCTCTCTCTCTCTCTCTCTCTCTCTCTCTCTCTCTCTCTCTCTCTCTCTCTCTCTCTCTCTCTCTCACACACACACACAGGGGGGCCATCAGGGATTTTGGTCCCCTTGAAAATATCTCACTTTGGCCAGGCCACCCCAAAAATAAAAACTGTTAGTTGTATTAGTACATTATGAATAAAATAGTCTATTAATGTAAATTTCAATAACTGAAATTAATGAATCCTATATTCTAATATTGTTTTATGGCCCCTGTTAGTCAGGGTCCTTGGAATTGTCCTCAGTCCCCCCACCACACACACACACACACACACACACACCCTGTTTCTCTTCAGGGATGCTCTGTGGAGTTGATGATGTCATCAGCCCTAGAGCGTGCTTATTTTTGAAGACTCCGTGGGGATAGAGCACGTGCGAAACAGTCCTGCCTTTGTCGCCGTCCTTGTTTGGTTACGTTCCTACTTCGTGGGAGATAAGAACCAGGTTCAGCTCTGGCCGCACAGCACTTTGTATGCACGAGTCTGACAGTGAGAACAGTTTAAAATGAAATGTAAGAGAAAAAATTTTTGTTCCGACGGTGACGTTTACGTGCGAGCAGTCTGTTATATTTCTGCAAGTGCGCCCTATTATGTTACCTTTCAAGTGCTCTGTCACTGGGGAGTAAGCTGTTCTGGGTTTCTACGCCTCCGAGTTAGCAAAAACGGCGACCGTGTTGTTTTAAGGACTTAATTTAACCGCTGTGTGTGCCAAACGTGTTGAGTTAGCCATGTGATGTTTATTTGTGGAATATTTTCTGACACCTACTTACACCATTACCATCCAAGTCTTATTATGTCTAATCTAGAGGCTGCGAAAGGTGCCTGACATACACAGACCATCCCACCTGTGCCTAATGCACACAGAACAGGCACAACTACGCATGACACAAAATAAAGCCAGAATACTTTTTCTTATTTAACAATACTTTTTCTTATTTAAGAAGCATATTTCTAACATAAACCTTGTTGTCCTACCACCATGCCCCATGTGAAAATGCAACATTTATTCTCAAAACTTGTTAATTTACAGCGCATGACACACTCCAAGACCAGGTGAGAAAAGACACCTGAATCCACAAAACACACCTTTGGGGATCAAGCGGTTTTTTGTGTGTGAATGCTCCTAATCTCTGGAATGCTCTCTCACAACACCTCCACGAGGCTCACTGTTCAAAGCGCTCTTAAAAACCTCTTTCCACTCTCGCCTGCAGCTCTGCGTAGCCTTTTGTAATTCCTGTCTTCTCTGCTATTCCTGGTTTCTGTTTTACCCCTCTGGTCTTGTGCTTTGTAACATTACCCAGATATCTCAGCTCCTGCTATGTGGTAGACTGTGGTTCTGTGTTTGTAGTTCATTTGCTTTAAATTTTTGTGACAGTGAAAATGACCTTGAATAAACTTAAAACTGAAAAGGCTCTCTCTTTCTCTCTCTCTCTCTCTCTCTCTCTCTCTCTCTCTCTCTCTCTCTCTCTCTCTCTCTCACACACTCTCTCTCTCTCTCTCTCTCTCACACATTCTCTCTCTCTCTCTCTCTCTCTATATATATATATATATACACAAACCCCAATTTAAAAAAAGTAAATTATCTTTTACATATATTTAATGTTTTACTTGAAGAGATGTTTCTCCTCAGTTCCTGAGTTTTTCCATAGAGTTCAATTGGAAAATTTGTCAGGAAAAACAACCCGTAAAGTGATCCATCCATATCTACTGCATATGTGGCAGCAGAGTGATGGTTTGAGGCTCGTTTGATACCACAGACCCTTGATGACTTACAACCATTTTCCATACTATTCCTGTGTAATTTACAGCTTAATCTAGTCCCACCCCCCAATTCCCATATAAATCCATGCAAAATAAGGTATCAAGAGTCTTTTGATACCCTTTTATACTCAGTCATGATAGCATCACCTGTTTACCTGTGGAAGGTGTTTTTTTTAAAACAGGTGTTTTTTTTATTTCCCAGTCTTTTTTTGCCCCTGTCCCAACTTTTTTGGAATGTGTTGCATGCATCAAATTTGCATATATACAAATATATTATTTGTTTTATTATTGCAAGTTTTATCAAGTTTTAAGCATCCTCAGGCTAAATCCATAGGTTCACATAAATCAGAGCTCAGGGAACAATCCTCCACACGTTGATCACTTATCAGATACATATAAATGTTGACATTATGAGGAATTGGGTACAGAGAGGAACAGACAGAAACTTTTGACTGGTTTAGTCAGCATGGAAAGTGGTGCGGAATAATGAAAAGGCGAGTTTAAAGCACATATCGTTTGCAATGTCATGGAGACAGGTTGCCCGACTTGCCAATCCACAGAAATATTAAACATTTTAATTAGTGTTTGTCCTCCACAGTGCAGTGGGGGCTTTGAAATGAATGACCTGATAAATAGTTTTTGGCCTCTTGTTGGAGCAGTGTGTTTGGACCAGTCTTGGGTGTCGGTGGGTCAGTGCATAATAAAATCAGTGGAGGATTTCATGTACTAATTGACTGATCTTCCATAATGCTGAGAGACCAAATGGTTCAGCTAAGTCCAATTCCCTCTAGAATGAGGAATCCTGTTCTCACAACTCGATGTTCCCGAGGTCAGGTAAGTCAGTCAGAATTTTATGTAAATTTAAGAATGTTTCCCAGGTTTGAACTACACATTAAAACCCTGTACCTGAATCCTAATGAACTTTTCGTTGACATCTTGGCACCATTCCCACCAGAAAGTGTCTTGTGGAAAAAGTGCTGATTGAAATCTACACGCATTATGAGGAAAACCGGAAAATCTATGTTGGATTTTTCATGTTGTTGCCACGGTAGTTTAAAAAGTCCCCATCCGCTCAAGTTTTTACAGTTTAGCGTTCAGAATCAAGAAGAAAAGAAAAAAACCTGGTGTCAGAAGGACCTGGAGGTGTGAAAGTGTCCTCCAGGCCATCGAACGGCGTCGGAGCTAACGCGGAAAGACAGAGCCGCTGAAAGATTAGAGGAGAGGAAACCAGTGAGCAAGCGAGCGACGGCAGCGCTGTTTGAGACAGGACAGCCCCGCTCTGGGCCCGCCCTTTGTTCAGCTTTCATCGTCCTCTTTATTCAAGTGTTTCTGCTCACTGGCTGCGCCTGGCAAGGCCGACCAAGACAATCCCGTCTGTTTGGCTAAGTCCTTCTCCGTAACACCCCCTCGATTTACTCAAAGCCAGTCCGCTATTATAAGTTCAAAGATCCTTAAACAGGTAGGGATTTATTTTTTCCGGGCCAACCCCCAACCCCCCCTTATTTTTTTTCTGATTTGCCTACCGGCTCTTGGCTTGTCTGTTGCCGTCGGAGACAAGAAAAGCCTCAACCAAAGACAGAAGAATGACTTTAATTCCTCAGCTGACCTTGAGTGTGGCCTCCCCCACTTTTTTCTCTCTTTCTTCATCTCCTTTTTCTCTCACTCCCTTTCTCTATCTTTCTCACACTTTCTGTCACTCACTTTCTCACTCTCCCTTTTTCTCTTGTTCTCTCTCTCACTTTCTCTGTCTCTCTAACTCTCTTTCTTTCTCTTTTTTTCTATCTTGCTGTCTCTTTCTATACCATCTGGATCAGCTGCCAAGGCCCAGGGTGACCTTGTTGTCAAGGACACATGTGGGAATTAGGAAAAGTGGACTTGTTTCAAATAATTATAGAAATTACTTTAATATCGTAAAAAAAGAAGAAATACATTTATAAAATGTTATTGGTCAGCTTAGATTTCCACTTGGCATGTGTGTGTGTGTGTGTGTGCATGCACGCAGACAAGCACAGCACTGGGTTCCATGGGGGTAATTAGGAAATTGCGAGTGCCAGGTGTTTAAAAGGGACCCCCAAAAAAGCCTCCTTTTTCAACCATGCTCCCTGAACCATGCTTAATAAGCACCTGTCAGAAACCAAGGAGAAAAAGGCTTTTTTCAGCTGACCTTATAGACTCCACTGTGAAATGGACACCTTTTAATAGCTGCCAGTTTGTTCAATTATAATTCAATGTTACATGAAACTCTAGACTGATTTAGCTTTCTTTTTTTAAGCATAGATGTGTGGGATTTAGACCAACATTACAATGACAGGTTGATCCTCCACCAGAGAGTTGTAACAAGTGCTATTATTATCATTATTGTCTTTTTTTTTCTTTTACAATTTCCTCAGATGATAGAAGCTTTATTGACAATGATGAGGAATGGACTAATAATTGTCTCTCTCCTGTGGCTAACTGTCAAACTGTGCGGATAGCCATCAGCCAATAGAAAAGCAAGCCATAGGGAAAATAAATCAGCATGAATCCCCATTGGCTGAGTATCGCTTTCCTCTCAGACAACCTCATAACCGTTCATTAGCGATTGCTGGAAACTTCAACCCCTTGACACATATGAGTTGTTACTAATGAAAAAGGAATAACCAGAGTTGGAAACATTACCTCATTTGTTTATCTTGCAATGTTCTGGCCGATTTCTTCTCATTCAAAGATGAACTGCTCTTGGTTCCTAAAAAAAGTGTGTGCTGTGTTGCTACTTTACTTGTTCCAAAATATTGTTTGTTATAAATACATATTAAAAACTACATTTTAGAAATATTATTTTGTTTGTTTTTGTCAGAAAATGCATTGCAATAAATTGAAAACTATTTCACACTCACCTAGAAGTAAAAATGTTCACAGTTTCTGAGAAAACCCCAAACACAAAATCTACCTGTACCAAAAATGCACCTTTATAGTATAAACAAAACAAAGAAAAAAGCACACACATTATTCTCTGTGCACTGAGAAACACAAAATATCCTCTGTGCAGCGAGCAGCACAGTGGGATGGTTGATGGTTGTGTTTACGGAGCAACAGCAGCAGAGGGAGCATTGTCACTGTTTGCAGAACAAATAGGGACCTGAAGGACTTTACTCGTTCACTCGTCACACACTCTTAGTTACACACACACACACACACACACACACACACACACACATGCACACACATACACACACATGCACACACAAGAGTCTCTGTAGGAGCATATCCTGTATTTCACTGAAGAAACTCTTTCACTATCTATGTATAAAAATCTTTCCCCCAACACCTGCAATATCATTCATTCGTCTATTTTCACACCCATCTACAGTCTCACTCTTTCACCCTTAACACCTGAAATCTCACTCTTTCTCCATTTTATTCAGGAAAGAAAGTGACATATTGAAAAAGTAAAGAATGTCCACTGGGGTCAAGAGAAAGATCTAGAAATTGTGTTTTCTTTTCTCCTGGAGAAAGGAATGGAGAGCATTTTCATACTTTCCCTTTTCTTTTTTTCTTCTTTTATACATTCCAAATGATCCCATCCATCAGATGGCAGCCCCTGGGTCCTCACAATGTCAGGACCGGCTCTGAGAAATAGGCGGAGCAGTAAAAAAAAATCTGGGTCCTACTTCATCCTGTGATCCGAAAATGACACGGGGGAGAGAAGCGTTCCAATATGACAGGACTGGAACAGTTCCAGAATTGATAGCAGGAGCTCGGGGGGGCACGACTCCTGTCAAAGCGGCCTCAGAGACGGCCGGCCGCAGCGTTTCGCCAGGGCAATTCAGGGGTAATTAGGCCCGTTTAACCATTTCCTGGTTTTAAGAACTTAAAGAGGGGGGCCACAATCAGACGGGACAATGTGCATTCACCCGCCAGGCCCGCGCATTAGGACGGACCCCAACCGTAACCGTTTAAAGTGAAATACCGCACCATCAAAAACTGAACCATATGACATGTTCTCAACAGCAGGCTCCGGTGAGGGGATTTACTGCCGAGGATCCCCTTTGTAGAAGAGCAAGCGGCTCATGCTACAGAACAAAGTGGAGACTTAAGGTCTCGTTAGCCGTCACGTGTAACGTCTCCTAATGAAAGCGCACTCGCAGGAGGGGATGGCGAGAGACAGCGGAACATGCTGGAACACTTTTGCTGGAAGTATGGCGTGTAAACGAGCGTCGCGAGCTGCCGTTAGCGCCCTTAAGTGCATACGACAAGGGCCCGTCAGGCTCAGAGACCGCGGACATGTCATGTGTGTGACAAGCGACTTCAGACATGATGACATGTGACATGACATGTTGTTGTTAGTGCTGCATGATGGTTGTCATGAGTCATTATCCTCTGCTGAAATGTGACATATGTTAAAATATAAGCACAACAACACAGGGAATATATTGTATGCAGCACTTTTAACAGATACAGCCACACAAATGTTTGCTTTTATTCCTATATATTTAAGTATATATCATCTCTTTTTACTTAAATATATACATATTGAAATTGTGTGAATATCACAAGATGCTTTGAGATATAGATTCAGATTTTAAGATACATTATATACTGTATCTTAAAATCTGAATCTATATCTCAAAACATCTTGTGATACTCACACAATTTCAATCTCAGGATATACTAAAGCATTTCCTTGGTTCATTCAGGATAACCAGTCATGGACGCCCACAGCGTACGCGTGGTTGCGAAGCGTCATGGAAACAGCAGCGGGAAAGTGTCGTGTTGCCCGGGGAACATAACGACACACTTCAGGTGAAGTGCCTTGGCATGCCTGAGCAGTGTGAATTTCCACGCAGCACGCAGAGGACAAAGGTGTTGGGAAGGCACGTTAATAATTGATGAAGGGATAGAGGCAGAAAAGAAGGCTGGCTCTACACAATGTCCAGAGGGATTCAAGGGGCAGGAAGGATAAATCCCCCTGCATGCATGCCCACACCATCATTAGCATTGTTACTCCATGTTCCTGACTTAGGGAAACATGCAAGGGTAATGAAATAAGCTTATTTTTGTATCCTTCACTGGAGTCACCATCATTTGAGAAGGTGCTTGTCCATGAAACGGTGTGGTTTACGCTCAACATGGCCTGGCTACATCCCTGTAGGCATGGACCATTATCCCTGCTCGTGCGATCATGGACAAGTAACCGATCGCTAAAGGGTTGAGTGTCACTGATCCTACAATTGACCACAGGGACGGAAGCTCTGACCTTTTAACTCGGCTTGACGAGCATCAACTCGTCGAGCATCAAAACAAAGTGAAAACACTTTTGCCTATCTATGCTAATCATAAAAGCGATAACTCATGATCACACATAATGAGCAAATGTGTATTTGTATTGTTTGCAATGGATGCCGTGTTTATATTAATGCTTATTTTTTAAGGTTCTCCAATATTGCTTGATATTCTGTGCCTTTCTCCACTTGAAGGGTTAACCATCATGAGCAATTCTGGGTGTAATGGAATATAAGTGTGTGTGTGGTCATGTTTAGCCTACTACATGGGGACTAAATGTCTCCATGAGGATAGAAAAGGTTGTCAAATGCTCCCTCGTGGGGACTCGGGAATGGTCCCCATGAGGGAAAAGTTAATTTTAGGGTTAGGGCTTGGGTTTAGGGCTAGGGTTACAATTATGGTTATGGTTAGGGTTAGGGTTAGGATTAGGGGTCAAAAGTTATGTTTAGGATTAGGTTTAGGTTTAGGGTTATGGTTAGGGTTACGTTAGGGTTAGGATTAGGTTAAGGAAGTTCCAATAATGATAGGGATACAAGGGTTAGGTTTAGAGTTAAGTTTAGGGCTAGGGTTAGGGCTAGGGTTAGGTTTAGGACGTCCCCACAAAAATATTAATACGCGGCTGAGTGTGTGGTGTGTGCGTGTGTGCGTGTGTGTGTGTGCGTGTGTGTGTGTGTGTGAGTGTGTGAGTGTGTGAGTGTGTGTGATTGTGTGTGTGAGTGTTTGTGTGTATGTTTTTTTTTTTTTTTTGCATTTAATGGTCCATCAATATTTTTTAACTCTGAGCCCAGTGTTTGGAGTAAAGTAACGCATTACTGTATCTACAATGCTGCAGACCCTTTCCAGAGGTGAATCCAGAGTTCGGGTTCATGAGAGAAGATTTAAATGGAAGTCTTTTAGACTTGCTTGTTCCAACCCAAGAACAGCAAACAGCACCATGTAGCACTTGTCACGTCAGTGCTGAGACAGTAACATTCTAAATGAACTGCATGATGATGCTATGCAAATTTCAAGAACCGCCAGCACGTGCAAGCGATATTAGACATCGTAATGATGTGTGTATTGCAAAGCAGGATATTCTACTTTGAGGACACAGGGAAACGGGAGTGGCACTTAACAATGGGAACTTTATAAAAATATTCAGAAACACATTATTCTACTTGGACAAATTACATTATAGCTTAACCACATTCAACACCAAGCCCCAACGTCTGCGTCTTTGTCATAAAATCACTCGCTAATTCAAACCCATGAAAGGTAGGCTAAAGTATGAAAACTGCTTATTATTGTTTTTTATTCATATTTATGTGCCCGCCATGGTACGCTAATTATGCGTTCAACCTCAGGTGGCTGTTGAAAGTTAAGCCCTTGGGATATGTTTTCAGGACAATGTCTGTAAAGTAATTTTTATCACAGGACATCTGTAATGTTAATGACCGATTCAGACGGGACAAAGTATCTCCGTAAACAGTGTCTAGAAATGCAGAGATGGGAGTGTCTACTCCATTTTGTCGTCACACCAAAAATGATCCATGCGTCATACAATGTTACACATCCTATCTTCACTGCAAATGGATTGCTTCTGGTTCTGCCAGGGAGCAATTGAGAAAGGTGCAGGCGCTCAACAAAAAAAAGATAATATTAATAATACGTGTCGCAATATCTCACAACTTTTGTGCATCTCGCAACTTTGTCTGGTCATATTAGGAGCAAGATCACATGTGTTGTGGTTTATATTAGCCTATAGATTTTGTTATGTAGAAAAGATAGAGAAGTGATTTTAGTGTTTGATTATTTTCTATGGGGACAACATTGTTGTAGGGTTGTTCCCATGCAAACCATTGCCTTATAGTTTGTAATAGGCTGTCTATTGGGAGTGCGTATTTGATAAAATTTCACACTCACTTTTGCTCGGGCCCACCAAAAATGAATTCCTGGCCATGCCACTGTACCATAACATGAACTAAATATATTTTGCAACAGCAAAATCAAGACCTATTGGGCGACTTGATTAAATAATTTCAAAAGGTCTGATAGCCTATCATGGTTTGCTTTGCCACGCGCATATCCCTGCGCCTCTGTAGGCTTTCCAAGTTTGACGTCTCCAATTCTATATGATATTATGTGTTTACAATGGCTATTTCTATGTATTATCTATGCTATTAATATAAGGGGGGAGTCGGGTTCGGAGGACCAGGCGCGACAGAGAGGAATCTAAAAGTAAACCACGGAGTGGAATACCAATAAAGCGGAACCGTGTCTGTGACAGGGAAGGAAAACACAAAGAATAGGGACAAAACTCCCGCCGTAGAGACAAAGAAAAATGACCCCGAAAATAGTGCGAGACTCAAGACTCGAGCAGAATACAGACAGAGAATACCTCCGACTCTCAATAAGAGAGAGCACTAAACGGAAGTAAGAAAAACAGAAAATAAATAATAGCGACTCAAAATAATAGGGCGGGGAAAACTCGAAGACTCGAGTAGTAGAAGCAAAAGGAGAAAAACCTCTCGCCCTCAATACGAGAGGGAAGTAAAAGAGAGGCAGAGAGAACGGTAATGAAAGAACAGTCTCAGCAAGACCAAAACAGGAAAACCAAAATGGGGAACAGAAAGTGCAAAAGAGAAAAGTAAATCCTACAAGGAACTCTAAGGACTGACAGGCAAGTCCCGCGTTACACCAAAGCAGAGCGATGGAGCAAAGTGGTCACCTCAGTCTCTCACAACCGATACTGACGTCGTGGCAGTGTATGAAGACAACGCGAAAATGCCAAGACCGGAAGGCGCAGGGCTTACGTAGCCGGCGGAAACACCTGAACAGGTGTAAGCTATGAGTCCTAGAAGGCGTGGAAAACCCGGCGTGGAAGTGGAACTGAAGCTGCGAAACAACCTCAGCTGAGAGGAACCAGCGAAACCGTGACAATTAAATGCTGTTATGTGGCTGTCATTTCATTGCATTCTGTTTCATTGTATTCTATTCCTATGGCATATTATGAGGGCTCAATCACAGAACATTTGGGCGGTAACGCAAAACTAATGTATCGCGTTACCTTGTCTATAAAGTTTTGAGTATTGTATCGCCGTTACTATTTGAAATGGTAACGAGTAACGAGTATTATAATACTTTTTTTTGAGTAGCATGCCCAACACTGTCTGCGACAGACTAATGAAGGCAACTTAAAACGCAAATTAAAATCTAATGTAATGGGGAGAAAAAAAACACAAATTTTCTGAAGTGAGTTTAATAAACGATCACTTCTGGTCACACTCACATCCCTGACCTAACAAAAGCTGGTTTATTGCATTGAGGGGGTGGGGGGGGGTGGGGGGAGGTTAACTGTTGGGACAGATTGGGGGTTCCCATTAGCGGTCGAAAGTGGGGGGGGGTTTATGAAATAGGGAGTGCCTGAAACTCAGAACAGTCATCCATTCATTCCTCACCCTGCCATCTCCCACACAATCCTGCATATTGCATACAAATGGCTTTAAAATGCCTTTTTAGGGTTGTACAGAAACACAGTTTAACAATATTGGACCGTAGTACATGGCGGTGACCTCACACTATTTCTAGATAGACTTTTGAAAACCAGGCTATTAAAAAAGTTTAGCAATATAGAGCACAGTACAAGGAGGTGTCCTAACATTTAAAGTGAACATGAAGGAGCACTGCCTCTAACCGATACTGTTTAAGCACACAGCGAGAAACAGCGTTTATTTACAGTTTATCTCCAGCCTGTAAGCTGAGATCTTTCTGGATTCGCTTCGACCGAGCGGTGCGTGATTTCTGAAGGACTGCAGTCACCTGGGTGTGAGCACCTGGCACACAGGTGAGCAGGCCGTCAGACGAGCGCCACTTAACACCTGACACGCCTTCTCCGGGCCTGGCTTTGACCCTGCGACCTCTGGCTGACAGGAGCAGAGTTGGCTCTCAGAAGCCTTTCTTTTGCGTGGCCTCCCGGTCGACGCTGATCTGGGGTGAAAGGGATTCTGTCGTTCGGAAGAGGGGGGAATGCACAGGTGTCCATGTCTTTTCACACCCCCCAAGTTCAAACTCCACAGAGTACTGAGCCACTTAGGAACTGCCTCACAATGCCAGCTGGGGAGGTAGAGAGAGAGCAAGAAAGAGCGAGAGCGATGAAGAGAGGGAGAGAAAGAGAGAAAGCAAGAAAGAGTTAGAGAGATGGAGAGAGAAGGACTACAGCCTTTCACTGTCAACCTGTACCACCTTTTCCTCATAACACTGCATACTCCTGGTTGTGTGTGTGTGTGTGTGTGTGTATGTGTCTGCGTCCACACGTGTGTGTGTGTGAGTGCATGTGTGTGTACTCAAAAGTACTCAAAAAAAGTACTCTACTTATGGTGTGTATATAGCATGCATGTGTATGCATATGTGCCAATTTTATTATTATTAATCTGATTATTTCACACACACACACACACACACACACACACACACACACACACACACACACTTCCCAAACTGAAATAGACACCCACTCAAAGAAATAGCCAGACTATTTCAGTCAGCTGCAGGAGGAGATAAAAATATAAAAAAGTAAACAGCGAAGCCAGACAGACCTTATGCTTATCTCGAAAAAAATGTACCTCCTGTCTGAATCACGTCTGAATCTCCCCTTCTCTTCTCTGTTTCCCCGTTTCCCCACTCCACCGAGTTTATGGGTTAAAAATTTGGAAGCGGTTCCAAGCAATACTGGTATTAGTGTCAGTAATTTAATCCACAGGTGTGAATGGATTCTAAAACACAGCAGGAAGCCAAAGGAGCCCTCGATGCAGAGGGTTTAAGTAAACATGCCGCCTGCGTGCCGGTGAGCACCGCCTGGCGATGTTTGTGTTGTGGCTTCTGGTGTTTTGAGGATCTCTGCGGAGACCGCTCTGGCTGCTTCCTCCCCCGTTTCCTGGGTGAAAAGATAACTCACAAAGTTACACAAAGTGTGAATGGCTTTTGTTTAATGGTAATAAATAATTGATAACTTATTCTGGGTTTAAGTCACGGGTTTCTGACGTGGTAAACCTAAACTATAAGTTCAGAGCTCCTGAACTCTTCTAAACAAAGCTTGGTCTAATATACTTTAACCCTTTACACACAAGTATAATTCCTGCATATCACTGACAGTTTCAAATTACGAATTAAGAACAAATGATTGTATATATATAATTACACATTTATATAACTCTAAGAGTTACTTCAAATTACACATTTTACCCAAGTCTGTCTTTTGGAAAATAAAATATAAAATATATTTAAATATATATATAAATATTTGACATCTGGATTACCTATAAATAATATAAATTCTACATCTGGACAGAAGTTGAGTAACCTGAGGAGAAGCAAATATAGGCGCTGGTCAAATGTATCCGCCCGTCACCTGACCTATTCTCACCTCGGGCCATTCTAAGTGTTCGTGTGTGTTTTCATGAAGGTCATGAAAAAATGCAAGAACTAAAACTACCACAAGTATGGCCATGTCTTGTCAGTACCTGCTAACTAACCGTTTATCCTAACTATATAATGTTCACTATACTTCCCAATTAATAGATGTTGCTAGGAAACAGCTGGAGACAGCGGCCAGTGGCCTAATTATTACAGTGATGGAATGTTGATGAAAAACTGTTGTACTGTACCCTCGTTACATCATCGGCTTTTTCATCATTACGTCATCTAACGACTTCTAGCTACAAATTAATCAATCACTACTGATATCCTATAAATAATGTTGAGAAAACTGGGCTTGTCTCATTTTATTCATTGATAAAACGGCATCTCGACCAGTTGGATTCCAAAAAATGTGCGGATGGTTTGGATAGTACCGGCTGTGACGTGCCTGCCAGATTAAAAGTTTTTAAATGGGTGGGGAAGGGTTGCTCTTTGCTTGGATTTTTTTCAATGTCTGTTTCTACTCTGCCAAGAACCCTTCAGTGTGCCATTATAAAAGACAGAAATGTTGATTCACTCCGGCGTTCGGCCAAAAACAGCACAGAGTATGTCTCTAAAATTGCTCACATATCAATACTGTATTTCATCAGACTACCCTTGAGTGAGCCGAGAGCCTAGTCATTCTATGTGTGTGATATATTCATCATATTTATAATTTTTTTTCCTGGGTCAAGTACATTTCATATTGATATTTTAAAGTCTTTAAAGTGCTATGGGGCATAATTTAATAATTGCTTCAGAGATGATATGGTCTCTTGCTGAATAAAAAAATCATGTTTAACATTGTGATTTGTTTTCATGTGGCACTCAGAAATGTTGACAATTATCAATGTCTACAAGGGAAAGACAATGTCAGAGTACACAATGCTCTCCAGCAATGCTAGCGGAATATGCCCAAGAAGAGGGGTGCACAACTCATTCCTGGAGGGCTGGCATGCATCCTGATTTTTGTTTTAAACAGTTTTTCTGGCTTGTCTCAATAGCTGTTCACACCCGTGCTGGTTTACTCTTAGATCAGACCGCAGTAAAAAAAAAAAAATGTTTTACCATGGATACGAGTGTAGTCTGCTGCTGTGGCCCACCACTTCATTAAAAATGTCAGAATAAATATGGTCTTATTCGGTAATTAAGAGCAGCAGCTGGGAAAAAATGGCGAAATGGACCGGCCCTCGCTGTGCCCCTCTGTACCGGAGAGGACTTTATTGTGCTTTTTGGTTTTTGTGTGATTTGTTATGTGTAATATTTGTCTGTACATGATCCCACATTCCCACCATAAGACTGTGAAACTATCCTAAAGCAGAGTCCTGTGCTGTGAAAGAGAAGTGTGTGCAAGCTGCCACTGAGCCGCTCTCATTCTTTGAGGCCATTTCACTCGGAGACGGAGGGGAGCCGGGTACGAGCCTATTGTGAAGCCTTCAGCAAGACTTCACCCTCATAATCTGGCCCAGGTGGTCCTGGGGTGTGCGGCAGTCCACCTGAGAGACCCAAACAAGGCCTTCTACTGACCTCGCATGGGCTCCTCTGTCAACACACGTTTTGTCTTCTCAAAAATATTATATGACAATGAAAACTAAAATAGAGAATAATATTTTCCATAGCTGTTTTCAAATAATAGTCTCTCTTTGTACGAGTCGTATATTTGAGTACTTCTACACAGATGATGGAGTCTTTGACCATCTTCATTTTCCTTGAGTCAGTCACACTTTCTCAGAAACAAAAAAGGAGAAAAGGATTTAGTACAGAAGAAATCACTACCTCTCACTGGCGTATTCAAAGCTAGGAGCTTGAGTATGTTGACTATACTGGACAGTGCAGGTAATTCTAACATTTCTTTTTACACTTTTACTGGCTTCAAGAGTGATAATTATTGATTACCGTAGCTTTTATTATCATACTTGAATGCACTTATGTACCACTTTGTTTTGTATGCAGACTGTCGGCTAAATATTACGTACGTTTAGAGTGTCTGCTAAATTGATGCCATGTAATGTAATTTGCTGTGTTGAAATTCCCCAAATAATAAAAAGGGCAGTTATAAGTGGTCCCTTCAGGCAGGCACGTTGTTACGTGTTGTGTGTCGGGGTCTGAGGCCGTTGGGATGAAAAAGACCCTGGGCTCTGTCAGTCTTCCTTCGTTCTCTTTTCTCTCACTGGCGAAACTCACTGTGCAGAGGCGCAACGCGTCAGGGGAACAAAGAGCGGCGGTTTGGGTGTTCCCCGCGTCATGTTCAGAGCGGCAAACCTTTGGTATAAATATTTATAAACTCCCGACCCCCCTCGTCAAATATTTAAGGCCTGTTGATCGTGTGCCTGGCTTGAGGTGATAGGGGCATGGGTTTTGGTGGGGGAGGGAGGTGTTTTGACACAGCCGCTCTGCGTAAGGGATGGATACCCCAGGGAAGATCATCAATGTACTAACATCCCTGGAAGTACCTTGAGGTGCCCAACCATAGAGGGCAGGGGAGGAGAAGAGAGGAGGTGTCCAAATAAAGCACCAAGGCAGATAAACCCCATGACAGGTGGGCCATGGAGGCCAATGCTAATGGGTAGCATTAGCATTAGCATTAACTAGCTCCAGAGGCCACTGGCACAAATGTTCAGACAAAAACAAAAGTCCCTGAGCCACCCTATCAAAGGAAGTGACATTTGTGTCAGGCTTCATCAATATGTTGGTTACAGTATGCATATGTAACACCTTTCAGTGCACAAAAATAAACTGGACACTACTTTTTATTTACATGAGGGATGGAAATGAATAATCCTCAGAGAACTGAAATGGTTAAATACAACAGTTTCATTTGTTTTGATGACCCTGCAATCAATTCAAACTATGTATAACAATAATAAATTATAAAATTAAAATAAATTAATATTACATATCATAGAACCTTTTGTACATAGTTTCCCCCATTTTTGGGCATCAAAAAATATTGGACAGTTTAACATAATGAAGAATAAAGTAAACATTTTTAATTTGGCTGCATATCCTTTGCATGTCATGACGTCCTGATGTCTGTGACCCAACAATATAAAAAAACTCTTGATATCTTTCTGGTACTCCTACAAGCAATACTATAACCTCTCTGTCTCTGTATTTGAATGAGTTTTTTTATATTTTTGGGTTACAGACATCAGGAAGTCATGGCATGCAAAGGATATGTGACCAAATATTAAAAATTATTACTTTATTCTACATTATGTTAAACTGTCCAATATTTTTTGATGCCCGAAAATGGGGGGGGGGGGGGGGGGGGGGACTATGTACAAAAGGTTCTATAATTTCTAAACGGTTAATCCGATATGGATGAAAATACCCTCAAATTAAATCTGATAGTTTGCACTTCAACCACATTGTCATTATATCCTTTCAAATTCAAAGTACCAAAAAATGATTAAAACCCCCTGCCCAGAACCAAAATAACAAAAAAATGTCACTGTCCAATGAATTATGGTGCTCACTGTATATACAGTGCCCTCCACTATTATTAGCATCCCTGGAAAAGATAGCATAATTTACAGCTAAATCTAGTCCCACCCCGAAATTCCCATAGAGATTCATTCAAATGCAGAGACATTATAGTATCACTTGTAAGAGTATCAGAAAATAAGATATCAAGAGTTTTTTGATGTTGTTGGGTCACAGACATCAGGAAGTAATGGCATGCAAAGAATATGCGACCAAATATAAAAAATTATTACTTTATTCTATATATAAATGCAGGGGTGCCAATAATTGTGGCACGCGTGGTTTTGTTAAAAATAATTATTTCTTGATGAGGAAAATTTCTTTCTCATAATAAATTTACTTGAATTAAAGGTTGGATTTTTTCAGTGTGAGATTAAGCTAATTCACCAAACGGTATATATATATATATATATAACAAAACTAAGTTTACTTTATAAGTAACCATTAGTATAATAACTACTTATTATTATTATTTTCACGGTTCCTGAAATCCAGATGCCGCCTCTTCCCCAGCCCAAGTACCCATTTTAGTTCATCTGTTTCATCTGTGTTGATTGATTATTCTGCTCACCTGTTGCCCTGTGTATTTAAGTTTCCCGTTCCTCCTGTTTCATTGCTAGGTCCTCATGGCATGATTGCTGCGATGATAGCTGCTAGTGTCTAGTCTCGTGCGCTCTAGTCTCGTGCGCTCTAGTCTCGTGCATTTTATTCTTGCTTTAGTCTCGTGCGCTTTAGTCTCGTACGATTTAGTCTCGTGCGCTTTAGTCTCGTGCGCTCTAGTCTCGTGCGCTCTAGTCTCGTGCGTTTTAGTCTCGTGCGTTTTAGTCTCGTGCGTTTTAGTCTCGTGCGCTTTAGTCTCGTGCGCTTTAGTCTCGTGCGCTTTAGTCTCGTGCGTTTTAGTCTTGTGTGCCTCTCATTTGTTGTTTTGTTGGTTAAGTTAGAGTCTAGTAAACAATTATTATTATTTTCACTTACCGCTGCCTCTGGGTCAGGCTCTGTGCCTGGGTCCTAGTCGTGTTCAGTCACCACAATTATTGTGCAATGAACTGAATGAATACAAGCCATTGAAGCAGGTGACAAACAGCCGACAAACCAACATGACATGAATCCAGATGTAACAAGCACAGCTTGAAAACAACTGTAGGTTCTGTATTCCCCGTAAAACAATAGTTATATTCCAGTAGTTAAAATAGTAAATATTGTAGTATAATATATAAATATAAAAGTTTGTATTGTATTACACAAACAGTAAAAACAACACGTAACATATGAGAATAGCAGTATTCCAGTCGGATTCACATCATCCTCAATTGGGTCCATTGGATGGAAATAAACATCCTCAACCCCAGAAAGTGCACATTCACCTCCCGAACCAGCATCTTCGTTACTATAATGAAGTATGGCTTAAAATGCCAATGTATGCCTTAAAATTTTTTGAGGCATGTTTCTTAAGTATTACACTTCCAGTGAAACGTCATCTCGATGCTGTGTGTGTGTGTTCAGTAGGTACTACTTCTGGTGATGAAGCAGTAGAAACTTCGCAAAATGTATGTGTAGTTTTCAAACACAACCCTACTTTTACTATCATCCGATTCAACATACGTGAGAGTCCCAAGTCTCCGCTGCCTAACAATTTTTTTTTATTATTCTACGTTCAGAAATAACAGAGTTCACCAACCGAGATTAAAGAGAGTGATTTTAGATGCAGATTGCATCATTCGACTTCAAAGGGTTAAGGGTATGATCTAAAAATTGTTCTAGTTGTTTTAGTGTTAGGGTTGGGTTCTGGGCATGAAAGTTTGGACATTACCTAAGTGTTCAGGGCAGTTTTTAGGGTGGGACTGTGGTTACGGTTTGGTTACAGTTCAAATTAGATTCCGTTTATAGTTGTGGTGAGGGTCTGACTTGGGCTTAGTCTACGGTTGAGGCTAGAATAGGTTTTATGGTTGAATTACGGTAAAATAATGGAAATAGGTCAATGCAGTTAGGGTTGAGGTTAGGATTAGCTTCAAAGCGGAATAAGGGATAGGATGAGTTTTAGGGGTTAAAGATGTTACATCTGTGTAAAGTACAGTTGTGGAAAAGTTTGTCTTTTAAGCTGGTTGATTGTCTGTACAAAGGCTCCAATGTGAGCCAGTGACTGTTACAAAGGACTCATAAAAATAGCATAAAAGGTTTGAATTTCACAGGAGACAGCCCTGGATCTTGAATTTTGTGTGCCTAAATAGGTTTTAAACCCTGACAAACATACGCCTGTAAAGCTGCTGTACGGTACTAACTTTATGGTGAATTTTGAGTCGAGCCCTAAACACACAAGCACACCGTTCACTGACACTTACGGAACTGTGACGGCGAGGTTTACTTCTGTGTAAATTATCGTGGCCCTACTTTCCTGACAGCAAGTCACTGAGCTAACGCAGGTGTACCTGAGATAATGCATTGCATTTTGTGTTATAATGCAGTAGCAGAGAGAGGAGAGAGAGAGAAAGAGACAGAGAGTGAGAGAGAAATCTGGGACGTCCTCCCTCTCGTTAAAGTAGAGCTCTTAGACGTCCTGTGGTGTTCAGCTTCTTCAGTAGACTAAACAAATCCAAGGAGGCTATTTTCACTGTCCTGTTCTCCACCATTTTTCCTGTTTTGCCGTGTTAAATTTGGCCCGATACCTGTTTTAGCGGTCATAAAGACACGCTGGCTGGCTGGCAGCACACATTCCTCATTTAAGCAACCGGTGCCTTGAGAATATGAACATCTCCTGTGAATTCAACAGTAGAGGAGAAAAGAGAGGGAGAGGAAGAGAAAGAGAGAGAGAGAAAAAGAGTAGGCCTGACCCACAGAGGCCAGCTTGGCTGTTTCTACACCCCACTTTTTAGTGCCAGTTCAGGATTAGTCACCAGATACACTTTGTAAGATTTCTTAAAACCTATTTAATGAATATTGTATGTCATCAAATCCCCTCGTCGCTCCATTTAATTTCCAAACAGAAGAACACAATACGTGAAAATAATTCCCAACCTGTCTGAAACGCTGTAAGTGGCGTTAAGTCCTGTCAGGGGCACAAAAGAAAAATATATTTTTTCTCTGCGCATTATGACGATAATGTTTCAGGTGACATTCTCCCTTGTTACATCTGAGACGGGTGACTTTTGCGTCCGGGAGATTAACTGTTATGGACTCCCCTTTGTCATTGGTCGCGGATATGAATAACGAAAAGGTTTGGCAGCAAAAGAGGACATCGCTGCTCCCACTCCCAAATGGAAAGGTTATCTCAGCCAATAAAATAAATAAATAAACAAATGCCAAACCGGGACCTCCAAGCATCTCCTGGACCCCTGCGCAGGTAACGCTACCTGCAGAAGCCCATGAATAAATGATTGGGTTTCCAAAATGGACTCAATAATTGAAGAGATAATTGGCTCTGCTTAATTGCTTGTGGAGCATGAAAGATGTATGGGGTTTGTTAAGTGCACTGTGCCGAGGCCACACTTATAATGAAGACAGATGGCCATTTGTTAGATTGGGTGTCGCAAGGAAGGCCTTGTCATATTCGCACTTCCCGGGAAGGTTGGATCATGTTTGCCGCGCCCAGGCAGAATGGAGTTTCTCTTTCTCATGACCCAGCTGGGTGGGTGGTGAATAATTGAGGTGCCAAAATGCGGGCAAAGCGCCAGGCTTTCGGCCCCTGGCCACCATGGAATAAATAAAATTAAAATAAATAAAAAAACACTTCTGGGTATTCATATTTACACTTCTCAAATGACCAGATTACCTTCATGAACTTTTTATACAACCGGCAGTATTATGGCACAAGAAGTGCACCTCATTCCAGAATAGGAGCGTCTTGTGTTATGTGGAGTGAGTGTGCATGGCAATGTATGCTGCTTTCTTTGCCTCACCACTGAAAACTCAAAGGTTTGAAGGCACAAACTTTAAAAAATTTAATTCGATATACTGTGTCAGGATGACATAAGAAGAAAGGTTGAAATCTCACTACCACTCACACTACTAGCCAGCACTGTGTGTGTGTGTGTGTGTGTGTGTGAGAGAGAGTTTGTGTGTTTGTCTGCCAATTATTGGCATGCTTCAAATGTGCTTAACATGCAAATGCAGTTACAGTTTATTTTTAAATGTGCTGGAAAACCGTAATATCAAAGAGTCATATTTGACCCTGCCTTTACTGCCTCACTCATCTATTGACCGGCTCATTATATGTCTGTGTGAGTGACTCCTGCAGTAAAGACATGTCACCACAAGAGGGCAGAACGGCCAGCAAAGCAGTTTGCTGTGGTTGAACAATGCCAGTTCAGATAACTTTATGGCTCCATGTTGTTGTGTGCTCTCTGTGTACCCTGTAACCTGAACAATAATGACTCTTATAGTGGGTAATGTTATACTAATAAACTCACAACACACAAGTAGTCCTTTGGAGAAAAAAAAAAACTCCACCGCCCCCCACCACCCTAAAAAAAAGAGGAAAAAAAAATCCTAGGGAACACATGAGAACTCCTTCAGTCTAAAAATCAATTTATTTTCCTTGTGTTAGTAGGGTGCTTCACTTTGCCAAAACTTCCAAAAGGAACATCCATTAATTAACACAACATTAATACAGAGTTAATTGACTCAGTATGGCCAGGCATATTTAACTGGAAAAACACCATTAATTTTGAGCCGGTCACCTTTCATAAGCTTTTAATCACTAATGATATGATTAGTCCTCAAACACACCATTTATAAAGGCCCACTCATTTTAGAGGAGCTTGTGAAAACCGAATAGGTTTTTAATGAAAAACGCGTTTACACACACTTGGCACACAATTAATATGTCTCGTCCCCTAATGACCTAATCATTTGAACATACTTAAGTCAGCTCATTAGTTGTGTACCATGAAGTTTGGAGGTGGAAGCACCTGTTATTTTACTTAATGGGCTCCAAAACACTTCGATATTCAAGGGCTCATGTTAGAATATAAAAATAAACCAGTCCCCCTGTTAAATCAGAGTGGTTTAAGATACACAAACGTATAATGACATACTGATTCCCAAATATAAACACCAGCCTTCCTAATTCAGCAACCCTGGGAAAGTGGGTGGCAGGTGAGAATAGTCTTGAGGGAATTGTATTCCTTCCTCGTTCCTCCTTTCTGCAAAAACTAGTGAACAAAGCCAAAAGCCAGCAACGATCACCTAATAGCGGCACCAGAATTCCAATCATGGGTGTACCAGACAAAATTGCGAGTGGGCCAGCGGAGGGGGAGGGGGAACGCCTAGGACACCCAGCAGTGCCACCAGAAACTTCATCACTCACAGAATAAAGTTCCATCAGCATTTTCATTGGGGCAGACATGTTCCATTTCCAGGAATGAAACGTCCATGAACGATTCAAACTCTCCAACAGCTACAAGACTACCAATTACGAAATACCATTTTCTTTTACTGAACATCCATGTCTATTCGTAGTTAGCGTTTGCATGCTATTCCGATCACAGCCAGCAAAGATGAAGCGCCTACTAGTGGCTCACCATCAGAACAGCAGCGCTTTGCAGATCGGTACTGCAAAGATCAGGAGCAGGCAGTTCAGACGAGGATCAGCTGGTTAAAGAACGCTAAATAGTCATTGGTCCTGCCGCTAGTGTACTGCCATTGTACAGATTTGCTAAACGCTGGCATACTGACAATACACGTTGAGGTGTGACATTTTATGTCACCTATTTACATTATCCTACCTGTGAGGCGTTTTCTATAATCTGTTATGCAGTTATCATTTTTCCTCTGGCAGCAGTACAGCAGGGTCATCTTGCCCGTCTGAAGAACTGGCTAAATGTCTCCGCCCAGTCACCATTCAGACAGGGCCGATCATAGTTGGGACTTAGTCCGTACATCCAAACCGCACACCCTTGCTTCCTCAACCCCCAAGGCCCAATCCACCACACCAGTAACTCGAGCCGACCAACCACAAAAGGCAATGCAATGCACCCCGCTGCCCCACTCAGTAATTAATCTGATCCCCAGGCTCTATTGTAATACATGGTTATGACTGCTTATAATAGGTTATAACTTATTATGCAGGCTTTATGCCATAGTTAAAGTCAACAAATTTAGTGCCTTTGCCTTTACACACTGCTCCCCAGGGTTAGAAAACTCTGCTTTGGCAGCACTCTGTTAGCAAACCTAGCATTGCATTCACACATTTTGATAAGAATATTAGCATTTTGATCTTCCTGGAGGCTAACAGATTTGTAAGGGCTGAACAGTATTCAAAATAAAACCACAATGGTCACAGACTTGTCTTTTTTTGGCTTCTTGAGTGAGATGCTAAATTAGGCTCACAAAAATACTGATATTTTTTATGGCAGGAAAATGGATAGTTACTGCCTGTTTTCACATCAAAGCAAACCTTAAATCAAATCTGAAGGGTTCCTTGTTATTTCTAATGCGTGATTACGAGGACCCTAAACCAGTCACACACCTCAGAAAGGGTTCCATTAGGAATGGGCGTCCGTGTCAATGCCTGTTTTGCCACAGCCACTTTGCGCTGTTCTGTGTTAGACCCTCGTTACTACAGTCATTAGAGTTACTAACTCACAGCATGCTGATCCAGACTCAGTGATTCTGGGACCATACCCAAACCCTGGAAGGCTTTTAGGCCGTGGAGCAAACCTCCGCAGAACAACATTCTGCAATCCGGCGTTTCCACCCTTCCAGTGGGACAGAAAAGGCCTTTCACATCAGCTCAAATTATGTCACAATTCTCTCTCCTGACCACTGACAGCCGGCATGCACATGGCAATTAATCGCTCCACGTGATTCCAAACCCACCCACACCACCCCTCTCCCCACCCCCTCCCACCCAAAAAGATGAGTGTACTCTGGACATTCATCTCCTGTCAGGTCTAAACGGTCTGGAAGTACAGATTTGCTAAAAGCAGGAAATTATTTTCTTTTTCAGTTGGCCAACAAATATGCTTGGGCCATTATCTGATTATTACAGGGTAATATTCAACACTGCTCAACAATCAAGGACTCAGTACCAGGGGCCTCAAAATTGCGAGGGTGGGCACATTACGTAACAAATATGTCTAGAATGAATGCAAAAAAATGTTCCAAACACTGTACCAGTCTACTAACCACTACTCACAATGCTGTACAACAATTTTATAATGGTTATATTTACTAGATGTATTTACTAATGCAATGTCAAGACGTGTCAGTTGAATTGTGTTTATCAGACAGGCTAATTTGTAGCACCTGTCCCTTCCTTTGATGAAAAAAATATATATATTACTAATTATAATTATAGGATATTTATGCATGTGTGCCTGAGATATATAGGCCTATATTTAATACACATTGTCCTTAACTACAAGTGAACGTAAGCATTAGACTGTTTCTCCACAAACTCTGTCTGGCAAGTTTTAGTGATCGCTGAATTTGCCAAGCTTACTTTTAATTGTTAAGTTAAGGACAAGTTGATTGAATCCCGGTCATATTAAAACAATCAAATGCATACATATGCACACATGGCTAGGATATATTAATTCACTGCACAACAATTACATGAGTTTACCTATATGACATGACTGAAGTAGTCTCCACAATCAGTCAATACATTTTTTAAATATTGCACCACACAGAGTACCAGTTATGACTGTCACTGTCGAACACTTGAGCACAGTGTTCCATTCTCTACAATCAGCAATATTAGTCTAAGTGAGAAAAATAGAGAGCAAATTTTCCACTTGGGTGTCAAGAATTGATTTTATCCATGGTGAAATTAAACTTGGAAAATGGCGCTTATTAATATTTGCCTGGTCAAATTTTCTTTGATAAAGCACTACATATTTTTATTATATTTAATGAAATATGTCTAGAATGTTTACATTTTTATATATATTTCTAAATGAACTTTCCATATCAGATTTGGTTTTAATTTAGCTTATTGTTATGCGTGAAAAGGAATCCGTGTTTAAGATGACACGGTCTCAAGCACACAAGAGAATATAAAATGACAGTGGAAATATATGAAATATGGCTGAAATGCGTGCCAGAATAAAGCATAACGAAAAGAGATACGCTGGCTAAGTGTTCCTATTTTTGCAGCGTGCCATGAATAGGCATTGAAACGACCGAATGGGTATCAAGTTTTGTTCTCATAATATAGGAGAACAATGAAAACGAATCACAAAAGGTAAAAAGATGGGACAGGCAACTTTGAGTAATTACAGTGTAACCAGCCAGCCCAGGACCATTTAAACTGTGCACATTATCATGCTTCAATGGCAGACTTATTGATGATATCATCGATCATCGCCTCCACCACGTGTCACACTACTGTGTTTGGGAGCCCTCAGCAGCAAAAAAGTAGACAGACAGGTAGATTATTTATGAATTATATACTCTTTCTCAGTTTATTAGAGAAGATTTTAATCAAGCGTGTGATACACTAGCCTCTTCAGTGACGACTGCCTGCCAGGATGCCAGTATAAAATGATATTTTCATTAACTGTTGTCTGTCTGCTCTGTGGTGGCTTGCGCAGTATACATGGAGGGCCCATTTGGGTTGGGTAAGCGCTACATTTTAATGAGAGGATCAGAGGGAAGATTCTAGGGATTGGATAACCACAGCCCCAGGTGAGGAATCTCCCGTGATTCATGGCCATAATTCTATTATATCTGTCAGTGTGTAGCCTGAGCGTGAGACTATTTTTCCCCGACAAAAATGAGTTTTGTTGACCTCTCTAACCTTACCTCTTCGTAATTTTTAAGCACCTCTACGGGCCTTAACGTGAAAAGATGTGACTGAAAAGGTGGACCATTTTTCAGCTGGAATCTTGTTTCTAAACCCTGGTCTGTCGTCAGGTTAACAAAGGAACTCTCGAATAACCAATAAGTTTGGCAGTTTTATATATTACGGCTACGGTGTCAAATTAAAACATCATCTTATCTCAGAATAAGATGAAAACACAGCAACCGAATATGTAAATCGTAAAGCAGCATATCACTGACTTTAAGGATAATTTTTTGCCACCCATGACCTGGGTTCCATAAATTCAGCTGCCACAGTTTTTTAATGGTCACCAACCATAACTGGGGGTGTTTAGAAGGTAAGATTCGGCTTTAGCGACACAATAGAGCTCCAACCAATTACAGGCCTATAAAAGCCCCACAACAATGGCATGGGTAACAATCAGCCGCAAAGGATCAGTGGGGCGAAGCCTCTGAGCTCACCTGGTGGTAGCGGGCCAGGTTGGGCCTGGAGCGTTCGGGCTGCCATACGAGCCACGGATCGGGCATGAGCAAAGTGGGAGCGGTCTCAGTCTTCAGTGGCGGAATGTTAATTCCCGCCTCGTCGGCCGGCTGTTGCTTAATTACCCGCATGACGGACGGCCTCAGGAATTATTCATCCTGACAGGAGCGTAGCGTGAAACCCTGGCGCGGCTGCCCACGCCTCATCGCAGAACTGAACATGAGCTGTTTACCACGTACATCTCTGTTCAATTTAGTGTAACTACAACCATAGTTGTATTATGACGTCACGTGGCACTGTAATGGCGACATGTCGTCCAGCTGTCTCTCGTTTTCGTGTTTGTTCATTTGAATGTGTTTTGTTGTTGCAAGTTTTTGTCTTTTGTTTTTTTTTATGCGCTGCTATGTGTTATAGGACAGGGAAGCAAGCAGATAATTTTTCAGGGCACTCCTGCTGCTCTTTTTTATAATTATTATCAAATTGTCCAGTCGGGCTGGTTTTCTTTATAGTCATCACCATGGAGATGCATTCAAAACATGTAGCCTACTCCGAAATGTCCGTTAGATCTGCGGTGACAGGGTTTTTATTTTTTAACCGGAGTTTGAGTATCGGGACTGATCGGGGACTGCGGGCAATCCTCGAAAAGCCATCCAGGAAAAGAGGGAGAGGAGGACGAGGAAGGAGTGAGGCGACAACTATGAAGGCTGAGTGGAGTCGACTGGACGGAGACTGTGCGTACATGGAGAAGAGTCGCGGAAGTGGAGTGGATTCTATGGTAGGCCGAATAGTTCAAAAGCCGACGCAAACCAGACACCACATAGAGCTCCATAGTCCCACCCCCTCCAATCCATGGCTGGTCCCAGAAGACTGTCGGAAGCCATTACCTGCCCCCACTTCGGGATCTTTCAGTCACCCTTATGATGATATTATGGTCTTGTATGGACCAAACTTTGACATATATGTCATACAAAGTCCATTATATACTCATTTCCCGTATCCTTATACGCCCGCATACCTTTTAAAAGGTGGAAACCCGTATTCTATACGGGCAAACCGTAGCACTGTGCACCATGGAAATCAATAGCATTTTATAGTTGCTGTATAAAGATAATTAATGAACAGTGAATGATATCCACCGTGATTGTTGCAAAAATGAAAATGTCATTGATCATTGGATATTATTGTGCTAATAATGAGGTGCAACATTTTATTGCCTTAAGTGAGCCGTGGAATCATATTTCATCCAAGTAATGCTCCAGAAGTGAATACTGCAAATAAATTGATTTCATTTTCTTTTTTGAAAAATGATATTTCCATTTGCTGCTGTGTTGTACCCCGAGCCAATATCCCCAACAGTCGAGGTGTCTTGAATAATTCGTTTTCTTTTGCTGCATGGGCGGTCGACAAGAACCACCAATTTAGGTGAATCAGAATAACCAATCCAACTGAGCAAAAGATTCATTTTGTCTTCAGTGAAAGAAGACAAGAGGAAAATCAGGCCACATGAGGGAGGGAGTGATTTTTGGGCTGGAGGGTGGTCCGCTGCTCCGGTCCCTAATTCCCGCCCCTCCCAGTCCTGCTTTGGGGCGGAGCTGCGGGCTGTCGCCCACGGTGACGACTATTGAAACTGTGACAGCACAACCCTCTGATTACCCACATCCTCCATCCTCAAATAAGCAGAGCAGAAACCCTCAACCAGCCTGACCACGTAGCCGAAACTGTGCGCGTATGTGTGTGTGCGTGCAGGTTTCTGTGCGTATGTGCACGTGCATGTCGATGACGACAGCTTTGCCACTTCTAATTTTTTATGATTTCAAAGGCAAAAATGTTCAAGCCCACACACACACATGCATACACACAATGAAAACTGCAGCACGCACGCACACAGACAGGCATACCACCAGTATTTCCCAGACTGACTGTCCAAAATCTGCAGGAGACCAAAGCCAGAAATCCTGGTGGTTCTGGCACCCTGTCCTACTATAGAGATGAGAGGATGGGGGTGGTACTGGAGCCTGATGCATGCTACCCATCTTTTTACCTCTTGGATATGGGACACACACACACACACACACACACCCCAGACCCCATGTCTGCTACAATCTCCCCTCTGCCTCACTGCTGCCCCCTGCTGATCAACAGCTGGGGCTGTGATTTAGGCAGCCGTTAATCATCCACATACAGTGAGCACCATAATTCATTGGACAGTGACACATTTTTTGTGATTTTAATTCTGTACTCTAGCACTTAAGAGAGTTTGGAAAAAACACAATGACAATGAGGTAGAAGTGCAGACTGTCTGCTTTAATTTGAGGGTATTTTCTTCCATATCGGATGAACCGTTTAGAAATTATAGAACCTTTTGTACATAGTCCCCCCTCCCCCCATTTTCAGGCATCAAAAATTATTGGACAGTTTAACATAATGTAGAATAAAGTAATCATAATAAATAATATTTAGTCGCATATCCTTTGCATGCCTTGACTTCCTGATGTCTGTGACCCAACAATCTCTAAATACTCTTGATGTGATGATCTCACTCCCGTCCTGTTGTTTCCTGTGTTTTCCTTCTCCCCCTGTCTCGTGTTCGTCTCTCCATTGTCCGTTTTCCCTAGTTGCAGGTTGGGCGTGGTCTTTCCTTTCGTGTCACTCTGTTTCACTACTCTTCTCTCAGCCTATCCCATTCCCCCGTTTTGCATGCATTCCACACTCTCCGCTTTGTTAATCACCCTCGCATACATTCGCACGTGGCACCTAATTGATCTCAATTAATGTTTGTATTTAGTCACCCGGTGTTCTCTGTCCTGTGCCAGTTCATTAATGCTCTTTTTCTGAAACCTCTGGTCGTGTCCTAATGTCCTAGAATCCAGTTTAAGTTGTAGAAACTAAAGTCTGTGCCACGTCTGCGTCCTGCCTGGGCTCCGCACCACTGTCCTGCACTTCTCCTGCCACCTCACTCAGCCCTGTTCCCGCTCCCACTCCACCTCTGCTCAGCCTGCCTGGTTATCCATCTCCATCTACAGCCCCTGGCCTCTCCTGTCCCTGCAGCTCTCCTGCTGACTCCTTTACCCGGACTGTCCGTCTTATATGTTCTCCCTATGCTTCAGGAGATTTTGTCGAAGCATAATTTATTGGATGCCTAGCGCTCCCACTCAGTCTGTCAGTCTGTCTGTTGTAAAGTCCAGTTCCGGCTTGGAACAATAACTGCCTTGTCTGTAAAGTCCAGTTCCGGCTTTGAACAATTACTGCCTTGTCTGTAAAGTCCAGTCCCGGCTTGGAACTATTGCTGCCTGGTTGTAAAGTCCAGTTCCGGCTTGGAACATTGTCTGCCTTGTCTGCAAGTCCAGTTCCGGCTTGGAACTATAACTGCTTGCCTTTTTCCCCATGCTTCAGGAATACTCCCTGGTCAAGCCATAAAATATCTGAGTATTGGCATTCCTGTGTCTGAGTCGTGTGTTTGAGTCCAGTCCATATTCGAGGTCATAACACTTGATATCTTGTTTTCTGGTATACTTACAAGCGATACTATAACTTCTCTGCATTTGAATGGATCTCTATTGGAATTTGGGGGTGGGACTAGATTGAGCTGTAAATTATGCTGGAACAGTATGGAATACATGGTTGCCAAAATGGCTGTCAGTTATCAAGGGTCTGACATATCAAATGAGCCTCAAACCATCACTCTGCTGCCAGATATACAGTAAATATGGATGGATCACTTTAAGGGTTGTTTCTCCTGACATATTTTCCTATTGAACTCTGGAAAAATAAGTCAGAAGAATAAACCCTTCAAGTTATCCATCCATATCTACTGCACATCTAGCAGCAGTGATGGTTTAAGGCTTGTTTGATACGTCAGACCCTTGATGACTTAGAGCCATTTAGCCAATCATGTGTTCCATACTGTTCCACTGTAATTTACAGCTAAATCTAGTCCCACCCCCCAATTCCCATAGAAATCCATTCAAATGCAAATAGGTTATTGTACCATAAAATAAGATATCAAGAGTCTTTTGATATTCTTGGGTCACAGACATCAGGAAGTCATGGCATGCAAAGGATATGCGACCAAATATGAAAACTGATGACTTTATTCTACACTATGTTAAACTGTCCAATATTTTTTGATGCCCGAAAATGGGGGGGGGGGCTATGTACAAAAGGTTCTATAATTTTTAAATGGTTCATCCAGTATGAATGAAAATACCCTCAAATTAAAGCGGACCGTCTGCACTTCAACCTCATCATGTCATTGTATCCTTTCAAACTAAAAGTACAGAACCAAAATAACAACAAATGTGTCACTGTCCAATTAATTATGGGGCTCTTTCTGGCCGTTCTTCACGTTATTTTAGTTTTAGTATATACTTTTGATTTGCAAAGACAGCTTTTGTGTGCAGTGAGAAGTTTCTGATGGCCAGCAGGCTTTAAAATGGCTGGTGTGGGGGCATTCGGGGTCTGTGGTCTAAAGTGAGAAGATGCACTTCACGCAGCTCAGCTTGTACAGCAACATTATGCCTCTAGAGTTTGTATACCAGATTATTTTTTTAAAAATGTATCTTGAATCTATTGGAACTATTTTCTATGGCGCACCGGAACCTGAGATCGATGTGCTCCAGGAAATCATGACATGACTTCTTATATCAACATTACTACACAGGTCCTTGGGAATTAAGTACTGGTGCAATTTAAAAAAAATTATATACTGTATATGTTTACAATTGAGAATAAATGATTAAATAAATATGTTATAATGAACAATATCTGGAAATCACTACTGCTTTCTGGAGTTTCTTGCTTACTTGAAAACTCAGCAATGTAACTGTATACCACCAAACCAACACCGTAACAATATCACGCCAATCCAACAGAGTAGCACTGTAACACCAACCCAACAACACTGTAACAATGTCACACCTATCCAACACTGTAACACTGTAGCAATGATTCCAACACACAAGACTATACCACCAACCCAACACTCTAATACTGTAGAAATGATTCCAACACTAACAGTGTAGCAATGATTCCAACACTGTCAGACATATAACACAGACCCTAACTCTATTACTCGATATCACTGATCCCAATAGCATACCACTATCAATGCCAAAACCGTAACTCTTTTGTACAACTATGGAACTGGATAAGAGTCCCATGGAACTCCCTCAATAAAACACAAGAACACCATAGCGTTCTTACATTATAAGCTGAAGAGTGCGCTCGCTCTCCTACTTCACTCTATCACTCCCCCCTTTCCCCTTCTCTCTCTTTCTCTCTGTGTATTGTGTTCAGTAAGAAAAACAATGTTTTCTGTGCATGTGATCTGGATGTGGACGGAAAAGGCTCTTAAATGGTTGATTGTACAAAGGTCGGCAGGATCGAATTACAGGTCACATATGAAGGTTTTTAACGACTCGTGCCAGCTCATACCACCAGTTTACCAGCACATATACATGCTCCAACTGCCCTGGCTTGAGGTCATTCCAAAAACAATCATTAAAAAAGATAGAGAGATCAGGGGCCTCCTGAGAAGATAAAGTGTCTTGTGTCAAAGCCTGTCTCTTTTCAGTCCTAAGAAAAACCTTCTTTGTGCCCTTATTCACATTAATAGGCTCTGTTTTCCAAAAAAAGAAAGAAAAAAAACTGGTACATAGTTCATAAAATAGACCTACAATAGACAGGAGCGATTTTAGATTCAGTTTGAGTTGTGTGTAGGATATACGAATGTGGCTATCAATCTATTTCTAATTGTCATTTCAAACAGACAAATTATATAATTCGAAAATAGATATGTAAAACAAACCAACGTCGAAGAACCATTAATAACATCGCAGAGGAAACAGGCCGACAAATTACTTTGTACTCAAATCACCCTCGCCTTAAAAACATCTCCTCCTTTTCTGGTAAATTTTCACAGCATTACTTTCCAGGGTAGATTAATCTCTCCTCCGCATCTGTTCGTTGCTCTGACTCTCCCTCTCTGGTGTTGTGGGTGTTTAACTGGAAACAGACTGCGGTTGTTTTCTTTACTCAAACACCTGTCTAAACAGTGGCGGGGCCAAAAGCAAGTCCCAGCTGTCAGCCTCAATGACAGCCCGAGACAAAAATTTGCCAAAGAAAGAAGAATCCTTAGACGGAAACTCAAGCATAACGCGGTGCACGCGCTCTAGAATGACTCCAGATGTGCAACTACGCATCGCACTCCGCGGGGCTACGCATCGTCAGAGTGCTACCCCGTAAACAGCAGCGCTCACCGTTTGTTTAGAAGCGAAACATTAAAAGGCCACAGAGAACCTCTTTTTGTTAGCCAGTCCCCCTACAAAAAAAAAGAGCTGAAGAAAAAGCCAAACTGACACATCCATCTCCCGCTCCTGTCTGATTTTCTTTCCTAATCCTTTGGATAAACACAAAGGGCTTTGGCCAGATTCTCTTTGTGAAATATTTTACACCTGAAACCAAAGCCGCTCTTAGTTTTGCAATGCTGACAAATAGGGCCAGGCTAAGTGATTAATTAATACTGCACATAATGGACTTTGTATCATCTGTCCGGAATGATTTTAATGCAGATTAAGGTACAAAAGGTAGGGGTCCTTATTATGCTTTTGCCCACAGCCTTAAGACAGTTTGGGCATGAGGAATTCTCGGCGGGTGGAATTACAGCTCTTATGCTTAAATTTCAAACAGATGAGTGTTCATCTGCCATATCTGACCCCCCTCACCTCTTTGGGGGGTCCCCTGGGCCTGCTCCACCTGGGCAGGTATTGTCACCCAGCCCAGTATTTCAACTCTCTCTGAAGCACTTCTGCATTGACACCTGTCAAGGCATTTTCTGTCCTTTATCGGATTCAGAAGCACTGGTATGTTTCACAAGTGGCCTTTGGAGGTACTCTGTATCAATTCCTCATTTTTGTAAAGCTGGGGGGTTTGGGGGGCTGTCAGGGTAGTTGAGGGACAGACTAAAAGTAATATTATATGTGCATGTATTCCTACCTGTACATGTGCCCCCTCCATCTCAAACGCATGGTGATGGTGCTGCACGATAACCTTGTAAGTCCAAAACCAGACTTCTCTGGGTCAGCAAAAACACTTTTAACAGAAAACCATTACGTTTTAACAGACCACACTGCATTCTGAACCAGCTTCATTACCTGCTGAGTTACAAGACACTTATAGGTCGCAAGAGTCGGATGAAAACTCCAAATGTACGCTCAATAAAAGAAAACTTTTTTTGTTTTCAGGGAACCGGTAATGATGTGTATGTGTTCAAATACTGGAAATATTTTCAGAAACCTATTTAAAGTCTTACAGGGAACGGGACAAAGTGAAGGAAAGTCTGACTATGAACTGGAGACTAATGTGTCAGAGAGCAGGTCTTGCTGACTAGGGCCGTTACGGACAGATTTCCCGTTGAAGGCGGAGATCGGGTTGCGCTGGCTGATGTGTGTGTGTCATCCTTAATGAGGCGTGCGTCTTCTCACTTCGCCAGAAAGAACCCTTGCGCCATTTCCCCCGGGTGACGACTTGGGTGTTCATTCTGTTAAATACCAAAACTAAAGACACTGGGAATGAAAGAAGCTACGGACATACCTGATTCATAGTATAGCAATAATTTGTGTTCTTTCGCTTGATTTATACTATAAAAGTATTCCCCGTTGATGTCCACAGCACACATTAGTGGATTGTTTTGTGGGATTTATTTCGGAAAGGATAGATGGCATTTTAAAACTTTAGAACAGTTTGTGTATTCTCCACCAGTGAAAAGTTGTGCATTTGCAGTTTCATATTTAAGTTTTTTTGTTTTGTTTTGTTTTTGGTTTTTTTAATAGAGAGCTAGGGAAAAAAAGAAACTACTTTCCTATGAGAAACAATGCACCCAGATGTATAGATCCCCTCAGGAATATGTATAAATGATGGCAAAAAGTAAAAAATACTTGGAAGCGTAATTTTATTTAAAAATATTTTTAAAACCATCAACTGTCATGTGCCTACTGCATCATTTAAATAACAATATTTAACCTTACAATGCCCTTTTATGTAAAAAAAATAAATATATATATACACACTGCCTGGCCAAAAAAGAAGTCGCCGTTGCACCCGTCATGCATAGTGCCCACTGTGCAAGCCTCTGGAGGCAGTGTTATGATCTGGGGTTCCTTCAATTGGTCAGGTCTAGGCTCAGCAACGTTATGCAGCAATAAAATGAAGTCAGCTGTGTACCTGAATGTACTGAATGACCAGGTTATCCCATCAATGGGCATATTCCAGGACGACAATGCCAAGATTAATCGGGCTCAAATTGTGAGAGTGGTTCGGGGAACATGAGGAATCATTTTCACACATGAATTGACCACCTGACCTTAACCCCACATCTTTGGGATGTGCTGGAGAAGACTTTACGGAGTGGTTTGACTCTCCCGTCATCAATACAAAATCCTGGCCAAAAATGAATGCAACTCTGGACGGAAATAAATGTTGTGACGTTGCATAAGGTTGTCGAAACAATGCCACGACGAATGCGCGCTGTAATCAAAGCTAAAGGCGGTCCAACGGAATATTAGTGTGTGCAACTTTTTTTTTGGCCAGGCAGTGTATATGCCTTAAACACTACAGATACTATTCAATTCACTTGGGTGTTAAAGGTAAAATAGCTATATAAATGATACAGTGGTGGAAATCACTGTGTGCTCAACAGTATTATTTGTATTTATCTCCTAGCATGTTTGATTGCCTCTTAAAGTTTATTTATACGTCCATGATTTGGACAGATCGCCCAGAACATTTAACAAATTCATTACAACAAGTACTATTAAATATAAATGCATTTCTAATCATAAAATGCATTTTTACCATTTAAAATGTAAACCACTAATATCTTAAACCAATCAGGTCTATGCACTTGATGTCCAGTATGAATGAAATTCACATAACAGCCACACTTTACATTCAAATGAAATTTGACAAAAAAATTTCATGAGGAAAATACAGTAAGTTATGATCAGAAGACAAGATATTTCCCACAATCCCACAGCCTCAAGACATCACCTTTACCAGGGAAAGTGTCACATGTGGGAGAGAGAAAATGTAAAACAGAATCTTGTAAATGTAGAAATGTTTACTGTAAACCATTTGGCTGTAAGACAAAATAACTAAATAAGCTTCTAGAGATTTCTCACTAAATAAGCAACCCCTCAACAACCTGTCTGTCCAGAGACATCAATTCAGAGGTCACAGATACAGTGAGCTTCATCCTCCGAAGACCCGACAATTAATTTTTATCCCCTGTAGGGGACATGCGTCTCTGGTTTTAATCTCAAGAACCATATATTGCACTATGCTGAAACCTACACTGCAAGGAATAAATAATATTTTCGCTTGGATGTCTTTGTCATCTAAGACATTATTATTCCAAGATTGTATTATGTCAAAAAACGAATTTAAATACTAAATGTCTTTTTCTGCTGGGTCTCTGGAGGATATACCTCAGTGTCCAATGTCAGCACATCTTCTGAACTGGACCCATGAACAGACAGACCATGTTTTCCTCCTTTGCAGAGAAAGTGATGATGTCAGACACACAGTAAATATATTTAGTTGGTCCACATTATACATTCAGTATAAAAAAATTATAAGGATGGAAAATTAATAGAGCATTTGTACAGTAATATGGTTACTTGGTCAGATTAATGAATAAAGCCTTACAGGACATTCTTTAATGTACACATACATTCTATAATCATTTTCAGCAACAACAAAAAATAATAAATCATTATTTTCATTTTAAGGCTAAAACATATAGATTAAATCCTTGTGAGTACTTAATGGATCACAGCTGTTCTAATTTGCTGACTCATAGTCTGTTTGCTAAATATAAACACAAAGACTACCTGCTCCTAGATTTTTTGGTCACAGTTCTAATACTTAAGTACCCTTTCTAGAACATATGTCTGTTCATGCTGCGATTGGTTGTCACATACACAAAGCATCCATCCAAAGTACTGGTATTTGGCTTAATTGATAGCTTTTTATCCCTTTCATTTTTTAAAACAAACACATTTCTAGTGCCTGTTTGAGTACTAAAATACTTAGAATCTCCAGTGGTCCCTTAAAAAGCTGGTCGTAACATAGTACTATAATAGTAACAAAATAAATACAAATTGCTATTATAATGTTTACTATTATTAACTAATTACTAGGCATTATTCATTACGTAATTTCAAATGCCATAAAAGATTTATGTAATAAAGTATAATTCTAATCTTTGCTAACCCCGCCCCCACACACACACACACAAAGAAAACACATACAAATACAAAAATAAATCACATACGAGTGCTTTCTACAACATTCTCAACCGAGCACATTCTACTGAGACTACAAGCAAGCCTCTGCACGTATGAAACATAGCAAACGGCCACTGAACACAGCCACCATCTCAAAAGCTGATCCTGGTGGTGGAAAGTGCACGGGGGAGTCACTACATGAGAACACAGTGGAGACACTATTTGCTGCTGCGCTCTGCCCACATTATTTTCCCCAAATCTGTCACAGGCATCAACACTAACTCCTCACTGCCTCCCCGGCCCACCCAAGATCCCTAAACAAAAAATACTAAATAAAAGAAATAAAGCGCACGCCTTTGCAAAAAACAACCAATACAATTTCTTGAATACTATTAATTGGTCCCAATGACATAATCTATTACAATCAGGGAAGTAGAAAAGTAGAATGAGGGAGTTTTGCAGTTTTCAAACACATGATTCTAACGAAGAATAAAAATAAAATACAGTAAATGTTCAACTTGTTCAATGTGTGAATGTGGAAAGAAAAATTACAAGTGAAAAAAAAGGCCAGTTAGGAGATGAAGGTACAGTGTGTGTATAACATTAGCCTGCTGCAGTTAAATGTTAAGTCTCCCTTCGGTATAGTCTAGGGTAAAATGTAGATGTGGGGCAGCCTGGATTATACAACAGGGAATTGTTGCTCCCACTCATCTCTCTAGATATGTCTCCACATACACACACACACACACACACACACACACACACACACACAATCATATGGAGGAAAGGTCCACTAAAGGAATAGTTTTCATGGAAATATACAGTAAACGTTCCCTCAGAACCACAACTGACACAAAACACTGATTTGTACTCGAACAGTGCTACAAAGAAAATACTAACAAATACACAGGCCCAAATGTGTGTGTGGGTATCATTGTGTATGTGTGAGTCTATGTATACGAGTCTGTCTGTGAGTGAGTGTATAAGTGTGTACGAGTGTGTTTGCGCACAGGCGTGTGTGTATGTCTGTGTATGTATGTACAATGTGTGTTTGTGCATATATATTTGTATATGAGCATGCGTGTGTGTATGTAGTGTGTGTGTGTGTGTGTATATATACGAGTGTGTATGAGCGCAAGTGTGTGCATGTACTGTGTGTGCGTGTGTGTGCATGAGCGTGAGTCTGTGTATGTACTGTGTGTGTGTGTGTGTGTGTGTGTGTATGTACAGTGCGTGTGTTTGTGTGTGTGTGTATGAGCGTAAGTGTGTCTATGTACTATGTGTGTGTGTGTGTGTGTGAGCGTGTGTATGTACAGTGCGTGTGTTTGTGTGTGTGTGTGTGTGTGTGTGTGTGTGTATGTACAGTGTGTGTGTGTGTATGAGTGCAAGTGTGTCTATGTACTGCGTGTGTGTGCGTGTGTGTATGTACAGTGTGTATGAGTGTGTGTATGAGTGCAAGTGTGTCTATGTACTGTGTGTGTGTGTGTGTGTGTGCGTGTGTGCGTGTGTGTATGTACAGTGTGTGTGAGTGTGTGTGTGTGTGTGTGTGTGTGTATGAGTGCAAGTGTGTCTATGTACTGTGTGTATGAGTGCAAGTGTGTCTATGTACTGTGTGTGTGTGTGTGTGTGTGTGTGTGTGTGTGTGTGTGTGTGTGCGTGTGTGTGTGTGTGCGTGTGTGTGTGTGTGCGTGTATGTACAGTGTGTATGAGTGTGTGTATGCGTGCGTGCGTGCGTGCGTGCGTATATGTGGATGAGCGAGTGTGTGTGGAGCAGAAGGGCCGGCCGGGGTTCAGTAGTGTTGTCTCTTCTCTGTGTGGTCCTGCAGGACTGGATTAGGGCCAGTGTGGGGGAGCTGCTGCTGCTGCTCTGCTTTTGTCAGTTTGTGAAACCTCTGGCTGTGCTGGGGGGGGGTCACTGCACCGCACACATGGAGGTGCGGGGGGGGGCGGTCACTGCACTGCACACATGGAGCTGCGGGGGGGGTTCACTGTCCGTGCCACTGGCTCCTGGCTGTAGTTCACAATGTCCGCCTTCACCACGCGCTGGGAAGACAGGCAAACACGCAAAGTGTTAGCGAGCTGCGCTAACCTCCCGCAAACCACCCTGCAGTACAAGCCTTCACTTACCTATAATGAAAAACAAAAACTGAACTCATACTTTTTAAACAAATATTTTTTAACCACGTATTTCAACATTACAACATCTCACACTAGCTTTTTATATAACATCGTAACACACAACGTAACAAAACAAATTCAATAAACAATAACACTTAGTAATTTTGAAACGTTTGCTTTACACTAAACAACAGCTTTTTGTAGTAGCTGTCCCAAAGAAGACATGACTGACCATTATAAATTCCACAAGCAAACACTTATGAAAGAACATAAATGAACATGGTTACACGTTTACTCCCCTTCGGCAGTTTAATAGTGTCTGTCCTTAAATCCTCTGGGGTTTTGCGTAGTCTGCACCTCCAGACAGACACAAAAATAAACGCTAATGTTTTAATAATTTATTTCATGTACCATTATCATTTGAATACTGAGCTTCACAAATTTGCACACTCACTTAATGTGCAATCCAGGTATAATTACAAAAACATGTTTATCTTAAAAAAATTTAAATAAAAAAACAATTCAGCGTGGAAATAAAAAATAATCATGAAAACAAATGTGTGTTTAAACAAATTACTTTACAACGTTGACTACTTTTCTTCAGCACAAACGTCTTGATGTTTCAGTAATATTTCTGCTCAAATCACAGCCCTAGCCCAAGGTTAAACAGAGGTCAGAAAATACAAATATTTACTCTGGACGCCAATCACCCATCTTTGGATGATGCTCATGTAAACTTTGCTCTTAGCCAAGTATCACTGCACTCTAAAAATCTCCATTTCACATCCTCATTCCCGCATGACACATTTCAGCAGAGACAAAGTGTTGCGCTTTTAGAAGAACAGAAAAAAATAACTGTACTCTGAACTATCTTTTCTCTCACAATAAAACCTTTAAAAACACAAAAAACAAATAATATATAATTTTAGTGAGAAAGATGAGCATAATTTCTATTTTATGAAATGATATTTGAATTATAAAGCTCTTTTTTTATTTTTTATATGAGACAGCAGAATTACAGTGCAAAATCTGAGCAGACACGTTACTGCATGGATAACGTATTACCTCACAAATTTATTGGACCAATTACCACTAGCTATACTACAGTAGACACTACTTCATGTCTAGTACCACTTATAGAGGCACACTGATAGACTTTAAAATTGATCTAAATGTGGTTTTGCACCACTCACCAATAGATATATGCATATAAGCACATACCTACCAGGGACTCTGCACACCTACTGTAGCTACTGAATGGAGCAGACTTTGCTCCTGTCCTCAAGTTTAATAGGGCCTTCGTCCTGAGGATAGTTCACCAGCTCAGCTCGCACAACTTTCTGACAGTGGGTGAATAGAAAGAGGGAGAGAAAGACAAAGAGAGGAAAGGCAAGACCGGCAAAGAAAGAATGAGATGAATTTGAAATGAATTTGAATGAAATGGAGTAAGACAGAGAGAGAGCGAGGGGCAAGAGAGATAGTGGACAGAGAGAGCGAGAGGGGTGAGAGAAAGCAAAAGGAGAGAGAGAGCGAGGAGAGAGAGGGGAGAGACCGAGATGGAGGAGGAAATGGGGAGAGACATAAACAAAAAGAAAGATGGATATGGTGACAGTGAGAAAAATGAATCATCAAACAATGAAAATAAAAGCATGACATGAACAAGAAAGAGTCAAAGTGAGCAGGCAGACAAATTAGCCACAATGAACCCTGAGGATACCTTCTGTGACTTTACTCACGTTAAAAACACTCTCAACCATCACTGAAGCCTGAGGATACCTTCTGTGACTTTACTGACATTAAAAACACTCTCAAGCATCAATGAACCCTGAGGATACCTTCTGTGACTTTACTCACGTTAAAAACACTCTCAACCATCACTGAAGCCTGAGGATACCTTCTGTGACTTTACTCACGTTAAAAACTCTCTCAACTATCAATGAACCCTGAAGATACCTTCTGTGACTTTACTCACGTTAAAAACACTCTCAACCATCACTACACACAGTTCTGTTTATTTAGAGAACGGCAGCAATTCAAGCTCAATCCTACACAACACAGGCAAATTCCATATTGAAAAGGGAAGAAAAGCAACCATGTACAAAGTGAAGAATAAACGGTGTGAATGACCAGAGAGGCCTCTATTGTCCCAACCAGGCATGTGAATAAATAAAGCCAGACATCACACTACATTACAGTCATTATCGCACACTCTTATCCACAGAACCTACAGTTTAGGACAAGCGTAAGTGCATTCACCTGTTTAATATGAGCAACAGTGCCTGACCTGGCTGAAAGCCTTCCCATGAAGCCCAGGGGTATTCCAGGGACCGGAAAGGCGTGTGTGAGCGCCCGCCCCAGATTAAGGAGCCGGTCCTCTATCTTATCTCATAAACAGGGAGCTGATGGAGGGGCCCTGCACTGATCTTATAGGTAAAGGGGCCAGTGACTCTCATGTTCAGCTCTCACTACTGACAGGAGTTAACAAGACCTGCCTGACCCTGCCCTGCCTCTTCTCCCGCTTTCTCTACCTCTCTATCTATCCCCCTCTCCCTCTTTCTACCCCTCTCTCTACCTACATCCCTTTCCCTATACCCCTCTCTCTCTCCCCACATCTCTCTCCTGCTCTCTCATTGATCACCTGCTTGCCCATTAAAATCAGTTCATGAATTGCTTGAACGTTTCACATGCTGTTCTCGCTGTTACCGAACGGCTCATGTTCTTCCACAGCAGAAACCATCAGACAGCATTAGGAGGCGTGGAGAAGCTGCCCCCAAGCTGAACTCAGGCGAGCGGACTGATGCGCACGCTGTTTGTTTTTCCAGGATTAAAACACTTGTTGTGGGGACAGATATGAGGGGAGGGAAGAGTGGGAGAGAGCGCTGGGAGCTGCTCGGAGGTGATGGAGTGATGACGGAGGTCTTTATTCACGCCGTGCGCTGACGGCGCTGGGCCAGAGAAGGCCTCCCTCCTCCCTCCTCCCCACGTCCCCGGTCACTCCCTCCTCCCTCTTTCCCTTCCCGGGTCATGGCTGCTAACTCCCCCCGGCCCTCCTCCAGTCAGCGTGTCTCCAGCGAGTCATATCAGGGGCGGGATTAATGACCTTCACCCACCGAACCCTAATCTTATCGGGGCGACCCGCGGCTCAGGCGATGGGGTGATCTGGCTGGATGTGTGTAGTTTTGGGCTTTTCCGTATTCACAGGAGATAAAGATAATGAATCAGGAACCGTGAAGCACAGACTGCCACCCCCGGATTTTTCATCATCATTAAGCTTTTATATTTACACTAGCCCTGTCTCGCATGGACAACGTCACCTGGGCCCAGACAGTTACGCACAGAGATAAACACTGACTACCACTTCCCTCCACCACCAGGGAAACTCCTGAAAAACCTCCTCTGATCTATGAAAACAGTCATTTTTTACAAAGATTACCGTCAATCCCTAGGGCGCCTCCAAAGACACTTCAGTCCAAGTATTTGTGAAATGTATAATACAAATTATTAATAATTAAATTAATAAATATTTAATGAAATTATAAGATGGAGGTAAGCTCCCTTCATGGTCATATAGTAAAGATGGAGATCACACAGGGTCACACAGTAAATAAACTCTCTTTAGGGTCATACAGTAAAGATGGAGGTAAGCTCTCGTTAGGGTCATACAGTAAAAAAACTATCTTTAGGGTCATACAGTAAAAAAAGCTCTCTTTAGGGTCATACAGTAAAAATGGAGGTAAGCTCTCGTTAGGGTCATACAGTAAAAAAACTATCTTTAGGGTCATACAGTAAAAAAAGCTCTCTTTAGGGTCATACAGTAAAAATGGAGGTAAGCTCTTGTTAGGGTCATACAGTAAAAAAGCTCTCTTTAGGGTCATACAGTAAAAATGGAGGTAAGCTCTCGTTAGGGTCATACAGTAAAAAAGCTCTCTTTAGGGTCATACAGTAAAAATGGAGGTAAGCTCTTGTTAGGGTCATACAGTAAAAAAGCTCTCTTTAGGGTCATACAGTAAAAATGGAGGTAAACTCTTGTTAGGGTCATACAGTAAAAAAGCTCTCTTTAGGGTCATACAGTAAAAATGGAGGTAAGCTCTCGTTAGAGTCATACAGTAAAAAAGCTCTCTTTAGGGTCATACAGTAAAAATGGAGGTAAGCTCTCCTCAGGGTCATACAGTAAAAAAGCTCTCTTTAGGGTCATACAGTAAAAATGGAGGTAAGCTCTCCTCAGGGTCATACAGTAAAGAAGCTCTCTTTAGGTTCATACAGTAAAAATTGAGTGTGAAGGTGGGGTTACCTGAGATTGTTCGATCTCTGCCTTGTTGAGCTTCACACCCAGTATGTCAGCTGCCACTCGCTGGAAACAGAGGAAGACCTGAGTGAGAGAGAGAGAGAGAGAGAGAGAGAGAGAGAGAGAGAGAGAGAGAGAGAGAGAGAGAGAGAGAGAGAGAGAGAGAGAGAGAGAGAGAGAGAGAGAGAGAGAGAGAGAGAGAGAGAGAGAGAGAGAGAGAGTCACCAAGACGCTGGCATAAAATGCGAAGGTCACCGAGACGCTGGCGTAAAACGCAAAGGTCACAGAGACACTGGCGTAAAACGCAAAGGTCACAGAGACACTGGCGTAAAACACAAAGGTCACAGAGACGCTGGCGTAAAACGCAAAGGTCACAGAGGCGCTGGCGTAAAACGCGAAGGTCACAGAGACGCTGGTATAAGACACAAAGGTCACAGAGACGCTGGCGTAAAACGCAAAGGTCACAGAGACGCTGGCGTAAAACGTAAAGGTCACAGAGACGCTGGCGTAAAACGCGAAGGTCGCAGAGACGCTGGCATAAGACGCAAAGGTCACAGAGACGCTGGCGTAAAACGCGAAGGTCACAGAGACACTGGCGTAAAACGCGAAGGTCACAGAGACGCTGGAGTAAAACACGAAGGTCACAGAGACGCTGGCGTAAAACGCGAAGGTCACCAAGACACTGGCGTAAAACGTGAATGCCCACTGAGACTCCATTTTGATCCATGCTCTTCCGCGCTCAGGTTCAACAAAGCAAACACTCCCTACTTCAGTCCCAAATTGTTTAATTCAACATGCATCCTCATACAGGTCAATGAAGGGCGTTACACACAGGAATGTGTCTTAGCAGCAACTCAATGAGAGGGCATGAAAGACAGCTTTTAGTGGCTCTCCACTCACATAACCTGTACGTTTGCCTGTACAGGGACAGACATGGATTGGATATGGACAAATAACTTGGATATTTGGTAGTGAGTGATGTGTCAAAGCGTGGAACACACACGCGCACACACACAAAATCCAACAGCTTAGCATGCACAAAGCCGGCGACGCAGGAGCACAGCGCTCTTACTCACAGAATCCCCCGTCTTGGCCGACACAAAGTGACTGATGAGCCCGTTCTCCTGGCAGAAACGCTGGTGCTTGTCCGCTTTCACAGTTCTCATGTGCTCCAAATCAACTGCAAGAGGGAAAAAAAACATTAAAATAAGAGCTCTATTTCTGCAGTGTACACAAACCCACTCAGACACGGATCAAATAGACTTTTTCAAATGTATTTCACGAATGTATCAAATTCATTTAAAAAAAACATTGAGAAGTGTTCAGAGTGACTGCCGGGGAATCTGAGAGCATGCCGTTGAATTATCCTTCACGTCTACCAGTTCCACAGCTTCCCCTGATTTATAATGGATTCATAAACTCTGAAATTACCCTTCTTGATATAGCTTTAAATATTTGATTTGGAGCCCAATTTGTAAAGGAGCTTTGAAGCTTCGTAAATGTTTTGATATGCGTATCTGAAGTAATCTGAGTATTTGATGAAAGTACACATCCTAATACTGTGCACACTTCCGCGAAAAAGTTAACAAAAAACAAATACACTCTGTTTACCTGTGCCCAGTCTAAAAAATTCTCTCCACTTCCCATTTTATTTTTATCTTCTTGTTTTTTTAAATTTTTTTACCAGGCTGTGCTGCTCTGGCTTTCTGAGGAGAACATTATATGCAACCCAGGTGTGCACCAGTCTACATTCCCAGGTGACATAGGACCGTTGTGGCTTTAGCAGACCCATCGGCGCAAATGGGCTACGAACAATGGCGGAAAAGAAGCGCTACAATGCAAGGCGTTAACGCGGCCGCGCTTGAAGCTGCACGGCGCATGCAGGCCCAGCGCGCAGAGCTAGGGCCTGTGATTTACCGCGCGGGTTTCATAGCTGCCCGCTATTGTCACGGGTTACAGTCTCTCACAATAGCGCCGGGCCTCGGGAGATGTGATGTCACAGTGGAGTCACCGGGGGGTCGCGGCAGGAGGTCACCGGTGGGTCGAGCGACTGAAAGCAATAGCTTCCCTCTTTATTTTACGGCTTTGTGTCTGCGGGCGCCACACCCAGTTTCTCTGAGCCGGGGGGAGGACGGCTACTGTACGGTGTTGCCTTTCCCTCGAACCCCTTTCCTTTTGTGACTGAGGTTTCACGCCAATAAGAGAATTTCTCCTTCTCCTTCTGCCTTTCTGTGTGTGCGTGCGTGCATGTTTGCATGTGGCATCAAGCAAACACATTCACAATCATCCGATTTCTCATGGTAATGGAGGAACATCATTCCAAACACCACTTTCAAGACGATACGACTGTGCCATTCTTAGCAATCTATTCGGAAAATGTTCATTCTTATAATCTATAACTTATACATGTGATCACACACTTCACCAGACAGGCACAGACAGACTGAAACATAAAGACAAACAGACAGAGACTCTTGTAAAGTATGTAATAAAGAGTTCACAGACACTGCGCATAAACATGGCAGTGTGAGGTGCTTTTAATTCCTGTAATTAAGAGAAGAGGAACCCCCGCGCTACCAGGGTAGACTGCAGTAATCCTTTAGATCCAGGACACTTTCTTAGGGTTATCAATGGCCTGTCAGGAAAAGATTAGCCAACATTAACACTCTGACACAACTGCACAAGAGGAGCTGCAAATGTAAACCTGCTGACCTACTGAAGAGCAGGCTAAAGTATTATAGTGCCAGTCAGGGAGCTCAAATCTGCAACAACACACACACACACACACACACACACACAAAAGCATGCATGTACACACACACATGCATGCCCGTGCATGCAGACACAAGGACACACACTGCAGTCCAAAAATATTTGGACAGTGACACATTTTTTGTTGTTTTGGCTCTTTACTCCAGCACATTGGATTTGAAATGGAACGGTGACTATGAAGTTAGTGCAGACTTTCATATTTAATTTGACTTAGAACCATTTAGCCAACCTTGTGTTCCATACTGTTCCAGCGTAATTGACAGCTTAATCTAGTCTCCCCTCCCCCACCCCCAATTCCCATAGAGATCTATTCAAATACAGTTTGTAGTATCGCTCGTACCAGACAATCAGCAATCAAGAGTTTTTTGATATTGTTTGGTCAAAGACATCAGGAAGTTATGGCATACAAAGAATATGCAACCAAATATGAAATATGATAACTTTAAGTTTATTTTAATCAAATTTATTTTGGTCTCAAAAAGAGGAAAGGGGTATATCAAGTGCTACAACTGCCACACGGTTCACCCGATGTTGATGTAAACACCCTCAAATTAAAGCTGCCTGAAAGTCTGCACTTTAACCTCATAGTCACTGTTCCATTTCAAATCCAATGTGCTGGAGTACAAACCCAAAACAACAAAACCCAGAACAACAAAAAAATGCATGCGTATACACACAAATCAAAACACAGAAATATGGAGATGCATAACATACATACACACACACACTGTGTGCCAGAGTTTGAGGAAACAATATAATAGAATAATGTTAAAAGTATATTCAATATATTAATATTAAAAAGAGAAGAGTGACAACACCACCCACACACTTTAAATTTGTCAAAGCTTTTGTGTAAAGAATCTAAATAAACTGAGGTGATTAAGGATATAAAAGGGCTTCATACAACAAACTATACAGAAGTGTGCAACTTATGTCCTGAGACTCGTGATGCCCTTAAAGCTCTTTCTTGTACTGCACTGAGGTGAATACAGCTGTCTCTAAGGGACTCACAATAGTAATCAGCCTGATTAATCTTACACACACTCACCCACGCAAGCATGTACGTACGTGTACAAGCACACACACACACATGCACACACACTTCAACATCTGGTTAACAAAAACAATAACAGAGAAAAACAGTATACTGTCGTCTTTATCCAGGGTGTGATAGTATTTTAGCTGTGGTAATTTAAAACCACAACTTGCATTGAGCATAATGGGACTAAAGAACATCTTACTAAACCACATTCAGTGGAATAACAATAGCCAAAGAGCAGGCCTTTTAAAAATGGTTCTTTAGTTACCGATGAATGGAAGTGCTTTTGATTTCTCACAAACACCGATTGAAAGACTTGGGAAAATAATTGTGTCTTTCGGCTCCTGTCATATCGCGGTCGACGGGACAGCGTTGTTATCATGTTTCAGCTGATGGTGAAAACGCGGTCATATGCGAGAAATAGCATGAAATGTATTTATTTACATTAACAGACAAGCCGAATCACAAAACTCCATTGCAAAAGCGGCGCCCGGAACTTCCAAACCTTCGCTAAATGTTTTTGGGCGGAAGACCACACGGATGCTGGGCTCGGACAGCCGAAAGGGCTGCGATTCGTTTTTTTAATTTTGTCTCGCACGAAAGCATTCGAGTTCGGTTATCAGGTAGAAACGATCTTCCCCGCTGATCTGGTTTTCCTCAGTGCTGACAAACCGTACATCACCTTAACTACCTCCAGGAAGTGAGCGCAAACGCAAAATAAACTGTTTATTCCACCGCACACATAGATAACGTGACATACAAGGCCGTCCCTCCGGGAGATTGATGACACGCGCTCATTTCAGTCTCAGGCGATGTTTATTTTACGGAGTTCTTCAGCAGAAAAATAAAACAAACGGGAAATCATTGTTATATGCCGTTTTCACACGCGCAAGCACACACACCTCTCCTTTCCCTCATTTGAGCAACACAATGGCGGCTTGTAGGGTTTACATTCTGATGGTCCATAGCCTAAACAAACCCAAACAGGCTATGCAAGAAAGCATATGAGGAAAGCATTCATCAGTTTTTGACCAGTGCAAACAACATAAATGCAAATGTTACACTTCTGATACACTTACAGATAAAGTATAGTGAGTATCATAATTCATTGGACAGTGACTTGTTGTGACACATTTTGGTTATGTCTAGCACTTTGAGTCTGAAATGATACAATGACAATAAAACTCTTGATATCTTATTTTCTGGTACTCCTACAAGCGATACTATAACCTCTGTGCATTTGAATGGATCTCTATGGGAATTGGGTGGTGGGACTAGATTTAGCTGTAAATTACACTGGAACAGTATGGAACACATGGTTGGCTAAAGTCCTCAAGGATCTGACATATCAAACAAGCCTTAAACCATCACTCTGCTGCCAGATATGCAGCAGATATGGATGGATAACTTGAAAGGTTTCTTCTCCTGACTTATTTTTCCATAGAGTTCAATCTGAAAATTTGTCAGGAGAAACAACCCTTAAATGTGATCCATCCACATCTACTGCATATCTGGCAGCAGTGATGGTTTAAGGCTCGTTTGATGACTTACAGCCATTTTGCCAACCATGTATTCCATACTGTTCCAGCATAATTTACAACTAACTCTAGTCCCACCCCACAATTCCCATAGAGATCCATTCAAATGCAGATAAGTTATAATATAGTTTGTAGGAGTATCAGAAAAAAAGATATCAGGAGTATTTTGATATTGTTGGGTCACACACATCAGGAAATCATGGCGTGTAAAGGATATGCAACCAAATATTAAAAATGATTACTTTAGTCTATATATAAATGCAGGGGTGCCAATAATTGTGGCACATGTGGTTTTGTTAAAAATAATTATGGTGCTAATCTTTACCAGGGGTGCCAATAACAGGGAAGGGCACTGTATATCCACACTTTTAGCAGGGTCCAAAACCTGCATTTGGTTGATGGCCTTAATGCCCCATCTGATGGCCTTGTTGCCCCTGTAAATTCAATGATTCTTAAAGGCCATATGGCCTTTCCCCCAAAATGTTGAAATCTAAGGCCTGGTCCTGACAGCCATGAATGATGGTGTACTGATTTGACAAGGCTTGAGGAGTTCAAGCCCACTGGTATTGATGTCAGTTAAACAAATAAATATCCATGGAAACAAGGGAGACAGGCAGGACAAAGTGCCAATCGAGCTATGTTCGCAAAATGTAACTATCTAGCGACAAGTGTCCATGAAAACGGCGACTGCGTAGTTTCATGGTATTAATGGGGTGGACACTATGGGATTTGCATTGTGAGCCCTGCAGTCTCGGCCATTGCGGTTTTTAAAACGCAGAGTAAAAATGTCAGCCAAATCGTGCTGCGGTACTCCACTGAGTCCTTCTGCCGGAGGAGCGGTGAGCAGAGCATTTAACCAAGCGAGTAACTGCAGGTGAACACATTTGACACAACACAGTTAATCACCGGCAGCCAGGCTAGTCTCTGGTGGTGGGAGAGGCCGATGTAAAAGCTGTAGCCTTTTTTTTCCACCTCTTAATCTTTGGGGACGCTGCTATTGGCTCGCCACATGACCTCAGCGCACCGACGGCTTCTTCTCAGGAACGGGTCTCCCGCTCCATCGGCCTCCTGCTCCTCGCTGTTCCCCAGTGCGTCCGAAAATCCAACATCCCTCCAAAGCCAGCTCCTCTTTGCCAGCGAACCCCCTCCCCTTCTCACTCGCAAACTCCCTGACCTCTTCTGCGACCCCTCCAAATTCAGACTCCACCCCCGTTGCTCCTGGCGGTTCTAATCCCGCCGGGAGCCACGGTAACACAATGATGAGACGGACAGCAGAGCGGAGCAGCGGCCAGGAAGCCAGGCTTCACATCAGTTGGCTTGTAGCCTCCCTCTCAAACTCTTTCCCCGCTGTACTCTGTACTGAGAGAAACACTAAACACTCCAGCCCATAGGGATTGCAGCGTAAGCACAGCTCGAAATGGCCCTGTGGTCCCGGCATACTCTGTTTTATGGCTGTTGTTTCATACTGTACTGCACTGTACTGTGCTTAATGACATGTGATTGATTGTGCTGTCACCTCTTGGCCAGGACACCCTTGGAAAAGGGGTTTTGCTCTTATCGGGGCTCATTTGGGAACATAAAGAATAAATAAAAATGTCCCATAAACAGCCCTGTAATTATACATGATTGTGGCATGGAGGATCAATCCCAACAGCCGGCGCGTTAAACTTCACGCATCCAACACGTTGAAACCAAGGGCTTCGTTTTTGATGCTCACTTCCTGGTCTTGTTCAGACTGTTGCTCTCTGGCGCCAGTGCAGTTGGCTCCAGTATAGATGTTTCAGGCCCCTTTTTCAATCTAAGTCAATGGTACCAAATGCGGTCAAAATATTCTTATTCTTAAGTCAATAAATTCTTTCCCACAAGAACATGTCGTCACATTTTTCTTCATTTAATGTCTCCCCATTTGCCAATTTGTTAAGTTATTGTGTCACTTGGACAATATTTTAATATTTTGTGGACCAAAATGGGACAGTCCGTGGCACTTCCTAGTCACTGCGGGTCACTAGCATCTCACACACTTAGTGGACGACCCGGATCCGGCCCAGATTTAATGACCATATAAGGTCCCCCTTGAAGTCTCTGGCTCCAATTTTTGTACAACATGGCAGCACATTTGAAGCACTTCCCCGGCTTCAAAACAACGTTTTCACAAGCCCATGGAAAGTCAATGGGTGACATCACAGTCACTTTGTCCATATGTTTTCTAGTCTATGGCTGAAACTCAATAAAGGTTCCTAAAGGCAGTTTGATTAGTTACCCACTGATAGCCATATGTAGCAGTAAAAATGTTTCCGAAATGCAATGTGCCATTTACAGTCCTTTCGCACCAAGTGACCAATTATAATGAAGGCATTACATGGAAATGCCGTGTACTGTTCGCCTTATAAAAATAAAAATAATAATATGGGCATGGGCAATAAAACCAGCGGGCTTGTGTAGCTTAACAGAACAGAAGCACAGCGTTGAGGCAGGAGTTAAATTAAAGAGAAAGCTGATGAATACTTGGGAACGCGTAGCAGAAGTCAGCTCAAACCAGGACCACCAAGAGCAGAGCATGGCTCTCAGCTACAGAGAGCCTCTGATCTACTGCCTAAAGCCGGGTATACACTGTGCGATATTTGCCACGATTTTGCAGTCCCCGACAAAATTTGTGAATCGAGAATTATTTGGTCCTGAGCTGAAATCGACCGTCTTAGATCCCTCAGTGTGACAATCACAGACAGCCGTTTTGGTGAATCTTAGCCTCCGACAGAAGACTGCAAAAATCTGCAAGGTGACCGCTTCTACGACCATAGACTGTGGAAGTCTAATGAACAACCAATGGGAGCACAGCAATGCAAAAACCACATTTATGACTTTGAATTTCAGCATTCCCTTATATTGAAATACATAAAAATAAGCTCCTCTTTATTTTGGCTTTATGTTCAGTGTATAGCTAGACTAATTAAACTAGTCTTAACAGTGTTGTCAGAACTGGTTGGATAAAGTAATGTCGGCAGCCCCTAATGTCCTCTCTTACCATGCTCCAAATCTGTCTTTGTTGCTCCAAGGGCTTGTCCTCTCTTACCTAACCATGCTTCATTTTGTCTTTGTGGCTCCAAGGGCTTGCCCTCGCTTACCTAACCATGCTTCATTTTGTCTTTGTGGCTCCAAAGGCTTGTCATCTCTTACCTAACCATGCGTCATTTTGTCTTTGTGGCTCCAAAGGCTTGTTATCTCTTACCTAACCATGCTTAATTTTGTCTTTGTGGCTCCAAAGGCTTGTCTTCTCTTACCTAACCATGCTTCATTTTGTCTTTGTGGCTCCAAAGGCTTGTCATCTCTTACCTAACCATGCTCCATTTTGTCTTTGTGGCTCCAAGGGCTTGTCTTCTCTTACCTAACCATGCGTCATTTTGTCTTTGTGGCTCCAAGGGCTTGTCTTCTCTTACCTAACCATGCTTCATTTTGTCTTTGTGGCTCCAAAGGCTTGTCATCTCTTACCTAACCATGCTCCATTTTGTCTTTGTGGCTCCAAGGGCTTGTCTTCTCTTACCTAACCATGCGTCATTTTGTCTTTGTGGCTCCAAGGGCTTGTCTTCTCTTACCTAACCATGCTTCATTTTGTCTTTGTGGCTCCAAAGGCTTGTCTTCTCTTACCTAACCATGCTTCATTTTGTCTTTGTGGCTCCAAAGGCTTGTCATCTCTTACCTAACCATGCTTCATTTTGTCTTTGTGGCTCCAAGGGCTTGTCATCTCTTACCTAACCATGCTTCATTTTGTCTTTGTGGCTCCAAAGGCTTGTTATCTCTTACCTAACCATGCGTCATTTTGTCTTTGTGGCTCCAAGGGCTTGTCATCTCTTACCTAACCATGCTTCATTTTGTCTTTGTGGCTCCAAAGGCTTGTTATCTCTTACCTAACCATGCGTCATTTTGTCTTTGTGGCTCCAAAGGCTTGCCCTCGCTTACCTAACCATGCGTCATTTTGTCTTTGTGGCTCCAAGGGCTTGTCATCTCTTACCTAACCATGCTTCATTTTGTCTTTGTGGCTCCAAAGGCTTGTTATCTCTTACCTAACCATGCGTCATTTTGTCTTTGTGGCTCCAAAGGCTTGTCTTCTCTTACCTAACCATGCTTCATTTTGTCTTTGTGGCTCCAAAGGCTTGTCTTCTCTTACCTAACCATGCGTCATTTTGTCTTTGTGGCTCCAAAGGCTTGTCTTCTCTTACCTAACCATGCGTCATTTTGTCTTTGTGGCTCCAAGGGCTTGTCTTCTCTTACCTAACCATGCTTCATTTTGTCTTTGTGGCTCCAAAGGCTTGTTATCTCTTACCTAACCATGCTTCATTTTGTCTTTGTGGCTCCAAAGGCTTATCTTCTCTTACCTAACCATGCTTAATTTTGTCTTTGTGGCTCCAAAGGCTTATCCTCTCTTACCTAACCATGCTCCATTTTGTCTTTGTTGCTCTAATGGCTTGTCCTCTCTTACCTAACCATGCTTCATTTTGTCTTTTTTGCTCCAAGGGCTTGTTCCAGTTGGGACAGCATCCTGAGTGAGTTTTCCGTGTGTGGATGTTCAGATGACGTAGGCTATTGAAACCGTAGAACATGATCTATGATTTTATAGAACAATCTGACTACAATTATAGAAAATATATTGACTTTAATGACATGCAACAAACTTAAAAGACAGCTGATGTCATACCCGCCTTAACAGGGCTTTTAAAAATAAGGACATTCTCTAATGTATCTACTCTCTGGTGCAAAACCAAGACTAAGCAGACCTGAGCATTTACATGCTTACTTTTCCTCTGGCATGACACTGATAAGCGGATATGTCAGTCGGTCTTAAGCCTCTTTTACATGTACACTGCTCAAAAAAATTAAGGGAACACTTAATCATCACAGTATAACACCAAGTCAATTAAACCAAACCGGTCATGCTGGATGATGTTGCAGGCAACATAACATTCGCCACGGCGTCTCCAGACTCTTTCACGTCTGTCACATGTGCTCAGTGTGAACCTGCTCTCATCTGTGAAAAGAACGGGGTGCCAATGGCAAACCTGCCAATTCTGGTGTTCTCTGGCAAATGCCAATCGAGCTGCATGGTGCTGGGCTGTGAGCACAGGTCCCACGACAGGACGTCGGGCCCTCATGCCACCCTTATGGAGTCTGTTTCTGACAGTTTGGTCAGAAACATGCACACGAGTAGCTCGCTGGAGGTAATTTTGTAGAGCTCTGGTAGTGCTCCTCCTGTTCTTCCTCGCACAAAAGAGCAGATACTGGTCCTGCCGCTGGGTTGTTGCCCTTCTACGGCCCTGTCCAGCTCTCCTCGTGTAATGGCCCGTCTCCCGGTATCTCCTCCACGCTCTTTAGACTGTGCTGGGAGACACAGCAAACCTTCTTGCGACGGCACGTATGGATGTGCCATCCTGGAGGAGCTGGACTACCTGTGCAACCTGAATGGGCTGCAGGTACCGCCTCATGCTACCAGTAGTGACAAGGGCACTAGCAAAATGCAAAACTAGAGAAAAAGCAGTCAGGAAGAATAAGGAGAGAGAAATGGTCTGTGGCCACCGGCCACCACCTGCAAAACCATTTACTTTTTGGGGGTTGTCTTGCTGTTGTCTCTCCTGTCCACCTGTTGTCACTTTCATTTGCACCAAAGCAGGTGAAATTGACTCACAATCGTTTACACTTCCTAACTGGACAGATCGATATCCCAGAAGTTTCATTGACTTGGTGTTATACTGTGTTGATTAAGTGTTCCCTTCATTTATTTGAGGCATGTGTATATATTGTATATATTGCCTATATTACATATTGGTCCCTGTACTGGACTGACTCACAGTCACCTAGCCTAACCAGCGTGGATGCTGTTTGTGTTCAGCGTGGTCCTAATTTCTGTGGCATTACAATTTTGATTGAGAACAATGAATCTGCTGGGACGTAAAGTGAACCGTGTCAAGGCGAGCTCTTAAAAAAAGGCGAAACTGAACATAACTTCAACCCAGTCGCTTGTTATTGCTCCGTGGGCTTACTGCCTACGAAATATTTTGCTTCAGCTTGTTTTTAAAAAGGCTGTAAAAAGTTACGACTGAACAGAGAGAAAGAAAATAAAACATTATTGCTCCCATGCAGGCATCTCCGCCAGCGCGTTTGTTTGTATGAATTTTATCCAATATCACGGGTGGCGACTGGAGGGTGAGCGTGCGGCCGCGGTCTGACCGTAACTGGCGGTCAGGAGAATCGGGCTGATGAGATCCAATCAGGAGAGAAGTGCGTGAGAATGAGAGTTATAAGGTGCTGGTTCCCCAGGCCCACACACACAAAGGCCCTTTTGCTCGAGTGTGTGTGGGCCTGACACTGGGAGAGCTATCGGGGACTCTACCCTTCCGCCTGCTCACAAGAGCTCTGTCAGCAGCACACCGATCACAGCTCATACTTTCAGCAGTCTCTCTCTCTCTCTCTCTCTCTCTCTCTCTCTCTCTCTCTCTCTCTCTCTCTCTCTCTCTCTCTCTCTCTCTCTCTCTCTCTCTCTCTCTCACTCACTCACTCACTCACTCACTCACTCACTCACTCACTCACACCCTCACACACTCACTCACTCACACCCTCACACACTCACACCCTCACACACTCACACACTCACACACTCACACACTCACACACTCATACACTCATACACTCATACACTCACACCCTCACACACTCACACACTCACACACTCACACACTCACACACTCATACACTCATACACTCACACACTCACACACTCACACACTCACACACTCACACACTCACACACAGACTCTTCCTTGCCACACTTCTCAGTTGATGTAATACGCAGGGCCAAACGCCCACTGGCTGAATTTACCACCTCAAAGGGCCCGTGAGAGGAGCAGATTGGCGGTTCAGCTGGGTCCGCCCAGGTCGCTGCCCCCATGTCCCTCCCAGACACCTCCACGCACAGCACCGCCGCTGCCGCAGGCCGCAATCAAAGCTGCCAATAAAACAACGCTCTCAGCTTAACTCGAACACTCTGATCCCCAGGAACAACGCTCTCAGCTTTACTCAAACACTCTGATCCCCAGGAACAACGCTCTCAACTTTACTCAAACACTCCAATCCCCAGGAACAATGCTCTCAACTTTACTCAAACACTCCAATCCCCAGGAACAACGCTCTCAGCTTAACTCAAACACTCCGATCCCAATGAACAATGCTCTCAGCTTAACTCAAACGCTGCAATCCCCAGGAACAACGCTCTCAGCTTAACTCAAACACTCTGATCCCCAGGAACAACGCTCTCAGCTTTACTCAAACACTCCGATCCCCAGGAACAACGCTCTCAGCTTAACTCAAACACTCCAATCCCCAGGAACAACGCTCTCAGCTTTACTCAAACACTGCAATCCCCAGGAACAACGCTCTCAGCTTAACTCAAACACTCCAATCACCAGGAACAACGCTCTCAGCTTTACTCAAACACTCCAATCCCCAGGAACAACGCTCTCAGCTTTACTCAAACACTCCAATCACCAGGAACACTGCTCTCAGTTTAACTCAAACACTCTGATACCCAGGAACAACGCTCTCAGCTTTACTCAAACACTCCAATCCCCAGGAACAACGCTCTCAGCTTTACTCAAACACTCCAATCCCCAGGAACAACGCTCTCAGCTTAACTCAAACACTGCAATCCCCAGGAACAACGCTCTCAGCTTAACTCAAACACTCTGATCCCCAGGAACAACGCTCTCACCTTAACTCAAACACTCCAATCCCCAGGAACAACGCTCTCAGCTTTACTCAAACACTGCAATCCCCAGGAACAACGCTCTCAGCTTTACTCAAACACTCCAATCCCCAGGAACAACGCTCTCAGCTTTACTCAAACACTCCAATCACCAGGAACACTGCTCTCAGTTTAACTCAAACACTCTGATACCCAGGGCAGTGCCGTCGACCCCAAACCGTCACTAAAAACAAAGTTTAAAAAAGAAGCACGCATGTACTGTTTTTTAAGGAACTCAAAAACAAAATTTCGCAGCAAAATTTATCTTAAAAAATACAATGTAAAAGAGGTGATAATTTCACTGTTAAGCACAGCAAGAACTTAATAATATACATTATTTCAATACATTTTCAGCATATTTCATTTCCATGAGGGGTATTGTACAGTATAGAAACTGACCCACATCCCGCAATACTCAGTAGCCAAGGCATTACTTATGCTAAATGTGGTTAAGCATGCTTGACCTGTTGCAGGACTTTGTTATGCTAATGGTGATTAAATATTACCTGTGGGCTGCTCGGGACACCAGTATAGAGACATCACGGTAGTGGTACCAGTGTGTGTTTTCGGCGTGTACAGAGGTGCGATGTCAGAATTCTCGCACAGAGTCAACGCACCTTTGCAACTTGTGAAAACACCTTTTTATGTTGCACACTTATAAATGGTGTTAGTATATTCTGTAAATAGGCGAATGTAAACTATTTATAAGACAGGCAAACAGGCTCTGTTAAATGGAGGTGGTTTGCAGAATTCCATTTAGTTTTTAACCCCTTTTTCATGCTCATGCAAAACATTTTATGTTTTTACAAGTTTACAAAAAGTTAACATTTATATATAAAAATTAACTGCATGGAAAGCGAATTACATATACGTATGCATACGTACTTGTGTATGTTATTATATAATATGTAATGTAATTACCTTTCCAAAAAATAATATAATCAATAATTAAATCAATAAATGTATTAAATAAATGAATTATTTAGACACCTCCCTGACCTTCCACAGAACTCCTATTTTACTGGATTTATTTATTCACACATGAGAAAAGGGGAAAGGGAATTTATATAGCTGAGAAACACAAGCAAACAGAATGTGGAGGTGAGGAAAAAGAGAGCCCACAGGGCTTACAAAGACATCAGTATTCAAAAATATAACATTTATTTATGTGTGTGTGTGTGTGTGTGTGTGTGTGTGTGTGTGAATCGGGTGCCCTACTATGAACTAAGCAGAGTATTAATGTCATAAAGTGCCGCGGCCGTGGTCCCGGGTACTGTCCCGTGCCGACGGCAGTCCTACAGGCCCTGGGGATGTGATGACGGAGGTGTGCTCGCTAAAGCCGACGGCTCTCCTGCAGGCAGTCCTACAGGCTCTGGGGATGTGATGACGGAGGTACGCTCGCTAAAGCGAAAAGCTGTCCAGCAGGCCCCGGGGCTGTGGTGACGGAGGTACGCTCACTAAGGAGAAGGGCTATCCTGCAGGCCCTGGGGCTGTGGTGACGGAGGTAAGCTCGCTAAAGCCGATGGCTCTCCTGCAGGCAGTCCTACAGGCTCTGGAGATGTGATGACGGAGGTACGCTCGCTAAAGCGAAAAGCTGTCCTGCAGGCCCCGGGGCTGTGGTGACGGAGGTACACTCACTAAAGTGAAGGGCTATCCTGCAGGCCCCGGGGCTGTGGTGACGGAGGTACGCTCACTAAAGCGAAAGGCTCTCCTGCAGGCACTGGGGCTGTGGTGACGGAGGTACGCTCACTAAAGCGAAAGGCTCTCCTGCAGGCCCCAGGGCTGTGGTGTCGGAGGTACGCTCGCTAAAGCGAAGGGCTATCCTGCAGGCCCCGGGGCTGTGGTGACGGAGGTACGCTCACTAAAGCGAAAGGCTCTCCTGCAGGCCCCAGGGCTGTGGTGTCAGAGGTACGCTCGCTAAAGCGAAAGGCTCTCCTGCAGGCCCCAGGGCTGTGGTGTCGGAGGTACGCTCGCTAAAGCGAAGGGCTATCTTGCAGGCCCCGGGGATGTGGTGACAGAGGAGTGCTCGCTAAAGAGAAGGGCTCTCCTGCAGGCTCTGGGGCTGTGGTGACGGAGGTACGCTCACTAAAGCGAAAGGCTCTCCTGCAGGCCCCAGGGCTGTGGTGTCGGAGGTACGCTCGCTAAAGCGAAGGGCTATTCTGCAGGCCCCGGGGATGTGGTGACAGAGGAGTGCTCGCTAAAGCCGACTGCTGGCCTGTGGTGACGGAGGTGCGCTCGTTCGAGCCGACGGCTGGAATAAAGCTCCGTTTGACCGCAGAGAGGCACAGGCTCCAGTCAGGTGGCTGTGCGCGGTTAATGGTCCGTAACGTACCACACAAGACGGCACCAAAAGACTGATTATCCGCTACATGTGAAATAATATTTGCTTTATGAACGGCCAGATGAATGAAGACATTCAACGCAGCCGTAAACGCGGGAACCGTTCGGGGACGGGGCCCAACATGCGTTTGCGTGGCAGTGGACGTCCTGGGCCGCTACTTAACTTCGCGGTGGAGCCGGTCGGAGAGGCCGGCGGGGTCACGCAGGGCCCCCTTACACCCCCCGTTTACATTTTAATGCGCTACAGACGCGGATATTGACTCTATTGCATCACTGCTCGCCGCACAGTCACGCGAGCGGCGGGATTTAAAATGTGTCTGCAGGTTATTCATTGGTTCCACTTAGCGTGGCCGCCTGTGTCAGCGTGTGAGGTCTTAACACCAGGGCCTGTGAATGAGAGCCGATGTGGAGGAACGGCTGCGATCTTCCGGCTCTGTTCAGAAGAGAACACAACAGCACGTACAGCGGGGACGCCAGACGCTTACATTTTCCTGTTTTTCCCCAGCATTTAAACTGCAATTCAAATGTGTACGAATCCCTAAGACTTGCTACGTAGTTTTTTTGTTGAATATCTACTTCATTTATTGTCTAAAATAGCAATGGATGAACAATTACTTGCTTTTGCTGCAGTAAAATGCTGCATAAAATAACACAATCCAGTTGGTTCCAAGAGGAAATGCAGTAAAACGCTAGCAACGTATGGTACTATTCCAAGTATTTCATAATAAAGAGGATTGATTTTATTTATGCATTCATCAAGGGTACATTGTTTTAAAAAAGGAAAAACCATGACGTTGTGAAAAGACCGCAGGGAGAAATAAGACATAAAACAATGGCATTATGCCAGAATACTCTCCTGCGATGAACATGCATTTCAGCTCATTTAAATATTGTAACTGAATTTTAAAAAACAGGTGAAATCTAGTTTGATTTTGTACTTCGGAAAAAAATATTTTATATAAAAGTACTTATAAATTCAGGTGCATTATTGAAAAAAATGTATCCGACACTGCATTTCATACTGTTGTTTAAATGAATATTTATATTCCAAAAAAAAAAATTTAAATGCGTATTTATATCTTTTTCAGAAGGCAAAAAGGTAAGTGTAAGCCTTTCTGTCCTATTTATTTAACCAACTAAACCAAAAGGTAATAAAAAAATAATTAATTGAAATATAACCAGAAAGACATATAAAATAAGAAGATTAACACACAGCGTGCATCGTATCGATAGAATGTTAATTGAAAGGGATCTGGCCACCAATACCGCTATCGAACATGGTAAAGTCCAAGAGCTCGGTGCCTGTGCCCAACAAATAACAGGAACTGAACAGGTACTTTTTCAGCAGGTGCTCTACCGCTCTTCCGCTCTTCCTCGCCCCCTAGTGATGAGACGTCGTTACTGCGATTTACTGCCGAGGGAGCTGCCCGCTTGCTCGCTCTCTGAGTGGCACGGCCTCTTCCCCCAGGGCGGCAGCGGAGCATACCAGAAGGATGGCATGGAAGACAGTGACAGGGCATGAGGACGCACAGCGAAGGCCTCCCCTCCGCTCGCCTCAGCCCGCCCACAAAGCCGCGCAGATGCTGCTGACGTGTGCACCTTCCGTTTATAGTGAGCGCCAGGCCTCCGAAGCCTCGGCTTTTGTCCACCACATGTCTATTGTGTCCAAACTATTCCCCCCGGGGGCAATTAAAAACCTTGAGTTTGTTATAAGAGGGCCTAAGTACGAAGGGCAGAGCCAGAGAAAACATTTTTCAGCGAAACCAAAAACAGAAGCGTATTCAGCTCTCCGGACTCAAGGAATATTAGCATCTCTGGATTAAGCAATGTGCAGGCTTACACTGAACAGACAGGAACTGTGGCCGATTTACAGGCCGGGAGGGGGGCTGGTCCTGCCAAATGTGCAAAAACCCCAGAACAATGTTGGTGGCATTTGAGAACCCGGCTTTTTACGTCAACTCTCACGTGGCGATTGAGAGAGTGAGGCTATGGAGGGGAGAGATGCACGGAAACACTGCTCTACCGAGCAGAATGTAAACACGCGTGTGTTGCTTTACACAAGAGTAAAACGCGCCAGCAAAAAGATATCTCTGGACAGGAGACGGAAAAGGTTTTTTTTTTTGGTTTTTTTTTTTAAACGTAAAGTAGGCCTGAGATGTGGAGAATAAGAAGTAGAAGAAAAAAAACTTATCTCTGGAAAGGAGAACATTTCCCATGTAGAGCTGGTTCAGATCCACAGAGGTTAAAGGATACAAAGCTCTGTGCTAAAAGGCATGAGTAATGGTGTGGGGTTAAGAGAACTGAACCCATTTAAGTCACACCAAATAAGGAATGGGAGGGGGGGGGGGGGGGGGGGTTCTGAGATCCTGAGAGGGAAATGGAGTTCCTGGAGGCTGCAAAGGGAGGTCAGGCAGTCATTTTTAAACACAGAACAGAAGATCTGCTTTACACACTGCGGTGCGGGTGTGTGTGCGGGGGGGGTGGGGTAAACACAGTGAGTGTGTGAAGCACAGCATGAAATACGGCATATTGGGAAGCTTTCTTACATGGGCTAAGAGTCCAGACACAGAAGATATGTGAGTACGCTTGTCTCAATGAGTCTAACTAAAACAGTGCATAATAAAAACAGTCCGGTGTTGGTAAGTGGAAAGTTAAAAACATGCACACACTTAAAGTTGGCTGCATTCCATCTTGCTATCCAGTTCCTGTACAATGCAAATTTTGATGACAGAACGACAGTTTGGAGTGTTCAGTTCCTACAACTGACACACACATCTACAGACTTCTGCACGCGTGTGTACACACACACAATTTCACTCACACAAACACACCTGCACACTCATACACGCACACACACACACACACACACACACACACACACACACACACACACACACACACACACAGTTGGACAGGAGCCTGGCCTCCTCCCTGCAGCAGGTAATGCAGCCAGTGCATGTGATACTACAGCGCGGCGGGAGGAAACCATAGAACAAGTACAACGCTAAGAGGGCTCTAAGTGTCCCTATGAATAACTCATTTAAATATCCCTGACAGCCTCAGGCTAAGAGCCAACACAGCACACATAATGGCGCCTGGGCTTCAGGACGAACGAGGCAGGCAGGCCCACGTCGAGCACTGCCACAGCGAGCCTCCTCTGTAACTCTACCTCACCCGTATGCCTGAGGGCCTGTGGGCCGCCTGAGTGTGTGACACTACCTGGGAGAGTGCGTGGGGCGCAGAGGAGAGCAGGGCTATGACACAAACAGCTGTAATGCGTTTAGACAGGCTGAGGGTTTGCACAGAGACACGGCCCCGCAACATTTCTCCTCTCCTTCTCACACCGTGTGTGTGTGTGTGTGTGTGTGTGACTTCAATAAAATCTTTTATTGGCTCCCTCTCAGAATTGTTACAAGAGGTGCCATTATTTAACACATGCATGTGGGGGGCATGCAGGGTGCTGGGGGGGCGCACTCCACCCAGGGGGGAGGGAAAAGGGCGTTTTGGGGTCACACCTTCCACTCAGGACCAAGAAGGAGATGAGAAGAGAGAAGGGAAGGAGAGGAGGAAGGGATTAAAAGAAGGGGGCTTTATTTGAATAGTTTCAATAGCGCATTGTGTAGTTCAGGGAGGGAGGTGTTCAGCAGCAGGCTGCTCAACAGCGACTCCTACTGGCCGACCGCACGGCTGCAGTCTGCTTGTGACAGCTGCGCATAAAGTGCAACGACTGCGACAGTGTGGACCTGGGAACGCTTGACATGTCGATCTGTCCAGAGAGCTAAAAATGCTCTCTAAATCCATCCCGTTTTTGCCCTGAGTCTCATCTGGGGGGCCGAGGACAGTGGGAAACGGCAACGCTGTCGAGTGAAGCCATTTCCCAAAAGCCCTTCCACAGGCATAAATCAGGATGGTGTAATTACTGTTTACCCTCGCAGTTCTATTTCAGCTGTCACTCATTCCAGTACCATGGGAACCTACAGAATCCTTTACAGAAAGGCCAGCGAATGCTGTATGTTTTTCATTCTTTTCATTCACACAGTGCTGGCGTTCAAAATCGAACGGCTGCCGGGGCACAGAAATAGAAAGGTCTGGGCAGCCGGTTCCCAGAAGACACCTCGACCGGCTCCTTCCCTCAGAAAAAAATGCGTCTGAGAGCAAAGGTGGGAGGGGAATAGCAAAGTGTCGCGGGGTTATTGATTGCCCCTGGCGGGCCGATTTGGGCGGTATTTTCTCAAGCCGTAGGAGTAAGACACACAGACGAAGCGAGCGGGACGGAGTGAGTTTATAAACAGGAGGAATGCGAGGCGCCGGGCCCGACAGCCAACGGGAGAGCAGGGAGACTCGCCGCGCGTTAACACGGCTAATGCATCTCAGAGCGTGAACACGGCTAATGCATCGCCGCGAAGAAGCGAGAAGAGCCCTGAATTAATACGTACATTACAGTCTGACCTTTGACCCCTCTGTTGAGTAAGGGATCAACGCTTCCTGTGCGAAGACACCACTCCAGGAGCCATCCATCACAGGCGGAGGAGAACGGAGGCGAGAGAGTTTTAATTATGCCCCGATTCAGCCGCCCCTCCACCTCGTCAGGGGGATGTTTAAAACATGGCAGTTATGAGTCTTTATTTTCTCCGGGGGGGATCTGGTTAACGTCCGGCTGGGTCCGTCCGTCAGGGGCGTGGAGAGGAGCCCACGGGGCTCCAGGAGAGGCAGATAAGCGCTGCCGCAAGCTCATAAATCACCCCGAAAACCGAGCAAGACCTGGAGCCCTGATCCCCAGCTACTGCACTCCTGCTCTACTGACTATCAATCCAGCCTGACACACACACACACACACACACCACAGAGAGACACACACACACACACCACAGAGACACACACACACACACCACAGAGAGAGAGACACACACACACATACACACCACAGAGAGACACACACACACATACACACCACAGAGAGACACACACACATACACACCACAGAGACACACACACACACACACACACACACACACACACACACACACACACACACCACAGAAACACACACACACACACACACACCACAGAGACACACACACACACACACACACCACAAAGACACAGGGACACACACACACATACACACACACACACACCACAGAGAGACACATACACACACACACCACAGAAACACACCACACACAGACATACACACAGACACATACACACCACAGAGACACACACACAACAAAGACACACACACTCTCTCCCCCTCTCCATCTCTCGCACGCATGCACAACACAGAGACGTACACACATTGGGATACACAGGCATGCACACTAGCTCAGAGACACACATACTTGATGGCACACACACACACACACCATGCAAGCATATGCTTATGCACTGAGAAACACACACAGTGAGAGACACACGCTCTCCAAACCAAACAGAGCACTGTAGCCCAGTGCCTCAGTCCCAGATAATGAAGAGGGAGGAACCACAGGGAACCCAGCGAACCTTTAAGAATGACGACACCACAAACAGGGCCAGCCCCACACACACTCCCCACTCTCAGACAGGGCCAGCCCCACACACACTCCCCACTCTCAGACAGGGCCAGCCCCACACACACTCCTCACTCTCAGACAGGGCCAGCCCCACACACACTCCTCACTCTCAGACAGGGCCAGCCCCACACACACTCCTCACTCTCAGACAGGGCCAGCCCCACACACACTCCCCACTCTCAGACAGGGCCAGCCCTACACACACTCCCCACTCTCAGACAGGGCCCGCCCCACACACACTCCCCACTCTCAGACAGGGCCAGCCATACACACACTCCCCACTCTCAGATGTGGGAGTATGGAAGTATATCTGCGCCAAAATTCTAATGAAAATCAGCGATTGCATTTTGTTTACATTCAATGTGCACAGAAACCATGACATAATTCAAATGAAAAGGCAGAAGGCCACTTTGCATTTTCATTTTCAAGTTAATGTACGCACTTTATCTGACAATTTGAAATTAATAATTCAATTTGCCATTTAACTTATCGTTTTCATGCTTTTGCAGCACAAGAGTGACATAAATCAAATGCAATGGCATTGCATCCGTTTACATGATCATTTCCGCGTGGTCACGCAAATACTCTGCCAAAACTCCAAACTGAACATGAAAATGTCAAAGCTGCCCATCAAGGCGGGGCCTCGAGGAAAGGGCCGTTACAGGGGGCCGTTCAACCACTGAACATATGGTTCAATGGTTGTCTGTGATTTCGGTAGTCAGGCAGTTACCAGGCTAGATAGCGATATTTCATAGTTTTTGTAACTCCCCATGCCGCGACAAGGTGTCCCTTATTTGCTTTTGTTAAAGTTGGCCAACCTAGGCATAGCCTGCCTTGAATAGCCGGCTGATGTTGATCACGCAAACCCGTAACAATAGGCTATCGGCTAGTTACCACACCAGATTACGAAAGCAGGAGAACATATAAACTGTTTAACTAACTTCGTTAACATTGGGCTAATGTGCTGGCTGTGGCTCGTCGTAGCATTTAGGCTACCTCGTTGCCTTTCTAGTTCTCATCATTTAGCCTATGTGATCAATCCCCCAAACACAGAGAACTATTATCATTACATTTTTTGTCATGGATCATGCGATTACATTAAGAAGCTGCTACGACACTGCTTGTGTTGTAGAGGGCGAGAAAGAGTTAATGTGAAATGGATTTGCATTAACATTTTCAAATTGTCAGATAAAGTACGTACATTAACTTGAAAATTAAAACGCAAACTGGCCTTTTGCATTTTAATTTGAATGATGTCATGGTTTTTGCGCGCAGCGAATAAAAATGAAATGCAATCGGCGATTTGCATTTTCATTTGAATTTTGGCACGGATTTGCTTCAGGCAGTGGATATAACAGCCAGGGCTTCTTGCATTTGGCTCCATGCGAATTAGTTAGTGTAAGCCACAGGCCCACACCCAGCCGGGGAACTTACTTTTGTTTCCCACCAGAGAAATAACTGGCTGCACCTCGGACTCTTCGTTGACCTTCTTCACCATCCCGAACCAGTCCTCTAGGTTCTCAAAGCTCTGGTAGTTTGTGATGTCATAGACGAGAAGAATACCCTGAGGCAGAGACGAGGAACAGCAAAGCTCGTCTGAGTACAGAATCCCTGCCAAACATATCATTAAACACACACACAAGCTTGCATATCTACACACACACACACACACACACACCTGCATATATATATATATATATATATACACAAACACATATGCACAAGCACATACACACACACACACACACACGAAAACTGTGAGCTCCATAATTCATTGGACAGTGACACATTTTTTGTTATTGTGGTTCTGTACTCTAGCACTTTGAGTTTGAAAGAATACAATGGCAATAAAGTGCAAACTGTCAGCTTTAATTTGAGGGTATTTTCATCCATATTGGATGAACTGTTGAGAAATTATAGAACCTTTAGTCCATAGTCCCGTCCCATTTTCGGGCACCAAAAAATATTGGACAGTTTAACATAATGTAGAATAAAGTAATCATTTTTTATATTTAGTCGCATATCCTTTGCATGCCATGACTTCCTGATGTCTGTGACCCAACAATATCAAAAGATTTTCTGGTTCTCCTACAAGTGATACGATAACCTCTCTGCATCTGAATGAATATCTATGGGAATTGGGGGGTGGGACTAGATTTATCTGTAAATTACACTGGAACAGTATGGAACACATGGTTGGCTAAATGGTTCTAAGTCATCAAGGATCTGACGTATCAAACAAGCCTTAAAATATCACTCTGCTGCCAAATATGCAGTAGATACGGATTGATAACTTGAAGGGTTTCTCCTGACTTATTTTTCCATAGAGTTCAATAGGAAAATTTGTGAGGAGAAACAAAACAACCCGTAAAGTGATCCAACCATATCTACTGCATATCTGGCAGCAGAGTGATGGTTTGAGGCTCGTTTGATGACTTACAGCCATTTCGCCAACCATGTATTCCATACTGTTCCAGCATAATGTACAACTAAATCTAGTCCCACCCCACAATTCCCATAGAGATCCATTCAAATGCAGAGAAGTTATAATATAGCTTGTAGGAGTATCAGAAAAAAAGATATCAGGAGTATTTTGATATTGTTGAATCACAGACATCAGGAAGTCATGGCATGCAAAGGATATGCGACCAAATATTACAAATTATTACTTTATTCTATATATAAATGCAGGGGTGCCAATAATTGCGGCACATGTGGTTTTGTTAAAAATAATTACGGTGAAATTTTTTTTTGTAACCTTTTTTACGAATCTTTACCAGGGGTGCCAATAACAGGGAAGGGCACTGTATATCCACACTTTTAGCAGTGTAAATTCAATGATTCTTAAAGGCCATATGGCCTTGCCCCCAAAATGTTGAAATCTAAGGCCTGGTCCTGACATAGCCATGAATGATGGTGTACTAAGCTAATTAACCAGTAAATTTTTTTTAACCCTTTTTACTAATCTTTACCAGGGGTGCCAATAAGAGTGGAGGGCACTGTACACACACAGAGGATTAAGGGGATTATAAATCTGACAAACAAATACATATATTTTTCTATTTTAATAGCATTAAATTGCAGTTATGTTAAAACTGTCAAAATGGGAGATGCACAGTTGCATCTGATGAATGATAATATAACATTACTGTACGGAGGACCGCCATTATGGCTCAAAGTGGCAGGAGAAGGGCAGGGTGGCAGAGTGAACAGTAGGTGGCGCCGGTGCCTGAGGCTGCAGTGGTCCCCGGAGAGGCAAAGCCAGAGCACCGCTCTGAACATCCCAGCGGGAGAAGGGTTCGGCATCCCGCGAGCGGAGCCCCCAGCGCCCAGTCTGCTGTGGCGGCACGGGGGCGGAGTGTGCGGAGTGACGCGTGGTAAACGGTGAATGTGCACAGGACACGCTCTGGCGTGGAGCCTGCTGTCTTTTCAGTCGCGCACAGACTAGTGAGAACTGCCATATTAATCCCCAGCCTCTTCCTCACTGTTCTGTGTGATTAGCACACGTGGCCATTTAAATGAGCCTCACACATTAGCAGCAGATTGCCCTTCACCCGGATGCACCTGTCTGTCACATCACAGTGTCACTCTCTGTGCATAGTAATAATTCATTTTGCGGATAGAAAAAACCTTCCAGTAGAAATCATTATGTATGACCCCGTCTTCTTTTACAACAATAATATTTAAATGTGAAATGCACCAAGCCACAACACACAGCAATTTACACAACAGCCACGTGCAAACACAGCAGTGACTGACAGTACTGACATTGTAAAAATAATGTAAATAAAAAATAAATTACTGACATTGTACACACAGACATGCACATAAACAAAATCACTCATACACACCGACAGACTCCCTCCCTCCCGTTCTCGCTCACACACGCACAAACAAACAAACAAACACTCACGCACAAAGAGCCTGCATTTAGGAGCTGGGTCATAAATTTGGCAGCTTCCCCCAAGTCATGCTACACTAATATTATTATTAAAGCGTATTAACCCTACAGACTAATGGAGCACCACTGTAACTGTGAATGAGCTACAGAAAAAAGAACATGCACCCGTATGTGTGTGTGTGTGTGTGTGTGTGTGCGCGCACGTACGTGAGCGTGCATACATGAACCCGTGCCCTTGTTTATGTGAGGGTGTATCCGTGCGTGCGTGCGTATCTGTGCGTGCATGACTACAAGACTGTACCTGAGCTCCATAAATGTATTTGTCCAGCATCTTCCCGCCGATAGTCTGTCCCCCGATGTCCCAGACCTGCAGTGTAGCGTTCAGGTTGCCTGGAAGAACAGACCACAGTAACAGCAGTTACACACAGCAAACAACATTACACACAGCATCACACACACCACCAATTACACACAGTAAACATTACACACAGGAAACAGGCTTTTCAAATACAGTATATCTACAGTGCCCTCCACTATTATTGGCACCCCTGGTAAAGATGAGTAAAAAGGGTTAGAAAAAATTCACCGTTTGGGGAATTAGCTTAATCTCACACTGAAAAAATTAGAAAAATCCAATTATTGGCACCCCTGCATTTTTATATAGAATAAAGTAATCATTTTAAACATTTGGTCACATATCCTTTGCATGCCATGACTTCCTGATGTCAGTGACCCAACAATATCAAAAGACTCTTTATACCTTATTTTCTGGTACTCTTACAAGTGATACTATAACGTCTCTGCATTTGAATGGATCTCTATGGGAATTAGGGGGTGGGACTAGATTTAGCTGTAAATTATGCTGAAACAGTATGGAATACATGGTAGGTAAAATGGCTGTAAGTCATCAAGGGTCTGAGGTATCAAACGAGCCTCAAACCATCAGTCTGCTGCCAGATATGCAGTTGATATGGATGGATCACTTTAAGGGTTGTTTCTCTTGATAAATTTTCCTATTGACCTCTATGGAAAAATAAGTCAGGAGAAGAAACCCTTCAAGTTATCCATCCTTATCTACTGTATTCCTGGCAGCAGAGTGATGGTTTAAGGCTTGTTTGATACGTCAGAGCCTTGATGAATTAGAGCCATTTAGTCAACCATGTGTTCCATACTGTTCCAGTGTAATTTACAACTAAATCTAGTCCCACCCACCAATTCCCATAGAGATCCATTCAAATGCAGAGATGTTATAGTATCGCTTGTAAGAGTACCAGAAAATAAGACATCAAGAGTCTTTTGATGTTGTTGGGTCACAGACATCAGGAAGTCATGGCATGCAAAGAATATGCGACTAAATATAAAAAATTATTACTTTATTCTCCACTGATCCTCTACGCACAGGACACTGTTCTGTAATTAGCAGCCATGACCCGGAAGCTGTATACAGTAACTAACCTGGATTCAATCAACATTTGTCTTTCACTTGAACTTACAAATAAATAAGTGTACTCGATAAGGTTTTCCTCTCATGGCTGTATTAATTAGAGACACAATGCTCACCAGAATTATTGGGAGCCTCAATTAATATGAGCAAAAAGTACAGGATTATATTCAGTTTATTGTTTATCAAATGTCTTCTATTCTCAGAATAGATCATTATATCGTTTAATTGTGACACAATTGATCAGAATAAAACCAAATATTTAATGCAAAAGAATTATGTTGAAGATGTGTGCCACGATTACTGGAATCCCAGTATCTAGAGCTTTGGGAACCCTTCCTTTGCCAAGAGTGCTGAGGTTAGACACAGAAAGAAATTTGAGACAATTCCTCCATACAGAAATTCTCCAGATCCTTCAGAATCCTTGTTCCTGGCTTTTGGACTCTCCTCTTCAGCTCACCCCACAGGATTACAATGGGGTTCAGGTCAGGGGATTGGGATGGCCATTGCAAAACCATGATTCTGTGATCAGTGAATAAGTTTTGTGCAGATTTTGAGGTATGCTTTGTATCCTTGTCCTGGCGGAAGATCCAACCATGACCTATTTTTAGCCCTCTGAAAGAGGCAGCCAGATTTTGGTCTAAATCATGGTATTTTATGGGAGTCCATGATGCCATGTATCCTAACAAGGTTACCAGGGCCTTTGGAGTAAAAACAGCCCCACAAAATTACAGATCCACTGCCGTACTTCAGTCCATAACTATGCCTCTTATTACGCCAAACCCACCTTTGGTATTTATTACAAAAAAGATAGATTTTTGTCTCGTCTGACCACAGCACCCAGTTTCAAGCTGAATTCCGGTAATATTTACCAAACACCAGGCACTTATGTTTGTGTATGATGACAGCAGAGGCTTTCTTCTGGTAATCCTTCTTAAAGAGCTTGTTGGCATAGAGGTGGCATCTTGGCATAAAGACTTGGTGACCCCAGGATGCAACCAATGTATGCAATTCTCAAACAAATTCTTGCCTCTCAAACAGTCCTCTTACAGGCAGGTTCATGCAGCTCCAGTTGCTTTAATGATAGCCCCATTGATGGAAATAGGTTGTTTCAGACATTAAGCTACTTTTCTATAGCCATTGCCTGATTTATGAAGGTCAACAACCTTTTGTTTTGTTAAATTAGTGTATTCTCTGATTCTCTTCCCCATGTACATGGATGACTAAGTTGTTTTGGCCTAGGTGTCACCTCATATCTATACCCCAGTGAAATAGGAAGTTAAGAATGACCACATAAGAGATCCTAAAGACTTGTGTGCTTTAAAAAAGTTAAATATGAATGGGATATATATTTAATAAATATGAATGGGAATATACTTCAATTAGGTTTTGTTTGTAACTATTACTAGTGTTGCTATATATATATTTTTTTTTTAGTGAATCATTATTTTTTCTTTGAATAATTGTGCCGAAATGAAAAATTAGGGGCTCTATATTCCAGCATGAAGCGAGACGTCATAGTCAATAGCGTAGTGTGTGGCGCACTGGGCGTGGCTACTGAATTTTGCTATTTTCAGACCAGCGCGCTGTGCAGGTTTAAAATGGGCTTGGTTATGCAGAATATTTATCAGTGGGTGTGCTTCAGCTGCACCATAGCTAATCAAAGTATCTCTTTTCAGTCCTTTTAAGAGCCTTTTAAGAGTCGTGCATTGGGACTAGTTTTGTCCATGTCAGGCTATCCCGCATCACGTGGTTTAGTGAAAAACGATAGCAGAACACACCCATTCGGTCATGGTCGGGAGGCCTCATTTATCATTTTATTTTTCAACTCCTCTCTTTTTCTATTTTCTCGGTCCTAGTATGCGTTTAATCATTTATCCATTTCCAATTTTCCCCATGCAACATATCCCATTTTCCTCGCCACATTTATTAGCGACTTTTGTCGCCTTTAGGATTCTGCACTGGAAGACGATAGGCTATCTATTTTGCATTGATTTAATTTAATGTAATTGAGTTAAGAGGTATGTTTTATCGCTATACGTACAATAAGAGTGAATGTATTGACGAAGTTTGTCATTATTCTCATTACATACAGGTGCAATAAAGAATACAGTACCCCTGGGACCACAGTGCAGTATAATAACAGCCATAAACAATTAAAAACAGAAAGAAATACAATAATTAACAGTATAAAAAAGATGAGCAAAATAAATAAATGCAAAGTATATATTTTTTCCTGCTTGGGGGATTTATTTCAAAGTCAAATTGGACCGCATATGATCCATGAAAATGGTTGAATAGCTTTTGAATAGGTTATGATCATGCACATATTGGGGAAAGCCCCGAAATTAGCAACTCGCCGTACGCTCTCGCCTCCCACAATCTTTAATCTGACTCGTTATTGCGCCACGGTCCCCGTCTTATCTGGACGCCTCGCATAGCAAGCAATCCCAACATGCTTTGCAGAGACGAGGAATCGCCTGTCATTGAAAATTAATGGAGGCGATGTAATAGCACGAGAAATCCGCTCCACACTGCTTTCTGTGGGGCTTTACCGTAAACGTGGTCTCACCTGGCGGGCAGTGCCCAGCGCGAATCGCAGTCTACTCTTATCCCAAAATTGCGACTAGGGCAAGTAAAATTGAACTGGTCTGCTCCCTCTTGACGGACACACCCTCCAACACCCTCCAGCCTCAGACGCATGCAAATCTGTGACAAAATTCAAACCTCGCCAGTGATAGCTCGCCACTGGCCGGAAAATAGAGCCCCGAATTTGCAGTTTCGCTGCTCAATTTGGACTAACATACCTCCACAAGCGACTCTCCACCCACTTCCGGCGCACAGCGAGTCGAACGGGCTCAGGGCCGAAAATGTCACTTTGCCAGTGCGCTGGCTCACCACCCGCCAGCCAGAAAATAGAGCCCTAGGCTATAGAGTACTGAAGTGACTACGTCACGCTGGTTTCGGAAGTAAATTCCCCATTTATTTAGAGCGTAGACATAAACTAAAGCTTACTTTTAAACCATTTCTACAGATTACGTCTTACCATCAATTTCCCGGATTGTTCAATATAACGCCCGTTCGCAAACTATGTCGTTTTTCTGGACCAGCTTCGAGTATATTTTACGTTTTAGTATTTTTTTTGTGAACATACCAGCGCAGGCACTGTTAAATAACTCGATGTCCCATAATTCCATCCGAATGAGCAGCCTTGTCTCCAAACGTTGTCATATAACGTTAACCAGCAGTAGCACACAGCTCCGTTTTTGAACACTTTTTTCTAACGTTAGCTCGCTAGCTTGAAGGACTAAAAGCATGTGGTTAACCGTAGCATAGTTTCTGACCTTGTCGGGCGGGCTTCTGAACTTAGCAAGCTAAAGTTAGCTCGTCTTCAGCGGCAGTACTCCCATCTGCAAAAAATGTCCAGACAGACGAGATGATGATATCTTATTGGTCGAGAACCACCCGTGCGTTTCAGTACTGAATATGCAGTCCGTTAAAGTGGACTACAAGTCGAACTGCAATCATTAATGCATTACTTTAAAAAATAAAAATTGGAACATGCGATATATTGTCTATATCCACATATTGTCTATATATATTGTCTATATCCACAGGCTAATCCAGGAACGTTTCGGCTCATTCTATCAATCAGATTTCAAGAAATAGTCGATCGTCTCCGAAGCCCATTCTATCTTCCATTGGGAATTTACTTCAGAATCTATCCACATATGCATGATTTACTTTTGTGTTATTATTATTCAGGTGGACCATAAATCAGGCACTCATCTCATGTTTGCACAAACTAGAGCCCCTAATTTTGAGGGGGGATTTTATAAAAGTAAATGTTGCTGTTTGGAGTTTGGAGACAATATATCAGGGGGTTAATCTCATTAGGGCCACTTCTGTCCGGCAGAGAACCCCTGGATCTCTGTCCAAGAACGTCTCCCAGGCAGATCCCGGGAGACGGACTGGTTCAGCTCACCCTTTCCAGCGGGCTGAGGGGCGGAAGAGAAAGGTCTTATTAGCCCGGGTTCGACTGTTTGCATTGTGCCCCATCCTGCCAAAGAGCGAGCGCGAGGAGAAATATATGTGGTGTTAAGAAAAATAAAGGCAATTAAACAAAGAAAATAACCCAAAAGCAAAAAGGAAACATTTCAAAGGTTTTCCTGCCCCCAATTTGTAAGAGAGAGTTACAAAACCAAATCAAAATAAACATATTCCTCTGGAAAAAGGCAGTGCTTATGTGTCTGTATAGCCATCCACCGGGGGAGAGATATGATCCTGCAAAGCATAGCATATATGCCCAGAAAGCAATGCAGGAGAGGGGGAGAGAGAGACTGAGCAAGAGAGAGAAAGGGAGAGATAAAAAAAGAGAGAGAGAAAGGGAGAATAAGAGGGAAAGGGAGGGAGAGACAGAGAGAGGAAGAGAGAGAGAGCTGGTAAAAATAAACCCCATTCAGAGCAAATAGTCTTTGCTGGAGCTGTAGAGAGGGCCCAGAGAGGGATTTTACAGAGCGGGCCGGCAGCGAGCTGATTGACGGTGTGAACTGGGTTTGCGCACGCTGCCTGTACAGAGGACGGAAACGCGAGCGTTCACAGTGAATACGTCCAGACTATACAGCCACACGCTGAAGCATGCGATTTTGTATCCTCCCCCCTTCTAACACCGCTTCTTTTATCACATGGAAAGAAAAAGGTATACATTCTGTATGCTATTTATTTCACAGTTCAATCCTTCTGATAAATGATTTATGATGATTTATGATGTATGTACCGGTCAACACCTCAGAGATATTTGCCAAAGAAATAAAGCAGTAACTCAATATTTACCATGATCCCCTCTAGTACCAGACTACTTCCTTCCCCACCTCCCCTAGTCTACGGCTTCAGAGGTTTTTTCTAAATATATATATATATATATATATATATATTAGGAGGGGGGGGGGGGGGATTGCAGGGAATAAGAGCAATAAGTTCAAGTGTTTGGAGTAAAATGTTTAATTTAAGCTTTTGTCTCATAAACCAATCCTTTACACAACCATTATTAAAGATTGGGCATTAAGAGAAGGGTGTGCACACGCACGCACACACACTCACACACAAGCACACAGACACACACAGATAAGGACGTTGTGAGCCAGGGCAGTGTGGAAAATGTGTGCTGGGTTTAAAAAGTAGCTCTTTCACTGTAAGACTGACATGCCTCTTCAGCACTGAAGGACCAGCAGGCCAGAGGGAATATCCCCCCACAGCCAGCGGGCGGAGCCCAGAGGCCACCCGCTTTGCAGGAGCTGCTGTGCTGCCGGGAAACCGCCAACCGACACACGTGTGTATGTACGAACACACTTAAACACATACAAACATACGCATAAACACATATGCACACACACACACACGTAAACATATACACACACACATATGCACGCGCCAAGGTTGTTATAGTTGACTGAAACTAAAACTGTAATGTAGTGTTGCAAAACTAACAAAAATAAAATTAAAATGACCATGAATTCTTTTTAGTTTTAGTTTCTGATCCTCCTCCTGACTGTTGATAGCTGATTTTTGTTGCATATAGTGTCATTTGAAACATTCAAAACCAATATCTATTTTTCTCTCCCCAACCCAACTATCAGTTATAAATATATAACTGTTATAAAATTCAAATTAAACTAAAATTGGTTGGTAAACCAAACCTGAAATTGAGTGAAAAGCCAATACTAAACTAAAATTATAAACAAACTCTGAAAACGAACTAAAACTAAACTAAATTGAAAAGTGAAATAAAAAAACTTAACTACAATAACCATGGCACACGCATGCATGCGCGTACACACACACGCCAACATGCACACATGTGCATGCATGCATGCACACATACTGTACGTACATACATACAGGTACACACATATACACATGTACGCAAACACATGCATGCACACACATGCACATACACATGTACACATGCACACAAATATACACATAAGCAATAAAACAGGCCACATGCAGGAAGATGCAATAAGGGAACAGATTCACTGAGATTCGCAGCACACAGGGACATGAGAATATAATCCCTAATCAGGCTTGGGAGTTCATGTTTATCAGTAGTATTTTATTCAAATTAAAAAGCAGCAATCTGCTGACAGCTTTATAACTAATAACTTTACGAGGCAACATATCCTAAAAGAATTCTACGGCTGGAGTTGCATCCCTTTCCTTGGCAGAAATGGATCAAAGTATTGTTATTAGACCCTTGGAGCATTCTTAAATCAAACTGTCAGTCATGCTTTTTCAATGTCTTTATCTTTGATTCTGTCCGGATGTGAATATGTGAGTAAGAATCAATATATAAAGAACAATGTCCTGAAAATATAAAAGGTTTTATCAATACATTCAATAAATTGATATATATTGTTTTCAATTCAATTGCAGTGCAACTGCACTTAATTTCAGTCTTCCGAATATTAAAATGACTTTTTTTAGCAGAATGTGTTTAAAGTGAATGAAAATCCAAATGCATTATCTAAATATAGCCGAAATAATAAAAGGAGTACTCGTATTACAGATCTAAGAATTATTTGTCCTTTGCGCTGATTGAAAATAAGTAGGCCTAATAGGATCTTATGCATACTTGAACAAAGCTCAGTTGAAAGTGTGGGATGAGGGACATGGATATAAATATTAAATATATTTTCTCGGCGGTATATGCCCAGAAAATGTTTTTCGCTAGATTTCCCCTGCAGCACATAACATGCCTGTAAGGTTAAGAGGAAAAAGCGAGTTGTGTTTGCTCTAGAGAGAACAGCCTTCAGAGCGAATAAACGTGAAAAAAGGCAGACTCCCCACAATACAGAACGCTACCCCATGCACAGCCATTTTCATAAGCGTAAACAGAATTAAGCACGACACGGTTCCTGCTTCACCCATTTTAATAATAACCCATTTCATTTTGGAAAGAAATATGTTAAGTTATAGTAAATGTAATGGATTCAAATAAAGGAAATCATTATTTAAATCCGTAAAATGGAACGTCAGCCAGCAAGAAAATAAGAAAATCCATGACAAAAAGTGATATTTTTGAGTGAGCATTTATATTTTGAGTAAATGCAGCAGCAACCAAAATATTACCAATGAAATAAAATATTTCTGTTTGTTGACTATGCAAGTCTTGAGTAGTATGCAATACCAAAGACATACCAAAACAAATTCCGAGAGCCTTTTTAACAGCAGCATTTTAACTTTTAACTACAGCATGCACCATGTCCCAGATCTAGCTGTCGGATAAATAAAAACGCCAAAACGCCTGTGTGCGTTTGTGTGAGAGAGTGTGTGCGTTTGTGTGAGAGAGTGTGTGCGTGTGTGTGTGTTCTGAAAACTGATTCTCAAGTACCGCTTCACAACTTATGAACTTTTGTGATTTTAACTCCTGCTGTTAACTTTTTGCATGCTCACGTAAATTACTTTTAAATTTCACTTGTATGCTGGACTTACACTTGTACGGTGTATGTGTGTTATACTGAAAACTGACAGGAAATATTGTTAACATGTATTATTCATACAGCGTTTCGGCTTGACGGCCGTAAACTGTGAGCCTGGTGGCTCTGAAGACTGTACCTATGTCATTGTTGCCTTTTCTGCTATGGCGTTATATATATTGCCATTCACACCGGTACGTCAGTCCCAACAAGAGCTAGCTTCAAACATAAATTTATAATAATAATATTACAATAGTAAGTGATTATGATGATTATTTTCATATTAATTTCCCTGTCCTTCCAGTTTTTGTAGAGATCACCAGCAGAGTGTGAAATCAGGATGGGAGAGGAGTGGGTGGAAGATGGGGGTGGGGGTGTTATTTGTGAGGGTGGCCCCCTTGCTGCTGCGATGTAACACACACACACACACACACACACACACGCCTGAGCATTCCTGCCGTTTAGAGAGAGCCAGTCTGCAGTCAGCAGGTGCAGGAGAATCTGCGCATACCATCGCTCCGCGCCTCACCTGGCAGTGTTATTCTCTTCAGAAAGAAGTCCAGTCCTATCGTCTGTTTGTATTGCTTTCCAAAGGCCTCCTGCGCAAACCGTGTGGCGAGTGACGTCTGAAACAGACAGTGAGAGTGTGAGTGTGTGTGTGTGTGTGTGTGTGTGTGTGTGTGTGAGAGAGAGAGAGAGACATAGAAAGGACAGTTCAGTCTCCTTCACCGCCATACTTTTTTTCCTAGGAGCCACAGTAAATCTATACATGCATTGTTTTTACATTCTGACTATTTGGATAAATGTTTTAGAAACCTAGTTTATAAGGACAACATTTTGAATTTGCATGTGTGCATGTGTTTTAAGAAACACGCTGAAGTGATCATTACATTATTGTTCACAATGTACAGAATATTACAGAATGAAAGCCCAAATGGAGAAAACAGGTGTCCAGATAGACACTACACATAATTGCAGCAAATTTAAAACTTGAACACAGTGTCAGATTATTCTTTTTTTTTTTAACTTGGTATTTAAAAGAATTGAATGACAGATTCCTAAATCCATGGGAATTCTCACTTAGACTGCCAAGTTGAATTCCTTTTGATGGATGAGATGAACCCATAGGAGAGAAAAAGAGTGCACAATATGTCACGGTGCCAAATCTGGAACCGTACAACTACATAAACATTGCAGTTAACCAAAAGAGTGGGGGCCTGCTCAATGTTCTGCGGTCCTGGATTCGACTACCGATGTCTGGCTACATCCAGACACCGGAGGTTCCCTGGAGCAAAAACGGACCTCTAACCACACACTCACAAAGTTACCAGTGAGTAAATCTCCAAAGTAAGTAGGTACTAAGAACTAACTCAAACAATGTGCAAGCACCCCAGTGTCCCTTCACTGGCCTCTGTGGACTAGAATGCAGTCTCTCATATACCAAATACAGCGTGGGAAATATGACTAACGGTAACAAATACAAAATAAAAAGGGAATTGGTCCATGACACCCCTGTTTTAGTTTACTTATAGAATAAGTATTCTTCTATCCACATGCTCGTGTTGGCACAGCAAGAGACATTTTTACAAAGACCAGGTGTGTGTGTGTGTGTGCTGTTTTACAATTATTTATTATTTTCATCCCAGAGTTGGACAGTAACCTGGGCATACAAATGCTGGCATAACCTATACATTTTCTGTCAGAGCCAACAAAGACTCACTGGCAAGCAGAGATAGCCTATGTTTGGATTGTGGGAAGGGGATGCTTAAAATGCCTTTTTGGCCTTTGGTGGAAAGAGAAAGAGAAAATACCATGCTTTTCCCAGAGCGTCACACGGTGACTCAGATATTTATAATGGTTGAGCTACGGGACCTGCAAGCTGCAAGCCATCAAGAGCTCCGACAGCCCCTCCGTGTCGCTTCAGGCACCAGGACACACTGGGTTTACAGGGGCTGTGGTTCCGTGCAACTAGCTAGCATCGTCAGCCCACGACTCCTTAGCGATGGAAAAGCTACGACCAGCAAAAACAGTCTGACGAAGAAGGGCGCTCACAGGGACTGAAATAGAATGACTGTGATTTCCTACGTGGTAAAAAAGGAAAGAAAAAAACCGGCACAAATGTGTGTGAAATACTGAGGAGAAATATACCTTTATTTCAAAAGACGAGCTGAAATCAGCCGGAAGCTAATCACCAGACGTACGTCCTAGTGCGTACAGTCTTTGCAGATGTACGGACTGCCTCAAGCTTGGGGATTATACTTGTGAGACAAGAGCATCAGTCTCAATGGCTGTTTCCCAAGCAAATATGCATTAAAAAAAATAATAATAAAAAAGACAAAATGTCAGTCAATGTACCTGTTGAAAAAGGTTTTTTTTTCTTTCTCCCCGCAGGCAGGCAGGTAAGTCGTTTGAATTGCTGAAAAAAACTGGCATCTGGCCACAGTCCAAGGAGCTCATATTGTCATTAAGAGACTGAGGCATCCTTCAGAGACTGATCAATCAGGTGAGACCTGACAGCTTCTGTGTGCCTTCATTCAGGAAACCAAGGCGTTTCATTTACTGTACAAAGAACACACACATGCATAGAAGTACCTTCGTACTGAAATCATCAATTTCCTTCTTAAGCCAAACTAACATGACTCTTTTTTTCTTTAAAAAAAAGAAAAGAGATGAGTTTGAGGTCCCAAGGCACTTAAAAAAATCACTGCAGTGCATTCATGCCTAATCGGCTCAATTTTAAAGACACAGTCTGACGGAAACTGCTTGGGGTTGTCATGGGAGCCATTCTGCTTTCCTGTAAACACTGCACATTACGTTAGACAGAAAAAATATATATTTGCCAGATTTGATGGCCCACGAGATTTCTCTCATGGCGGTTTATGAGCATGCAGACATATCCTGAGAGAGGACATATCCTTGTCCTTCTGCTAGCTGACGGACCAAGGCAGACACTCAAACCAAACACTAGTATTGCTACAACAAATTATTCAGACACGTTTTTTAAAATGTAAAATTCCCTTCTGGCTTAACTTGCACATCCCTTTGCTTAATTGTTTAAGGGGGACAAAATCGATGAAGCCAAATACAAGCAAAGAGGTTGTGTAACATCCAGCCCCTGCCTTAATTCAGTATTGATTGAACATGTTGTAACATCCAGCTGTTACTGCCTTAATTCAGTATTGAGTGAACATGTTGTAACATCCAGCTGTTACTGCCTTAATTCAGTATTGAGTGAACATGTTGTAACATCCAGCTGTTACTGCCTTAATTCAGTATTGATTGAACATGTTCTCCTGAATTGTTCTCTGGATGGAAATAAAACAAACAGAAGGTCAATACTTTGGTCAGGCAAACAAGTTGTTAATCCATTAGCACAGGTGGTTTAGTACCTCATGCTTGGCCTAATTTTTTTTTTTATTTAATTTTTATTTTTATTTATTTTTCCAACTGATTTATTTTAGAGCTGGGATAACTGTCAAGGTTTAGCCTACACCTAAAATAAGATCAAAATGGTTCCACAGTCTACTCTTAGTAAAACGTGTTGCCTTTTGCATTTATTGCTGATAAAATGTAAATATGATTAAATAAATCCCTTCAGGGAAACAAAAAATATATATATATTTTTTGTTTTTAAGTAAATACTGAATCATAAAACCAGATACAAAACACAAAGTATCACAAAGCTAGATTACATCAGTAAAGTTTATGAGAAAATAATGATTTGAGCCCCTCAAAATGTGTTTTATTAATGCAATCTGGATTGAGGTAGACCACATTATAGCCCCTGTCGTTTAATATGAAATGAGTCATTACTGCAAGACTACAACAAAAAAACAACTGAACAAAACAAAAACAAACAAAAAAACACTGCAATGAAGATTTTGAGGTCATATTTGTTTTGTTTTTTGTTTTTTGTTTTTTTGGTAGTTCTGTCTTGGGTCCCATTGTTTTATTTATTTATTATTATTCTTAGCACTTTGACACTGTACAGCACTTTGGTCAACATTGGTTGTTTTTAAACGTGCTGTATAAATAAATTTGACTCGACTTTCTCATGTGATTTACTTTAATAATAATAATAATAATAATAATAATAATAATTTTGTTGTTATTTCACAAATTCTTCTAAACGTTTACCTTTTTTTACTGAATACATGTTTAGCATCTGCATCTGTTGCCAAACTAATTTGAGACAGTGCATGTGCCACTTCACATAACTTCCGCAACCAAACTAAACAGAAAATGAATGTCTGAGGACACTTCTTTTGCCTTTGTAAGGATAAGCCAGAGCATAGTCTAGGAGACACGGAATATGACGAGGGTTTCCACAAAAAAAAAACACTATTTTATGATTAAAATCGAGGGTTGATCAGTCGCTTTAAAAAAATAATAGTGAATACCAATATCAAGTACAAGCTACAGTCAGCCAGAAGTCCTACATAAAATCCCTAAGTTAATGAAATAGGTTTAGAAAACGGTTAAGGCGCGATGAATCAAATATTAAAGAAGATTAATCAACGTTAGCTAAGCCAGTTAGCGAGCTAACGTTACACATTCTAAATCACGAAATACCTTTTTAGCACTGCGCGTTATGGGCTGTATGTTTTTACGTGTTACAAAAACAACATTGTAGTTAGTTAACAGTCCGTTTTTATATCAGTGTGACTGCCAGGGACATGAAGCACATCTTCTAACGTGTGATGATGACTGCGATAATACTGCACCGAGCTGTGATTGTGTGGGGGACTGGGGGCAGCTCGGATCCCCGCGGCACAAACGACTACACCGTTAGTTCTCTAGCTATGCGTCTTTAGCGAATTAGCAAGCTAGTTATTACGTTCGCTAGCGGGTTAACAGTTAGCTATCTTAGTGTAATAAAAATTAGCTACTAACTACATGAAGAATTACCACCACTGGTGAAGAAGTGGTATGACAACCCCAAATTATCACAGGAATCTTAAAAACACAACGTTAGGTAGCGTTAACTTAGCTAGTCAATTGTTTTTGGCTAACGATAACGTTAGCTACTCGCATTTAATACCTTGTGAAAGCAAACCAACACGTTTGCACTAGCTAGCTAATTGCGTAAAGGCCGGTAACCGTTCAGTGACGTTATCTCAGCCGAAGACAACTAACGTTAGGCTAACGTGTCAACAGTATCATTCTAGCCAGCAGGTTAGCGTACAAGCCATACCAACGAGAATCTCCTGACTGGCTTGCCAGCGCTAAATAGCAGTATGCATCACAACAATGTCGTATTAATGTCGTTTTTTGTGTGTGCCAACATTAGCTCGCTATATTTGTTGACACTGTGCAACCTAACGTTACTAGAGAGCTCCAACGTTAGCTTACTAGCTAGCGTTAGATAGCTAAGATAGATCTTCCACAAATCTGAAAATGTCCTACCTTTCCCGAAGCTCCGTCTCCTATGATAACAATTTTTAGCTGTCGGTCTTGACTTTCCTCCTCCGAATCCGACATTATGTTGATAATAAAGAGCGTATTTATAATTCAGAGACTGGTACCGCAGTTGATACAGACAAATGTTATCGGAGAGAGATTAGTCGGCCCAGCGCTAAGCAACCAGACGCCATATTCACCCAGCGGCCCCAGTTGGTATGTTCCGCTAGATTCAGTTAGGGAATTATTTACGTGGTTCATGGACAATATGATAACTTTGTGATTTAAGCTATGTATCAGATAGGCAAGTGTTCTTAGCTGTATATAAAACCATAATAATATCTATATAAACAACAGATTAATGTGTTCATGTGTTATTTGTTTTCGGTTGGATTGCTCCGTCCATGACGCGTCTTCGTCGCTAGGCACGGCCAGGGTCAGGGTAAAGTCGCTTCTTTACCAGGACAGCGAGAAGTGAGAACTTGATGGGGATATAGAGAAGGATGAGCAGGTGCTGCCGGAGGGATTCTTGCGCTTTCAAATCTTGAGAATTACACATATCTTCAAAAATCACTTTGCAATCGTTTCTTTTGTCGTTTCACAGGCACGCGTGCTTTGCCCTCAGAAATGTTCTGCCTTCAAGCAATTCATAAGCTTGAGGCTATTTTAGTATTTAACCGGAGAATATTGCTTAGGAGCCTAACCGATTGTTAATGTTTCTAACCATGTATTGACTTTATTAATTTTTATTTATTAAGCTGTTAATTTGTTTTTCATTCTTTAAGAACAAATGTTAATTCGAATAAAATGTCTGATAATGTAGTTGTAATTACCTTGATGGATTTGGATGTAACCTGCACTTGGCTAGTTGTGTGGGCCCATGCAGCATAGAGCGAGGTTTGCAAGGACCCTGGTTCGGTTCTTTAATTGTCATGTTTGATGTATCTAATAAATAATTATATTGGTGTTGAGCCACTTGTGATTATCCTAAACATCATAGGAGAGAGAAAGCCTCTCTCTAATGGAAGCCAGAAAAGTTGGTGGTATTTGCACCTGGGGTTTGGGGGATGCAGGTGGAACGTCCTGTCATGTCAAAATTGGCCCATTAAGGTGCAAAGCAAGGAAGTGAGCCAGAAAGCAGTGTAAAAACAGTCTAATGAGAGGCTAAAATTCAGCTGGAAAGAAACTTAAGTCAGCACAACACAGATGCAGTTTTTCTGAATAACATGTTGATGTCAAAAAGTAGGTAGCTACAGATTATGTCTGGTTTATAGCTGCAACTACTTATTGTTGTTGTGATTGTGGGTGTTACTGTTATAGGTTTATCATCATTATTATCTAAAATGTACATTAAATGTATTCATTAAAATCATTAATCCAAATCTATTAAAATGTAGTAGTGCACATATTGGATTTAAAAAATCTATTTTTTTCGTATAAATATATTATACTTTTAAAGAAATGTTTGGCAGAAAAAATAGTAACTAGGAATTATTTAATATTATTTGCCACTGTAGATAATTGGATATATTAATTTCTGCTTTGTGGTAAGGAGGATAGGAGCCAGGAGTTTTTGTTGGTCATTTAAACTTTTTGCCAGTTATTTTATCAAGATTATGGTTCTATTTTGTAGAAACAGAAACAATACTGTAATCATGATGGATGTCAAGGCTCTGATGGATGACAGCCATTTGAGAAACCATTATAAACTGCATGTATTATCAAACTGTACAAAGTGATTATGTTATTCCTGTAAGCATACCTCACTACAAAGTGTGTGTGTGTGTGTGTAAATTATTATTCATAGTATGATTTATAGTTATATCTTTTTTTGTTTTGTTTTGTTTTTCTAGCATGAGTCTATCCACTCTTGGCCTTCTCTTTAAAAAAGGGTAACATACATTAACTAGTAATATGTAATATGCATTTTTTAAAGTGATGTTCTGTTGAAGATTCTGTGAAAAGAAAGGGGAAAGGAATTTTAAATAGGACCCCCTCCCCCCAGTAGAAGTTGCTGCAGTATCATCTGCAACAGTAAAGAGACTAAACAAAGCGCAGTGCAGTGTGCTACAGTGTATCCAACAGTAAAGAGACTAAACAAAGCGCAGTGCAGTATGCTACAGTGTTTCCAACAGTAAAGAGAGTAAACAAAGCGCAGTGCAGTGTACTACAGTGTATCCAACAGTAAAGAGACTAAACAAAGCGCAGTGCAGTGTGCTACAGTGTATCCAACAGTAAAGAGACTAAACAAAGCGCAGTGCAGTGTGCTACAGTGTATCCAACAGTAAAGAGACTAAACAAAGTGCAGTGCAGTGTGCTACAGTGTTTCCAACAGTAAAGAGACTAAACAAAGCGCAGTGCAGTGTGCTACAGTGTTTCCAACAGTAAAGAGACTAAACAAAGCGCAGTGCAGTGTGCTACAGTGTTTCCAACAGTAAAGAGGCTAAACAAAGCGCAGTGCAGTGTGCTACAGTGTTTCCAACAGTAAAGAGACTAAACAAAGCGCAGTGCAGTGTGCTACAGTGTTTCCAACAGTAAAGAGACTAAACAAAGCGCAGTGCAGTGTGCTACAGTGTTTCCAACAGTAAAGAGACTAAACAAAGCGCAGTGCAGTGTGCTACTGTGTTTCCAACAGTAAAGAGACTAAACAAAGCACAGTGCAGTGTGCTACAGTGTTTCCAACAGTAAAGAGACTAAACAAAGTGCAGTGTGCTACAGTGTTTCCAACAGTAAAGAGACTAAACAAAGCAAGGTGCAGTGTGCTACAGTGTTTCCAACAGTAAAGAGACTAAACAAAGCGCAGTGCAGTGTGCTACAGTGTTTCCAACAGTAAAGAGACTAAACAAAGCACAGTGCAGTGTGCTACAGTGTTTCCAACAGTAAAGAGAGTAAACAAAGCGCAGTGCAGTGTGCTACAGTGTTTCCAACAGTAAAGAGACTAAACAAAGCGCAGTGCAGTGTGCTACAGTGTTTCCAACTAAAGAGACTAAACAAAGCGCAGTGCAGTGTGCTACAGTGTTTCCAACAGTAAAGAGAGTAAACAAAGCGCAGTGCAGTGTGCTACAGTGTTTCCAACAGTAAAGAGACTAAACAAAGCGCAGTGCAGTGTGCTACAGTGTTTCCAACAGTAAAGAGACTAAACAAAGCGCAGTACAGTGTGCTACAGTGTTTCCAACAGTAAAGAGAGTAAACAAAGCGCAGTGCAGTGTGCTACAGTGTTTCCAACAGTAAAGAGACTAAACAAAGCGCAGTGCAGTGTGCTACAGTGTTTCCAACAGTAAAGAGAGTAAACAAAGTGCAGTGCAGTGTGCTACAGTGTTTCCAACAGTAAAGAGACTAAACAAAGCGCAGTACAGTGTGCTACAGTGTTTCCAACAGTAAAGAGACTAAACAAAGCACAGTGCAGTGTGCTACAGTGTTTCCAACAGTAAAGAGAGTAAACAAAGCGCAGTGCAGTGTGCTACAGTGTTTCCAACAGTAAAGAGACTAAACAAAGCGCAGTACAGTGTGCTACAGTGTTTCCAACAGTAAAGAGACTAAACAAAGCGCAGTGCAGTGTGCTACAGTGTTTCCAACAGTAAAGAGACTAAACAAAGCGCAGTGCAGTGTGCTACAGTGTTTCCAACAGTAAAGAGAGTAAACAAAGCGCAGTGCAGTGTGCTACAGTGTTTCCAACAGTAAAGAGACTAAACAAAGCACAGTGCAGTGTGCTACAGTGTTTCCAACAGTAAAGAGACTAAACAAAGCGCAGTGCAGTGTGCTACAGTGTTTCCAACAGTAAAGAGACTAAACAAAGCGCAGTGCAGTGTGCTACAGTGTTTCCAACAGTAAAGAGACTAAACAAAGCGCAGTGCAGTGTGCTACAGTGTTTCCAACAGTAAAGAGACTAAACAAAGCGCAGTGCAGTGTGCTACAGTGTTTCCAACAGTAAAGAGACTAAACAAAGCGCAGTGCAGTGTGCTACAGTGTTTCCAACAGTAAAGAGACTAAACAAAGCGCAGTGCAGTGTGCTACAGTGTTTCCAACAGTAAAGAGACTAAACAAAGCACAGTGCAGTGTGCTACAGTGTTTCCAACAGTAAAGAGACTAAACAAAGCGCAGTGCAGTGTGCTACAGTGTTTCCAACAGTAAAGAGACTAAACAAAGCACAGTGCAGTGTGCTACAGTGTTTCCAACAGTAAAGAGACTAAACAAAGCACAGTGCAGTGTGCTACAGTATTTCCAACAGTAAAGAGACTAAACAAAGCGCAGTGCAGTGTGCTACAGTGTTTCCAACAGTAAAGAGACTAAACAAAGCACAGTGCAGTGTGCTACAGTGTTTCCAACAGTAAAGAGACTAAACAAAGCACAGTGCAGTGTGCTACAGTGTTTCCAACAGTAAAGAGACTAAACAAAGCGCAGTGCAGTGTGCTACAGTGTTTCCAACAGTAGCCCCAGCCAGTGAGGCTCAAATTACACCCACAATCACAAAGGTGTATTACACTACCTTTAAATTATGTGATTTTATTATTTTTATTTATTTATTTGTTTACTTTTGACATGGAGTCATTGTGAGACAGCACCGCAGGCCATAGGGCCACTGGGGTCACTTTAACAGATGATGAAACATATGTTAAATTAATACATTTATGCCAGACTGGGCTGGTCATTACTTGCAAATGGCAAATGAAATGCCGTGAAAGGAAACCGCCTCATATTTAGTTTGAGTATGGTCAATAGGAAGTATGGGAGAAGAAAAGGACCTGTGTTATGATTTTGCGTTTTTTCTGAGCGAGTGAGCCAACAGAGCTAGCGAACGAATATCTACCGTAAATGTAAATATTCATAATACAGCATTCCTCCCTGCCATTACCCCACACAGGGACAAGTACTATAGGCTTCAGTCTAGAGGGCATACATTTTGGTTCCAAGAGGTCTTGTGAAAAGTACAGTTTACACAATCATAACTGATCTTTATGACTATGAGATCGAATGGAATTTATTCTTGGTATTATTCTTCTTCTTATTCTTCTTTTCAGTTTTGGCGAGTATTAAAGGGAATTAATGGGAAACCAAAGCTTGACTAAATTTATTGGCTCAGGGAAGGCACTTTGTGAATAGACTGTTTATGAAATCTTTCACAATCTCATACATTAAGAGGGGGAAGCACCTCCAGATAAGATCACTTATAGATGTGCAGTTGCAATCTGTGTTGTTTCATAAGAGGATGTGATAAACAAGAGAAGCTAAGTTGTATTTCCAGGGGGGCTGTCACGTTTCTCAAACTTTGTGTGGCTGAATACTCCAATTTGATATAGGTAAAAAATTCAACTGTCTATCTCAATTATTAGTATATTTTACTTGAGATATTTCTAGTAATTTCAACATTGTCTGTTTCACAGGTAAATCTTAAGTGTAAAATAAGATCTGATATATTTGTATTATACTGTATATATAACAGACAGAGCATCCACAGAAAGATAGATAGATAGATGTGAGGGCAGTGTACATTCACACACAAAAAAAGTATATTCGTGTACATTAAATTAGTCTTTGCTCATTTCTGTTGCAATGTACACAATATTTTCATTTTAAACGGTAAAAAAGGGCATTGTAAACAGCCTTTTGCTTTTGCTCTGTGACAAAATCATCCACAGCAGACAGCAACATCTGTCCCCAAAGTGAATCAACACGGGTTTGTAAAAGAGGTCATTGTGTGTCCGTCTGAAAAGCCATCTAAACTCTATGAGAGTGTTTGTGTTGGCAAATATATTTTAACAACAGAGGAAGTCCACCCTGTGTCTATGTGTCATATTTCGGCCTGAATAAGCACTGAATAAGTCAGATGGACACCCTACTCTTTCAGTAGCGTGTGGCCTCTTCAGTCTTTTAGTTATGACAGAAAATAATAGTGCCAATAACTGCACCACAACACTACGTCCAAATGAAAGAAATTGCCTTTATATCCAAATACATTTGTAGACCTAGGTCTGGTAGTAAACCTGCATCTTATCCTTCATGTTGTGTTTGCATATTAGCGCCTGTGACACTGTTAGCCTGCATGGGTCAAATATACGCAGAATGTAAAAATGTGAAATGGTATCTGCGCCTATAGGTAGGCAATGATGATAGTCTTCTCGACCGAAACGATTTTTTTATAGATTAAATATTGCATTATATTTTTTCGGCTTTTGTTTCCATTTTTTGGTGTGCGAGTAACTCAATTATTTTGTATCAAATATACGCATGCAGGACATTGGGATTTTGAAGCAATACAGAAATAAAATGTATAGGCTACTCAATATATTATCTTTATCCCAATTCCAAACAATATAATAAAATATAAAACCTCTGCTATATCATATTTAAAACTTTGAAACTGTCATAAATTTTTAATAAAGATGTAACTTATATATATATATACAATTTATTATATTTTTTTAATCCACTATAATGAAGGCATTGGGGCATGAATCATGTTTATCTGTGAAAATTAAACAAGTATATTATTGATATATATTTTTGAAATGAAATTCTCAATTATATTTAATCTTGCTATATTCAAAGGAACCATATAGGCAAAAAGACATAGGCTAAAGAAAATACAGATGATACAAATAAGAAACACGAAACAATTACCACAAATTACACTGGTTTCGTCACTGGATATGGAATAGCCTACAACGGGTCAATTTGACCCAACCCGAACACAGGGGTTAAGTATCCAACGTTTTCTCCACCTGAATGTGCTTTTCATTTGTAGTCAATGTCAGAACACACGCGCGCTCCATCACACATGTCGCAAAGTAGGCTCCTAGAATTGGCCGCCACAATGAAGATATCTGGCTAGCGCTTTGAGGTTTAAACAGAGTCGTCTCAGGTCTTGAACGACAAAAATAAATATTGAATATTTATAACTATATTAGGTTATTTTCCCTCTACAATATTGGTTAACAATAGCGCGTCGACGTTACGCAACGTATCTAACATGTGCGAATGAATGTGATCTGAAAAAGCAGGCTGTCAGTTTTACGCTGATATAAAATACACAACAAGAAAGCGTCACGTTTAAAGATGCCATTATTTGGAATTACAGAACACAAGTTAAACAGTTAATGTCGCGGGGAAATGGATATGAATAAAAGGAGCCTTTACCGGAGGATTGAATGGCTGTTTTTATTGTTAGTTTTATTATGTAGGCCATGCAGGTTATCCATTCGGCCCACAAAAAGGGAAACGTTATTAAAATGAAGTTATTTTGTCTCGACAAGATTACATAATTTGTCTTTATGTCGACCTATCTATTTCTAACAGCAGTGATACATTCTAGACGTGACAGCTTCTAAAGTAGCCTATATCCTGTGGGGAAAAAACACAATGGGTGTGTGATTTGTAAGAACATATAAATAATGTTCTGTTCTGCTTTTGTGGAAGTAGCTAGCCTAGCCTTTAGCCCAAGTGTTAGTTTCCATGTTGTCTATCAAAATGTTGTAGCATAGCTTCTTATGTTTGCTATTTAACAAATGTAGGGATTTACATATTTCTGAAGCTAAAATACGGACAGGCCTTCTTACAGATGAGCAGGCCTAAGCTTTTTTAACAGCTTCCCTACGGAATCTTGACGTAGGCCCTACCCATGATACCACGACAAGATTCAGGGCCACATGAAAAGGTGCAAATAAAATTAAATAGAATGTAAACTATGTAGTCATACCTTCTTGAAATATCTGTTTGAATTTAACGATGCTATTCTTTCCAACTTCGCTTGACATTATACATGTGTTTTGCTTTGCAAAGCATTTCACTGTGCACAGTACAATGTACAGTGTTAATTCAACTCCAATGGTGCAAAGGAACCAGATGTACTCTGTGAGAGTTGATTTACCACTGAACATTTTACTGTGTGGAAACTTTAAATTTATTTATTTATTTAGATAGAGAGCTTGGGATAGATAGATCGATAGATAGATAGAGTCACTTAACTTACCAGCAATAAAGTGTCATCAAAATTTCATCATTGTAATTTCCTGCACGAGATTCTCTCAAAATTAAGCCAAAGTAGAGCTTGTCAATTTGACAGTTAACATAAAAATTAGGCTAAGGACTTGCGTGGATACTATATGCCTACAATGAATGACCTATCAAGAAAATTCGAAGCACATGTCAGGTGCACTGTAATACAGATAGGTGTAGCAGGTAGGTAGTAGGCTATTTGCCGAAACACATCGCTTTGCCAGAGACCAGAAACCTGCATTTTCTGCAAGTCCATAGTGCTTTAAGCTATAAGTAAATAAATAATGCATTTGAGGAAGGCGGACAGAGACATTTTCGTTTTTGAATATAATATTGTGGATTTGCTGACTTGTATAGGACTACAGGAAAATCAACCACCAATAGCTATAAGGCTACTCCTCCGTATATCAGGCTAAATAACATAAGCTATCCTAATTTAATTGACTAGATGTTTACTCAAGACATTGAGGAGACATTATAAAACATTTAATATTTCATTGACGTAAATAAAATATCAGGTTGTTTGATTTTAAATGTTTAGTAGGCTATGCCTACTTTAGTGATCCACAGTGCTGTGCATCTCTCCTTGCATTTCAACAGGGAGAACATAATGATCTAAACTACCAATTAAAATATCAGTTGTTACATGTAGGCTACTTTTTATCCTTTTGTTTCACAATTTGTGAATTCATATTGCTTCGGTTATTGAATGTCGGAGGCGAACAAAAGAAGGGGAAAGGGTGTAGGTTAATTAATTGTGGGGCTTTGCTATTATTTGTCTGAACAACCGCGCTGCACAACGAAAATAAAGTTCAATATAAATCCCACCGGTCACATTGGGCAGTATAGGCTATGTCGTGGCTTTGAAATTGCGCTATCGTAACCTGACATCTCTAAATATAATTTAATTAAGTTCTATACGAGAATGAATGTATCCCTCGCAGAGGGAAACATATGGTGCACGGATTTAAGTGTCAAAAAATGCAGCATTTGAAATGGTAATTTTCTATCATTAAATCTGAAATGTGATCTAGAACAACAACTGGAACATGTCTCCAAGGTAGAGAAAATAATTTCACTGATTAAGTGCCATTATGCGTGTCAAGCGCACTCTATTAACGTGTATAAAGAAATTGTCCTTGACGTGTAAAATCTTACCAAAAATATACAGGCATTCACGGGATAGTAAAGATGTACTTATAAACTGGGAAATTACTATTCCATGTTAAAGTTGTAAATCCTATGAAAATAAAATGGTACATTCGTCTTTAGTATAAGGTAACAGAATAGTCGTGACTAAAAAATTGCAGCTTTTAACATTGAATCTTTAAATTGTGTTTTAGTGAATAGTACCACTTAAATCATCATTCTTGTGTAGGTCGATCAACAAAACGTATTCCTGAAAAAAATATATAATGACACAATTTAAATTCCCAGCATCAATTTAGTGTTAGTACTTGTAAAGTCATTGAATAAGAAAACATGAATGCACAGAAATCTGTGTGCGTGTGCGCGGGTGTGCGTATAATTTGCGTGTTTCTAATTTTGGACAAGCTTAAGTTTACAAGAATTCACAAGTACACACAGGATTGACTTTGTAAGTGTTGAGTGTTAGTGGGTTCGTGGATGTCCCTCGTTCCGTGAATGTGCAGCACGCCATTATTTAGGTTATATCAACCTGCCTGACCCATTACAAACATTGCAGCATTGTTAGCCTATGATAAATCTCATTCCGTTGCGAATTCTCGGGCCGTAGTGGAATTCATTAATCATTACAACACTTGTTGGATGTTGCATCGAAAAGTTTCACAGTACGCTACATGTTTGCAAATTAGCATACTCTTAATTTAGCACATCAGTTTACATAAATTATATAGAATATTCAAAACGGATTGGTCCGTTGGAAATAGGTTTTACTTTTCAATTAAATTCTATATTTAAAATATATATTTTAATAAAAAATTTGTTTTAGTGCTTAAAAGGCATTCTCTTTCCCGCTGTTTAATCAAGCCGAGTCAATTTTAGAGCCACTACTGGTCTGAAAACTGTAATGACAGTAAAATATGAATATGAAATGTATCATATTCTCTAACTACACCTGCATAAACGTAAGTATATTTTGGCCTTGTACATAATGAAAATAAAATTGTCTAATCTAACCGCCATAATCTAACCCACTCTAATCTAGTTTATAGTTCTTATACTGATTTAAATAAAACTTCAAAAAAATATTTGTAGTCGAAATGGTATACACATCAGGCTCCATCAACATTTTTATACATCTATTGAGTCTGTTAAGTATTTTCCTCGATAATAGTTACAAAAGCTACAGTTCTTTCAACCAGTTATGTCATTTTTGTTACTGATATTCTACATATGAACGCTTTACCACCCAAAGTAATAAATACATTATTTTCTCCTATGATCACCTTGATGATGGAACACTTTGTAAAAAGAAACAAAGAAACGCACTCCTGCCAATTATGTTTGCGCTGCATATTCTGCACAGGCTAAAACACTTAAAGTAGGTTTCAGTGCACGGAAGTCGTGTTTCCTTTCTGTGTACGATACAAGTTGTCATCCCCAAAACTGAGCTGCAATTTAGAATTTGCCACGTGCACAGAATTGAGTAAGGGTAGGCCTATGTGGTATAACAATTCGGCCTCAGCGAGCAATGCTGTTCCCAGGGGGAGTGGTATAAGCTTTCGGTAAGGAGTCGTAACTCTTTCTTTTTGAACATAAGCATGACTACATTATACAGTAATTAATTCATTTATTATTTTCTGGAAAATCACAGGTGACTCAAAATCAACTGATTAAAGGATATGTAGCGAGCACAAGACACATAGTGAAACACACATTAATTTCCAGGGGACTAGATAATTAAATATATTATCCAATTCAGTGTTAAAAAACGTCTTTAAAAACATATTGCGGCCTACCATAAGAATCCAATAATTCAGTGCGGAATTTGTTGTCAGAACTTAATATACCAACTTGTCCAGTGAAGCGTGGTCGCCTAAAAACAGATCATGCTACAAGTGCATTTATTGTAATGCTTAAGAACTACTGATTCGCTTTCTATTTTGGCATTATTTCATTTTCATCATATGTAGGCTACTTAGGTCAATAGATAGACTACTAGTTGTATTTAAATGACCTGCGGTGGAATACAATCTTTGTGATTTACCTCTGGAATGTATGTGGAAAAGGGTTACCAAACAGCAGTACAATATATATTTGATTAAATACATTGAAGGTCTATACTAAATACAATGCGGAAATTATTCTTGGTAATTTTACGACTGTGCTTAAAATAGGAGGCAAGCAGATCTAGTCTAGTTGTGAAACACCTGCTTGCTGTAAGATGTAAGCCACCTAAATTTGCACGACCAGTTTTGCTCAAATCGCCCACAGTGCGTTACAGAATTAATAAATTATAGGCCCACAGTGCGTTACAGAATTAATAAATTATAGGCCTATATTGAGGTTCTGTTTGACACTGTTTTCCAAATGGGAAATCAATAATAAAAATTGTCATGCCTGTTTTTAAAACGCTAGTCATTTTTAAACATGTTAATACCTATCCAAAGTATTTTGCTATAGGTATCAGCCCAACTCATCATTGAGTAAAATCAGATTCATTAATTACATTGTTGTCTGCGGATGTATGTATTCGATTACTAATAAATGAAAAAATGTTGTCATTAAAACAACTATAAATGTAGATGTATTGTGAAATCTATGGACAATAGTGGATGGCCAGACCATCGTTGATTAAATAATGTAGGTCTATACATCTTAGCTAATGCACCCTAGCAAACAACAGGGTGGTCCCATATAAACACACTAGGGTGTTAAATGTAGCTACACCACAATTTTGCAGTGTAGCAATGGCAAATGTAAATTGTAGCCTATAGAATCTCCGGCATGTCTCAATATTAAAACGGGGCGTCATGACGACTTGAGTTTGTTCGTATAAAGCGAATAAGATAGGCTACAAATAGGTTTTAAAATGTACAAGAAGATGACAGACATTTTGCAAGGTGCGTCACATGCTCTCTCTCTCTCTCTCTCTCAAGTGTTTTGAAGTTATAGTTCAATTTAAAGAATTGGAACTCTCGCCTTAAAAGGTTTTACACAATCACTGCAGAATAACTGTGGTTTGTTGTTCTCATCACATATCAAGTATCCACGCGGTTTCTGGTCATATATTTTGAACGTAGGGTTAATAAAAACCAACGTGGGTGTTTGTATTCAGTTCGAATGATGTTATACTATGTCAGATACCTCCTCATGCAGGTATGCCACGGATATGCCGTGACAAGGCATGGGGGATTGACTATTGAAATAGCCTTTCCAAAACTTTCAGATCTGTGTTTCACCTGACAAATTTTTTCTTGAAAGCCTTAAAAAGTGCCCTGTCTGTATATTGCCTGTAGGAGGGGAACAGTGAATAGCGACATTGTGATAGCCTGCTGGCAACCCTCATCGCTCGCAGATGCGTAAATGTATGCGATAGGTGATCTAGTGCCCTGTCCTCCTGGTGGGTATTACATCGAATTCCTCCATATCACGCAAAATGTGACCGAAATACTTTTGTTCATTGTTTTGCCAATAAGCCTAATATGGCCGTGGTTGCCATAACAAAGATATATTTTGTGACTTGGAGAAAAGGTTACACTGATGGTCACTTGTCAGGAGTCTTGTGACAGGTAAACGTCGCCAAAATATAATCATACAATTATTAAACTTTTTAAGTAATGCGAAACATAGCATGCAGATTTGTATGTAGCCTACCTTATGATTTATTCGTTTTAAGCGCATTTAAGAGAGAGAGAGAGAGAGAGAGAGAGAGAGAGAGAGAGAGAGAGAGAGAGAGAGAGAGTAACACCCTGATGTTATACAGTCTCAGGTCTTCGGGCATAATTTAATAATTTAGTGCAGTGCATTCTGCATAGTGTCATCCACCGTAGAAATATTCACTATATGTCCAATTATGTCTCGTACATCTAACAGTGAGCTACAGTACCATACGCGTAGGCCTCTTCAATTATGGGAGACTATTGCTGAAGAGATATACTTTAGCATGCAAAACTGCGTACTGTATAACAGTTATCAAATCCGCTCTTTTCGGTAGCAAATAATAATAATAATAATAATAATAATACACATACGATGACAATGATGACGCATATTTATGCTTCCCTAAAACTCCTCGCCCTGACTCAGAAGCGGAGGCCTCGATTTCCCAGGCTAAGCGAGTAGCCTACTAGTTGGCCTACTGTAGTACACTTCGACGGCTGTTATCAGCATTAAAAAATGAACGCAATTGGGAAACACAAATCATTTGGTGCATGTCAAATATGGGAAGATAAAACTGCCAATTACTAGACATATGTGATAGCAATGATGGTAGTCTTATTAAGATGTAGCTACAGCTGCAGTAGCTGTATGTGTAGAGAACAACACAGTTCCCAGTTTACTAATATCTTATCTTTTACATTCACTTTAGGGTTTAGATTGATCTAAAGACATGGTATTACACCCTTTGCTGTGTGAAAATGGCTATATATGAATATAGGCTATGTCTGATTTAAACTACACAGTTTTAGCTTCATGAAATTCAATCTCATAATAACAACAGCAGCAGCAATAGGCCTACTACTACTACTGCTACAATAATAATAATAATAATAATAATAATAGTTTTTCCAAGCGAATTGTGTCACACGAGATGTAATTTGCTTGAGAACTAGTCAAAACTGGCAATTTACTCGACAGCCGATTAAGGATCTATAAGCTACTTACTGGCCTACGTCCTATAAAGCATACCTGATCAGGTAGGCCAGTAGCCTAGATCCTAAATAGGCTCTCAGTAAATTGCCAGTTTTGCCTAGTATTATTTGTGAATAAATATTATTTCGCCATAGATGTGAGCTACCATTAATTTAAACTATATATTTTGGTTACCAAGAGAAGATAAAATGACAAATATTACATGGTATTTAGTGTGACGAATAATATTGGAATAGTTTCAGAGAGTAGTGCTAAGCGCAAATCCGTTTAATAATTTACATTAGATTCTGTGCGACTGCCCAATTCCCCATGGGGAGAGGGGGGGGGGGATGCAAAGGAACACTATACGAACCTTTAAACGCATCGAAATGCATTACCTAAAATAGTTTGGACGGTTTTATTTCTCATTGTCATTTAGTTATTACAATTAGGCTTTGGGGAATCTCAATGTCGTCATGGCAGATTATTATTACCTTTATTTTCGATAAACAATAACACTAAAATAAAGTAAAAATCGTCGAGCCTAAATTGAAACATGTTTTGGCCTGTAAAATAGGTCTGTGCGTACCCTACACAAATTCAGTGAGAATAGATTTTTTAGCTTCGCCATTGTAAAAGCAACGGCGCAGAAAACCAGCAATAAAAGTTTATTTTTCAAGTCGTAACAGTTGACACATTATGCCACTTTTTTAAAGGGTACTCATTCAAAATATCACAGCTAAAGGTTATGCGATAAATTTTCAACTGTCTTATAAGAAAACAAGCTTATACGATCTGTTTTAAGCAGGCCTACGCGCATGGCATCACATGTTTAACAGTCGTAAGTAGGCTAGTAGTAGGCCTATGTGCAGTCATAGAATCCCACACTTCTAACGTAAAATTTAGGATTAGATGACTGCCATAATAATAATAATAATAATAATAATAATAAGACAATGCAATTATTGTAAAAGAGATTACACCTTATTAGCTAAAACATGGCGTGAAAAAGTATATAAATGCATTTGATGTGTGTACACACTTTTACGAATGGAAGTATGAAAGTTGGACTTGAATAATACCAGTATGTTTTATATGTTTAATTGTTTCAGTTAACAAAATAGTTAGAAACTATTAGAAAACAGATACATTTTAATCAGAGTTGGGTCTTCTCAGGTTCTTAGACAGTTCACTTGAGAGTGCTGAACTTATATACACTTTCAAATCGATAAACGTATCAGTCCCACAGTCATACAAAAGGTCACAGACTACCTCTAGATGTGTTAAAAGTGCTGAAAAGTCTTACCGGTCCCCTATAAACCCAGCCAGAAAAAAGCAGTAACGGCTCTATTCACAACGTCACCGGGAGCGCTGTCGTTTTCCAAGATAGGTTAACAGGAAACACAGAGCTCGAATGTCTACGGAAACATTTAAGAGTTAGGTGTTTAACAGTCCATACATTCACAAACAGTAGGGTATTTGTCATCAATAGTCCAACACAGAGGGGTCTCTGTCAAAACATGGATACCATGAGGCAGTTTACAATGATTGATCCTTTTAGAGCAGTCCGGTGTATTTTTTCTTCTTTCCCTTCAAATCTAAATCAAACAATTGTCTCTTTTTGTGGAAAAATAAATACGTTGAAACTCAAAATTGTTGTCCCTTTTCTCATTGATTTGCAGCGCAGGCGGACAGCGTCCATGCCGGGAGACAATATGCGTAGGGATAATAATACGGGGACTGCAGGGAGAGTAGCGGGGGCCTGAGAAGCTCTCCTGGGTTGTACTGTCTCTGGTCGTCCCGCACCAAAACTTTCACGGCCACTTTTTTTGCAGCTGGAGCCGATGCCATCAAATCGGCGGCCATCTGTCGACGTTTGGTTTTGTATCTGCGGTTCTGGAACCATATTTTAACCTGGGTCTCTGTCAGCTTCAAGGAGGCCGCGAGATCGGCCCTCTCCGGTCCGGATAAGTACCTCTGGTGATTGAATCGCCGCTCGAGCTCGAACACTTGCGCGTGAGAGAACGCAGCCCGCGACCGCTTCTTCCTCTGTTTGGGCTGATCCGTACTCTTATCGCAGCTCGACTCATCCAGGAGGTTGCAATCTGAAAGAAAGGTATCAATATTATCTTCGGTGTACGTTGCTTTACATTGATTTGCGAAATGTAGTCCCATATCGTAATCACGAGCAGTCTCTCAAGCCTTTACGCAACGTTGCTTATTAGCTTAAATATTTGACAGACAATAAATTATTAACAAATTAAACAAAACATTTATCATTTCAAGAAATGAGCAAATGCAGCAATTAACTACAACATAAACGTAAGCGAATACAATAAACAGTACACTTAAAACTGATGCATGTTTAAAATGTTGCGCCCAAAATGTAAACTTGTAATAGGCTACATGCGTCAACAGGTAATCTGTGTGCAATACAACATTACCTTTCTGAGTAGTTACTTTGGGATACAGAATTCCGAATATTGATGAACATAAAATTACAGAGCACAATTAATATGTAGCAAAACGAAGTGTACTCTGTGCTGAAACACACAAGCGCGCGCACGCACGCACACCCACCCACCCAAATGTGTTGCTTGTAATGCCCGATGCCATTAAGAGTTATTTTCAAGTTTGGTAACATAATTTTGACGATGGGACGTTCTGATTATTATGCTGCAATTCTTTATAGCAACGGCACTCACCGGATACATTAGCGGAAAGTTCGCAGTCGCTTAAGCCTTTAGTGTTCTCGACAGCAGTGGACTCGTGATCCGTTTCGTCTTGTATACTGCCTTCCAGTGCATCTGAAGCCGAGCGCTCCATGTCTTTCTCCGATTTACAAACGGGCAGCGACTTGTTGTCATTCTCCTCACTGAGACCCGAATCCGAGTCATAACTTTTCCGATCGCTGGCCATGCAAGCCCCCTCTTCACTCTTACAGGGAGATGACAAATCCTCCGTGCCTGTGTCCAGATCTCCGAATATTTTCCAACAAGTTGCCTTGGGGAAGCATACTTCCAAATCTTTTAAATGTCGGCTCTCCTCTTTTTTGTTCAAAATAGCTTGGATGGAGAAAGGCGTCAAGGTGTTGCTGCGAACGGCCATTTTAATTCAAAAGTCTCTTATTTTAAAACCACAGATATATTGGGATTAGTTCAACCGCATTTTACTCCTCAATGGCCGATATATCCACTTATTTTCGCAAGCTGGGCGAGGGGTCTCATTGCGCCTTCACAGCTTTTAGGATGGTAAGGAGGCTGCGCGATGTTTTCTCTCGCTCAGTTCTTCACCGCTGGCACGCTTTTCTCAAGTCCAGATCTTTCTTCGTTTCCTGCCCCTTTTCACCCAGTTCTGCTGTCGTACCTCACCTGTGACTGACAGCAATCCCTCACCGTTTCCTATTGGACAAGTCGAGGGAAAGGGTCGCTCGCTGATTGGCCACTCAAAACTACGAAATACTAATAACATGTCAGGACCCTTAATACTGTTTTAAACGCCTTAACCCTTTGCCTCCCGAAATGAATACATAACCAACACCGAACAGCAGAAAAAGGCTCAATCAAATGAATGTGCTAGGTTCTATTTATTTTATCTTATATTTTATTTATTTATTTATTTATTTATTTATTTATTTATTTATTTATTTCAAAATATCATGGACCAGAGTAAAAGACAAGACATGCATCAATTTATATTGTGCATAAATACGTATGAGTTATTTCTTATGGTATATTACACAATACCACAACACAACACATAAGTCATATTATTACTATAACCGTAATTTTTTATGCATTTGAAGATTAATCAACACTTAAAACCATTGGTAGCGTAGTTGGCTAGTCTGTGGCGATGTTCGTCTGTCTCTGTGCTCATCTCCTCCCTTCCGCTATATGTGCAAGGTAGGTCAAGCAATGAGAACAATTACCTGTTTTGAAAATGTGTTCAAACAGGCTGCATGGCTGTTTCAATCAGATCCCAAAGAAGAGAGGAATGGTTCAAGGTAAAAAAGATTCACTTTATTGATTGTCTTATGACCAAATTATCCAAAAACAAACGGTTTATCATTTGATTGTTAGAATAATAATAATAATAATAATAATACTGAAATACAATTTTTTTTAAATTTCATATATGTTGAATTCAACAACACTAAAATTACAAATATTTCGTTGCTTATTGCCTCTGTATAGATAACCAGTGTAGCCTATTCTTCGATCATTTTTGTTGTTGATGATTATACATTAGGCTACTGCTATAATGATCTCTTGAAGTAATATTCATAATAAGACAGAAATGTAAACTAGTATGTTCTATTTATTTTTCGAAACGTTCTGTGGCAATTCCGTAGTCGCAGGAGCTACAGTGAATAAAATATAATTGAACCAAAAGGTTTAAAACGTATAAGACTGCGTCAACGATTCAATCCAACTGCAAAACGATGAGGTCTAAACAGCAAACAAGGAAACACATACAATGGAATGAAATAATAAAGACAGCTTACAAAATTAATAAATTAAGATATTTAAAGACAAGTAGCAGTAACTCTTATTTAAAAAAAATATGTTATTATTATTTCAAATATCTTACCAAATCATTTAAATCCAAATCCGGTCTCTTCTTACCGTGAAATTCGTAAGCATACTACATTCCATTTAACATAGCGTTTTTACGGCACTCAGCACATTACTGGAAGAATATGACTATAACATTTTTAAATATAGAGACGCGTATTGGCCAATGTAGCCGAACTGATGCACCTTTATTTTGTTTTGTGAAATAGCCATTTGTACATTGGGTATACATCAGGTAAAGTACACAAATAACGGTAGGCCTGTGTGTAAAAATATGTATCCTACTGATGAAATTTCACAACAACAGTTATTTACACATGAATTATAATGAATCAAATATGGATATTATAATACAATTTTTCACTAAATATTTTCAGTCTAACCAGCATGTGGAGAGGAGAAAAGTTATTTGTGCTATGGCATGTATTATACGGTAGCCTAAAAATTATAAAATTATTTCACCTGACTGTTTTTCTCGTAGTAGCCAATGTTAACGAGTAATTAATTAATTAGTAGCATACGTTTTTGTTTGTCTAGCCTGTTTTTCAAAAATACGTTTATTATTATTATTATTATTATTATTATTATTATTATTATTATTATATTGTGACATAATTCGTTATAGCCTAACCCGTTACATTATGTTGCAGTTAGGCTATGTCATACCATCTACAGACTCGTCTTGCGTATTAATCTTGTATAAAGATGGAGATATCATAATTGAGATGTGTGTATGATTTTTTATTTTAGCTGAATTATTTAAGGCAACATCTGATTTTTCTGAAGCTTAAAGTGAAGAAAATTGAAAGAGAGAAACGAACCGATATTCTTCTTCTTCTTCTTCTTCTTCTTCTTCTTCTTCTTATTATTATTATTATTATTATTATTATTATTATTATTATTATTATTATCCTACACACGTTTAACAGCCAGTTGCAATTCAGTAGCTAATATCACGGGGATGCGCGCAACGGCTGTATATTATACTACGTGTAATGTGGCCTACGGTACATTCATGTATACAGGTTATGGTTATATTTGATATATTTTTATACATTTTACGTTACTTTTTCCAGTTCAGGTAAGTGTAGGCCAAAAGTATTTTCTATTTATTCAACTGTAGGAGCCATCTACTTCTACTACTTCTACTACTACTACTTCTACTACTACTACTACTAATAATAATAATAATAATTATTATTATTATTATTATAATTATAATAATAATAATAATACCTTTATTATTACCATAGCAACCCAATTTCAGAATTTGTAGCTACAACTGATTAGCCTGTGCAGCACAAATGCATGTAGGTATATTGACAACAATACACGCATTATACTTAAATATCTTATTTTTATTGGGTTAAAGTACATGGGTTAAAGGGTTATTAGTGACCTATTTGGCTATTCTGCCATCTAGCGTTCATATAGTACACACTTATTTTGTTTTTACATGAACTACACTGTTCGTCATTTAGTTAGTGAGTTAGTAGCCTACTTGGATATATAATTGAAAATAGCGTATATTATGTTTTTTTTATTTCCCCCCAAAATGCTGAAAGAATAGTTTTTGTTTCACGACCAGCCACTTTGTGGGAATCAATCAATTTTATTACAACAACAATGAAGCAACTTTTAGTCAGATTTCTCAATTGTAAAGAATGCAATTGTAAGCACCAATCCAACACCGGTGTGCACGTTTATTTATAATGAATAATTGTTCATGTGATTTATTAACTAAATGACTTTGGCATCTGTCCTTTATGTGAAGATGTAGTAGTAGCACCCAGAAATACAATTTACAATCCCACTGATTTTTCATTTCAGGAGCAGGCTATTCCAGGCAAAGTGTAGGACAAGAAATTCAACGTTTCAGATATCCAGTCACTAAAATTTAAAGTTGATCGTTTATCAAATTTAAATTTAAAATTAAAATCCAATTCATCACTGGTCGTCACAATGTGTTATTATTGTATGACATGAACTGGTAACCCAGAGGACCGTAATTTACCCATCATGCACCTAGAAACAATAATAATAATAATAATAATAATAATAATAATACTTATTATTATTATTATTATTATTTAATTATTTTTAATAGTATTTTTATATTAGAAGTATTACAAGATTACAATTAGAGCTTACCAAACATCACCATCTATTGCTCATTGTTTCACTATAAGAGTATGAACATACAGCCATATGTGTACTATATGTATGGTATTTAAATGCACAGCATGCAAGGAATGTGAACGGCTTTTGAATGTGTGAAGTGTGCATTGGGAGTGTATTTTTCTTTGTGTGAATCACCTTAGACGTGCACTTAATCTTTTCACAAAGATATATATCACTTCTACATCTGAAGACTTACTGAGATATTTAAAGTACTAGAGATATATAAAGTAAACTGATGGCTTCTTACTGACACCTGTGCGACTGCAGAGTAATCCATCTTTTGTGTAAATGTGAAATGGCTGATTTACAAGGGCAACACAAATGACGTGGAGGGAGAACGGTGGAAAAGAGGGAAAGGGAGCGAGAGTGAAGAATGAAATTGAGGGGTGTTCTTTCAGTACAGAACACCCCCGAGTATTTTCCCTCCTCGTGGACATGCCGATGAACAGCACATCAGGGATGGAAATGAAGCATGCTGATGCATTACATTTTACAGGTAGGGAAACATTGCTGCAGCTTTAGTGCTAAAATGTTTAATGACTTTGACTGCGGTCCTGTTAGCATCCATCCATCCAGAAAGACAAAGGGAGTGAGAGATGGGAAACAGATAGATAACAGTGACGGTCTATTGATTGCCACACCCATGATGACAAACAAGAAACAAGCAATCAGGTTTTGCCTGGAAAAATAAATGGTAGCTTAAATAAGTACATTTGTAAAATTAGATATTTACCGAAACAATCCAGTGTAAGTGCAATACTCAAAGGAAGTTGCTCTGGATGGGTTCTACGGTCTGATATCAAATCCGAAGTGTACCAGTGATGACTGTGGCCAGCAGGCTTGCAGGGCGATGCACAATTGGCTGTAGCATGGACTATGGCTGGGAAGATTTCAGCCATCTGGATTAACCTGTACTGTGGACATGCTTGTTTTTGGCCCCGGGAGTGTAATTGGGCATTCTGATTTTGGACAAAAATGAGGGGAGCTCAATTACCGCCGCGCTGCACTGATACCGCCCACTCCCACTCCTATGCTCTCTGACGCGGCTGCTCCGTAAAACACACTCCAAACTAAACACAGACGTTCTAAGGGAGGGACAGCAGGTATTTTGGCTTTCCTGGCAGGAAAAGGGGGAGCCGGGCACTCTGTCACCACAGTAGATTGCAGCTCTTATAGTGTCAGATAATGCAAAACGTGTCAAATTAAAATAATGGTGCTGGAGTCATCTCGGGTAAAGGGTGTATGCCGAGGCAAAGAATGCTGCATTGTAGTGCTCTTTTCACCTGTGTAATTTAATGCAGACAAACTGCTTTGCTTCTCAAGCACTGATGGCTGACTCTCCTGTATGAAGACATACATTGGCAGCCACACCCTGGCTTGTAACTATGACAACAGATCTATATTTCCCTCTAGTCTTACCTTTGTGCTTTAACCTCTGAGGTAACTGTTTTTTCTGGAGGATAAATGAGGCTTTGTGTGTGTGTGTGTGTGTGCGTGTGTGTGTGTGTGTGTGTGTGTGTGTGTGTGTGTGTGTGTGTGCACGTGTGTGTAACACAGTTGTTATGTGTTGTCTGTTCCAGTTACAGTTGAGCAAATTGTGTTCAGATGGATAAATGCACAACAGTATTTCCAAGTGCATCAATTCTGAAATCTTCTGTTTCTCCTTCCAAATATTAAACCTTAAAAGGCACTTTTGTAATGCCATCAAACAAGATCCACAGTGATATATACATATACGTGTGTGTGTGTGTGTGTGTGTGTAAGTCTGCTTTTACTTTCCTAAGAGCTCAGAACTCCTAGTCTTTTGAAGAGAAATGATCTGTGCATGCATTGGACACTAAAGAGAGCTGTGCTTTTGGGCAGTGCCCTAACACTTTAATCTGAACCTTGTGAAGCAGGAGAAAAACAGGCACACTACTTCTTGGAATCCATTCAAAAATACTCAAAAAGCATTGGCTACATTACCAACAGCCATTCAACAGAAAGGAGGCCCCTGGTTTAACAACAGGGACTGTTTCAGTCCAGTTCATTTGTGTAGATAGTGGGAGAGTGATTTATGGCTGATTTCACAAATCTGTTCTCCTGACAAATTATTTCTCGTCTGCCTTTTGGCACACACAAGCTAATGCTCACCACCACTAGAATACATTTATAAATGCTTCCATTTCTCATGTCTCACTCCATGTGGCTCTCTGACCAGTGTTGTTTTATGCTGGTTCATCAATAGAAAAGTATGTAACCCATAGGAAATCTGGTGCATCACTTATGCAGCTGTTGATTTAGGGAGACATTGCGGCTCTCCAAGTTCAGGTATTTTAAGGCGCTGGTATTATGCAAACTATCGCTTGGACGCCACTCTGTGAACAGACTGGCCAAGCGTGATTCAAGCTGAAGCACATTTACTGCTCAAAGCAGCTCATCACCACAAGACCAGAAATGAAACGTGACACTTAAAATTCTTCATTTAGAGGTGGAATTTTGATGGCACACATTCAAGTACTCTGAATTTACACACACACACACACACACACACACACACACACACACACACACACACGCGCGCGCGCATACACACGCAGGCAGGCACGCACACATGCTCTTGAGCACTCAAACACATGTAGATACACAAATGCATCTGTATCAGGGTTGGGACAAATTCTGAATTGATTTGTGAATTTCATTGTAAATTTGCATTCAATTTATGAATTTGAATTTGAATTGGCTCCGCACACAAGAAACATAATTTGAATTTGAGTTTCAGGAAGTAGAATTGCAATTAATGAAATTCAATGAAATTCAAATGTTTCATATATTGCACTCATGTATGAACTCATGGTGATCAGATGCAACCAATCTGAATGAATGACAAGGCCCACACAGTCATAAAAAAGCTGGGAATGTTATGTAATTTGGAATTATGTAAATAATAATAAAGTTTATTTATATAGCACCTTTCATAGCAGCCCAAAGTGCTTCACACTACGGAAATAATTATAATAAACATTTAAAACAGAAAAATATTGGATAAAACAATATTACATTAAATGAACACAATAAAAACTAACCTGTAGGACTTTTGGAGATTAAAGTATTAAAGGGTAACAAAACACGTTGGTTTCGCTAGACCCCGCCCCCTTTTGAAATTCTAAAAATGCCAAAATCTGGGTGTGAAAAGGTAATAATATAGGGGCTGAGCTCCAGGTATCAAACCACGCCCCAGAATTATTTTTTCATTAGTAGCCAAAAGCTCATTTCTACAGCGCAAAGCAGCTGCTTTGGTCTACTCTCTCTCTCTCGCTCTCTCACTCATACACACAAAATATGCTTGCTCAAGCTGCTGCTGAGCCCCCATTTGAGCTTATAATGCTGCGGTAAGCTACTTGCTAAGCTAGACTGAAAAAGGAACTATCAAAAAAAAAAAAGGAACTATCAAGCTAACTATAAAAAATATATACCAAAAAGAAATAGGCTACTATAACTAGAATATTCAAAAAAGTTAAACTGTAAGCTAGCTATATCGCTTGCTCGCTCTCTCTATCTTCTCTCCACGCAGATCAACTGCTGCGATGCTGGCCCTTGCTCCAAAACCTCAGGGTGTAGCCACCAAACTATTGGTGGGTGTAGCTGTACAGGTTTCTATTTCGTCACTGGGAGGAATACGTCAGCTGGATGAAATTTATGGCCAATCACAGATGTAACGTGCAGTACTTAATGTTTTACCACTAAAGACACTTTTGAGCCAGATTCTTAAAGTTTACGCTTTTTTGCGCTGACTCCAGTAATTGATCAAGATTTGGACCAGGATCAATCAGTAATACTTAGAAAAAAACAAATGTATCAGTTATCATCTAAAATAAGTTGTTTTAGTGCTTCGTTACTTTTTAAAAGAATACCCTGGAAAGAATTGTACATTACATACTGTATTTTAAACTCTAAACTTGTCATGGTGTAAATCTATGTCACAAACCAGCCAACTGGAGGCTGAGTGACTGTTGTTATGCAAATGCTTACAGAGAAAGAATTTGCCCCCTCGGATTTCCATATCTTTCATTATCCTGCTAAAATTGAGTCATGGAAATTCTGTCAAATGTTTTGGTCATGTCATGGAAAATTTAATGAGTGAAAATGTGTGAGTACCCTGGATTCATTTATGATTGCAGTAAACAAAATTTTGTTACAAATCTATTTCTCTCTTAGTTTTTAATGTGTTAATGTTTTCACGTGCTTTTATTATTTTACAGTTATGTCAAAATGTCAAAATTACACAATAAGTAATAATAAAAACAAGGCAATATATAGGGCTCTATCTCTTGACGATCTTAACGCATGATCTAAAACGCATGGCGCATTTAGGACGTAAGTTAGACGGCGTGTTATTTGAGCGCTAACGGAGCAAGTTGCAAATGGGCTGAACTTAGTCTCTTCATTAATTATAGGTGTGTTTTGGGCATAACATGCAATAAACCAATCAAAATGTCATATCCCATTCCCTTTAAAAGCCACCTGTGTCCACACTTTGGCAGATGGTGGATTTCCGACAGCGCAAAGAACAGTTTAGCCACGAGGATGAAAAAAGACATTCTCGTGCGGGTAGTTAAAGCGCGCAAGCAAGGAATAGGCTATATGGATCAATATTATGATCAATATTATTTGGACGAACCATTATGACGTGTTTTGATATACACAATAATAATCTTTCACGTTTGGGTTTAACACCAGCACGGGTTCCTGACCAAACTATTTTCCAGAAATATAATAATGAGAAAAATGTTTTCTATTAGCTTACACCAGTGCTATTATTTTTTAAAATATATGCGGTTTAATTTAGTTATAACACCTGCAACAGCAGAGCATATAAGCTACCAGAACTTGGCTTCTCTGTCAGCTTAGAAAACGCCAAATTAGCCTGCTTGTTGAACAAATTTTGTTTGATCATACAATAAAGCAATGTCAAACACCAATTTCATGAGGTTGTTTTCACAGCAGACAGATCACAGGCAATGAATTTCGGCTATTGAAGTTCAAGCTTCATCCAAAATTCATATTACTCAAATATGAATCCCTAAAATTTATCCTGAAACTGATTTTTAACTAGATTAAATTTGTGTTAAATTTTTTGTATCCGTATGAATGTTTATGGATGTTTATTTGTTTTATGCTGCCCTCTTGGCCAGGTCTCTCTTGTAAAAGAGATTTTAATCTCAATGAGACCTGGTTAAATAAAAAAAATTCACAATGTAATCTTGATACTTTATGCATGCTTGTGCGCACCCCTGTGTGTAACAGACAGGAGGGTGTACGCATGTTGTTCACACGTCTATGTAGACGCACTTATATTGCTCCATTAAAATAACATTGAAACAACTGCAACAAGACTTAAGACCAGGTTTGCAGTGGTTTTAGTGCAATGCTTTTTGCTACCTCAAGATAGCAATATGCCAAAAATGATCCTGGCCACACCTCATCTTAAGACAAAACCTGTTATGGTTTTCTAAACTGGTTTGGACCCAAACGCAAGACTCGGAGACAGACTCAGCTTGAAGCTCCAGAGGAGCGCTTTATTGAACAAACAAGGGAACAAGGAAGGCAAGGTGAGGGTCAGGATACGGGGTGAGCGCTAACAAAGGGGCAGAGCAGATGAGGGGTAGCTGGAGAGGAGCAGGGTGAGACAATGTAACAGAGAGAGGTTTGGTATAGATAAAAGTGAACATGACCACGTGAGACAGTGTAACAGAGAGAGGTTTGGTATAGAAAAAAGTGAACATGACCACATGAGACAGTGTAACAGAGAGAGGTTTGGTATAGAAAAAAGTGAACATGACCACGTGAGACAGTGTAACAGAGAGAGGTTTGGTATAGAGAAAAGTGAACATGACCACGTGAGACAGTGTAACAGAGAGAGGTTTGGTATAGAGAAAAGTGAACATGACCACGTGAGACAGTGTAACAGAGAGAGGTTTGGTATAGATAAAAGTGAACATGACCACGTGAGACAGTGAAACAGAGAGAGGTTTGGTATAGAGAAGAGTGAACATGACCACGTGAGACAGTGAAACAGAGAGAGGTTTGGTATAGAGAGAAGTGAACATGACCACATGAGACAGTGTAACAAAGAGAGGTTTGGGAACATGAAGGTAACGGCCTCACCCTCCAGGTGCAGATTTTTCATTTCTCAGTCTGGGACTGAGCAGTGTGAGCGGTGAGCGGTGTGGACAGCAGCGTTAAACTCAAGCGCCCCTGTTCACGAAGCATAAGAGCTAACAGGTGTTTAATGTCAGAGGCATTCTATTTGAGAACCTCTGAAATAGGAACAGGCAGCGCTGGTGTTTTTCATCTCTCTCTCTCCATTAGATTACAGGAAAATAGCCCAAGGAAGTGGAGACACTGAAACTGCAGCTTTCTGGTAAGTGTTTTTAAAATATCACAAACCAGAAGAGGGACCAAGACTCAGGTCTTGGGGGGGTGGGTGGGACTTTTAAATGGACTAAAATATTGAATGTTTTTTTAGAAATAAGAGTGAACAAAATTTTTCACATTGGAGATATATTCTTTAACACTTACGAAGCAAAGACATGCTCTAGAAACCTAGCAGAATCCACAATATGGCTATCTATACCATACCCTTTGAAGAGTAGATTTTGTGGAATGTTTTTTTGGAAGTCAGTGTTCTAGAACTCCATTGCTTTCAATTAGCCATTGTTAAATCAGCATTATAATATTCAGTTAAGAATATTCTATTTATGTATTTGTGATCTTACACCTTAAAGGCCCGTCCACACCAAGAACGATAACTATAACGATAGCGATGTGAGCATCCACACTGAATTTATGTATTTGTGATCTTACACCTCAAAGGCCCGTCCACACCAAGAACGATAACTATAACGATAGCGATGTGAGCATCCACACTGATGAGCGATAACGTTCTGTAAACAGTGGCACCAAGCACGTGCTGCACGCTCCACGCTCCACATCTGGTCAATGAAAATGTTAATTCTGAAGGATTTTTATTGGCTGTCAGTGTTTCTATCGTTCATCAAATCGCTCTGAAAGTGATCCCAATGATATCGTTCGTCACTGTCGTTATGGTTGTGGTGTGGACCCCGCTATCCACTTGAGTTATAACAATTTTTAAAACAATATATTTATAGTTATCGTTTTTGGTGTGGACGGGCCTTAGGGTTTTAATGGAGTAAAGATGTGCAGGTACCATACTGCTTTAGAATAATTTTTCATTCATGACTGTGCATAAGCTAGTTGGAAAACTGTGGATGTTAGTGCTGTCCAGTGTATATTGTGTGTAAGTAAGTAAGTAAGTAAAACTTTATTTATATAGCGCCCTTCTCAACACAAATGTACAGAGTGCTTTACAGACAGTACACAATACACAATACAATACAACTATAACATGTACAAAAAAAGGCATGAAACACAGCAGTACAGTTTAGGACGAAACACCAATGTAGGACAGCTAAAAACTCACCTCCCCCGACACCCCAAAAGCTTGTCAGAAAATGTGATTCTACTGTGTGTGTCTACTGTTTTTGTAGTTTTAATTATATTGGTTTTCTCTTTATCTATTCTCATCAATAGAATGTAGAATAGAATAACTATATTTTTTCCAGATGGAACTTCAGGTGAAGTTACCGGCATACAAAAAAAAATTCAAAATTTTATTATGTAGAAAAACTGTAGCCTACCTGACGTGTGTGATTGCTCTTGTGCAAATAGGCTACCATGTATCACCCAGTTATGAATTACACTTTCATGGTATCTGATGTGAGCCAATACCATACACTACAAACAGCTGGGAGACCCATTGAAGATGCTAAATAAATTCCACAATCCATAATTAGGAGGTAGGCAGCAATGCTGCTTGCACATCCACTTTTTTTTACCATTTCAATGATAATGCCTTTGTGATATTATTATTCTGTTTATCATCACCATTCCCATTGTGATGCCACCATTCTAACATAATTCAATGAAATACAAGCATGAATGCATTATTATAGCGTACCAATTTCTCTGCCATTAAAATCAAGATTTTATTTAGTACGTATAGTTATTAGCGTGTGTCAGACAACCGTTTTTGTCATGTACTCAGTATAAAACATTTACGTTTCACTGAGGCTAGAGCCAAATGTTCTTTCCTATGGTCAATTTCAAGAAAATGAAATTCCACTGACCAGCCCACGGCTATCGACAGCTGAAAGGACCACTGTTCAGCCGCCAGGTTCACATGGCAAGAGAAACTCAACCAAAATAACCTTGAGAAAGGTGTTAAAATAATATTTGGGATTTGATTCCCGCACCAGGAAATACCTCTGGGTTGTCCCCAAAAGGACTGAGGCGAGCTTTCAGCCCCAACCCTATAGGGAAAGTCTGGCTTTCTCCATATCTCTCTCTCACAAACACACACACACACACACACACATCTGTATATGAAGCAATTGCGATGTGGAGACCACATGAAACCTGTGGGTCCAAACTGCTTCATGTGTAAATGACCTTGGTGTTCCATTCCTGTCACTTCCGTCCTCCATTAGAAGTCCGGAATGTTCTCTCCGTTTCCCTCTGGATACAGAAAAATCTGTTTCCACAATGCACAAAGGGATCCATTCGGTCTCTCCTTAAAAGGGAAGGCAAGGGCCAAGCTGGTGCAGTAAAAACAGAGTAAAACAGGGTAAGAACAAACCCGTTAACACAGTTTACACAATGCTTCATTCAGTTTGTTCTTGGGTACCCGCGGTGCCCTACGCTGTTATGGTGTTCCATGTTCCTCCCCACAATGTGTCTTTTCTTTGTGTTGCTGTTGTACAGTGAGAATGCAGTTGCACTGTTGCATACTGTGGAAGTGTGAAGTTGTGCGGCTGTTACATACTGATCACATAATGGTGTGCTGCTGTTACATACTGATCACATAATGGTGTGCTGCTGTTACATACTGATCACATAATGGTGTGCTGCTGTTACATACTGATCACATAATGGTGTGCTGCTGTTACATACTGATCACATTCTGGTGTGCTGCTGTTACATACTGATCACATAATGGTGTGCTGCTGTTACATACTGATCACATAATGGTGTGCTGCTGTTACATACTGATCACATAATGGTGTGCTGCTGTTACATACTGATCACATTCTGGTGTGCTGCTGTTACATACTGATCACATAATGGTGTGCTTGTTACATACTGATCACATAATGGTGTGCTGCTGTTACATACTGATCACATAATGGTGTGCTGCTGTTACATACTGATCACATAATGGTGTGCTGCTGTTGAGTGAACACTTAGTAAAAATAAAGTATAGGGAGTTGTGGCTGTATACTGTGTGGGTGCGTGTTGTGTGTGAGGCTCTAATGATGGGTATGTTGTAGGTGTGCTTAGGTGTGTAGGTTTTTAAAGTTGTTACTGTTGTAGTAGGAAGGTACAGTATGTGAAGGTGTGTTACTGTTGTGTAGAGTGTGAAGTTGTGTTGTCGTATTTACTCAGGGTGTTGCACTGCGTTGCTGTTTTGAATCAATCCCACTTGAATCAAAAACACTTTCTAAGAATGATCCTTCATAATAGCTACACAACTCCTTCATAAGCACTACAAGCATGCACAAATGCCTGCATGCATCAATTAGTGCAAACACATGCATACATGCATTTAGCGCAAACCACATAGTCAAAAGTATCCGGACACCCCTTGGCCTAGGGCTGGCCTATGCCTGTTCGTTCCAGCGAAGGAAATGTTTACTGCTACAACATACAATTACATTCTAGATTATTCTGGTCTGTTGTGGCAACAGTTTGGGGAAGGCCCTTTTCTGTTTCAGCTTGACAATGCCCCCATGCACAAAGCAGGGTCCAAGCCATCCCCATGATTTTGGAATGAGAAATTGGAGGAGCAGGTGTCCATACATTTTTGGCCATCTAGTGTATGTTGTTCTACTACGGCCTATTTGAGGTCAATGTATGTCATCTATGAAAAGATTTATGAAGGTGTTATGTAGTGCATATGAAGAACTCATATACAGTTGTGTTAAAAAAAATAGCAGTACAACCATCAGTAACCTGATGAACCAGTTATTAGTAGTAGTGATATTTCTGCATGGCAAATCATTTAGTGTAATAGAAAAACAACAGACCCAACTATCATGACATGCACGCTGCTCGTTCTGAGTAATTGACTCATTCATTGAAAGAGGCATGTTCAAAATAATAGCAGTGTGGAGTTTAATTAGAGAATTAATTAATTCTGTGAAAAAACAGGTGTCATTAATTGTCCTTTATTAAGGAAGAAGGGAAGCAAATGTTTCACACATTGTTCTAAAATATATTTCCTTCTGAATTGCTAAGTAAAATGGGCCGTTCCAAACATTGTTCGGAGGAACAACGTAATTTGATTAAAAAGTTGATTGGAGAGGGAAAAATGTATCAAGAAGTGCAGCAAATTATAGGATGCTCAGCTAAAATGATCTCAAATGCTTTAAAATGGCAACAAAAACCCGAAACACGCGGAAGAAAACGAGCAACTACTGTTAAAACGGATCATTCTGTGGACTGATGAGTAAAATAGTTTTTTTTGGGTCTAGTGGACGTCGACAGTACATCAGATGACCCCCGGGTACTGAATTCAAGCCACAGTACACTGTGAAGACAGTGAAGCATGGTGGCGCAAAAATCATGGTATGGGGATGTTTTTCATACTACGGTGTTGGGCCTATTTATCGTATACCAGGGATCATGGATCAGTTTCTTTGCTTCCTGGGAAAGAATAAAGCAGACTTGATAAAAATTGTTAATGCTTTGATTTGGAATTGAATGTGTAATGTTTCCACGACATTTGAAATATGGAACTAAAAGCTATTAAAAAATATTTGCACTTTATTCACTTTTTTTAACGCACTGCTATTTATTTGAACACAGCTGTAGCTCTTATGAAGAGCGAATCAGACAATGTAGTACCTACAGACTGCAATAGTCCATTCAGCCCAGGAAAAGGCCCTCATTTAATAACCAATAACCAATTGGTAATAATAGCCAATTGTAATAATGCAAGATATAGAATCACCAGACCAGCAGTCACTTAAACCACAATTAACCAAGCCCACAAGACAGACTAGGAAAAGATAAGATTTAATGTTCTAAACAAACAGCAGTTTGTAACACTGGCATTGTTGAGACCCCTCCACTGTATGTACAATCACTAAGGGAACTCAAAAAAGAATAAGGATAAAAACCAGCGACAGAGAACAAGTGCTACCTGTGGAACATCGACAGAAACACCGAACACCTGGGAAGACCTACGGCTACTTCACATTCACAGAATGAGTACATCCCCATGGGAACCTCAGTGTAAATGTGATACTGCATTTAAAAAATAAAAAAAAACTAACATAAAAGCACTGTGGATAGTCATAATGGGAGGAGTTTACAACCTGAAACCTGCCCGTTTGCGGTTCTTGCGTTCCATGTATCGCTTGAACAAGCCGGTAAGCATAAACACAAGTGTCATGTGTCAGATAAAATGGCTGCAAAAATTCTCTATACATGGATAAATAAATCACCTCTGATTGGCCCAGATGTTATGTCACTCCAGAATAAGTGCCCCTGATTAGCCCAGATGCAGCTTTGGGCAGGCTCAGAAGTGGATCTGCAGAGCATTCATTAAACACTTTCACCAAGGTCCTGTTTCCATAGTAATTCCATACCATACATAAACGAAAATAAGAATAAAATAATTATAATAATGCTCACAACTTCCTTAAAAAACACATGAGTTGTCCTGTGGAAAGAGTTCCTCAGAACCAAGCAAACAAACATCTCACATCCAGCCAAACACTTCTCTGGACTTCACTGCTGGTTACATTCTGACAATGGTAGGGATTCAAAAATAAAGAATAAAAATACAGTTCAAATTTAAAGTACTTGTGAAATGTTAATTTCATTTTTTTTTCATTAATAGAAAAGCACTTGAAGCTCTTGAGGCCCACTGGTTCTATGACAGTACTGGATATGTACAGTTAAAAAGAGTAAAAATGAATCCCATAAAAGCTACGCTCCACGGTTTTGGTCCTCCTGCGTTCAGGGCGGGGTCTGCCTGCAGTGGGGCGTCAGCGCTTGCCCCTCTTGGCCGGGGGCTCCTCTAATTTCTGGCCCCCCCGTGTGCGTGGAGTGGGGGGGCTGGGCTCACGTTTACGCCCCCCCTTCCCTGCCTGGGACACCAGCCCTCGTCCCCCACTAGAGAGAGAGAAAGAGAGAGAGTACAGTGTTACGCATTACGCACCTCTGACATGCACACATACACACACACACAGACACACACCCACACACAAAACCAAACAACCACATACACACACAAACAACAAACACCCACACACACACACACACACACACACAGACAAACAAACAAACACACAGACACACACAAACACAATCCATACCGTGTGGTTGAACCGGTCTCCTCTTTCCCGCTGAGTTTACTCAAGGCGCGTGTAGAGGGTTTACTGGGCTTATTCCTTGGGTAAAACAGGATGAAATCAGAAAAAAAGTTACTCTACAGCCAGGTACAGATCTGAGCACAGATCAAATGTACACAGTACTGTATATACTGATAAAATCATGTTAAATGACACCAATTGTTTCTAAACCATCCTTTAAGGGTAACTCATACTTTGTGTGTCACTGTTAGAGGTCTTCACAGGTCCATGTTAGAGGTCGGGTTTGGGTCCACAGCTCTGACTCATCTCTCAGGTACGGGTCGGAACTGCAGTAATGGCCACGGGACCCAACCTGTTTTTGTTCTTTTTTTAAATTATTATTATTCTAATTCATTTTTTGTATATCATAAATATAAAACTGAAAAAATAAAAACATTTAAAGGTGTCGTCTTGCGCGAGTGTCCAGTGGTCTGCCTCTGCTCTCTGCCCAAAGCTGTGATCAGCGTGTCCAATCTATCAGCCCAGTGGATCCCAACGGACATTTAGCTACATTTTTTTGACCCACTGTTGGATTGGATTTCTAATTTTGTTTTACGTAAATTATTGGCTGATTCAAGAGTGAATTCCCTCTTTTGGACGCAATTCACTTCTCTGGAATGTAGGCTAAATCCTCGCTGTGGTAAAAACCAAACGTAAATCAAAACGGGTCTAAGCGCGTAACTTCATTGTTAGCCTATTGTGTTTTTTAGCCAGTTCTTTACATTATGTGGTCCTTGTTTTTGCTGAGCGGGTATGTTCATGTCGTTTCTGCACACACAGATTATCAGCACTGCGTAGGCTATTGGAAATGACAGCTGCTTCACAATGACAAATAAACATTTTGTGTGAAACCAAACTATTTTGTAGCCGATTTGCTGAACGCGTCTTACACCCAGGAGGACTTCTAGCATGGTGTTTGCCAGTTCCGTGCCAAAATAGTGTGTGAAAGCCCGAAAGGTAGGCCAATTATAAATAGATTATTTATCCATGCACGTTTGGAACATCTGTAAATTTGCTTACCGTAGCATAACCGCATTGTATATATAATTTTGTCAACTTTGATTTTAATAGGCTATCGCTCGCTTGGTTGCTTTCTTATTAGCCCATTGCTATAACCCAATAGCCTATATGTTTTCATAGAGAAGGCATCAGCTGTTGTGTTGTACGATACATTCTGTTAAACACCAACTTTTTTGAGATGCATCCGTTGTGAAAACAATTCTTTATTTTTGTGATAATATCCATTGTAATAGGCCTAAGCAGGATAAACTTTTACGAAAATATGAAAATCGCAAGCTAGAAACAATACACATAATAATATAGGCTAACAGTCGATAAAATTACGCATTTGTGTGAGCAGCGTCGTTGTCCGACAGTTAAATGGCCTGAGATGGGTTGACTTAGGCTACCAATTTTTATAGAATGCATATAGGCTATTGAAACACAGCTGACATTTAAAACATTTGTTTAATTGATATTAAACGAGCTACATAAACAGCTAGTTAGCTACCCTCTGCCCGAGATCTCTGATAATATGATTCACTCATCAGCACGGTATCGGTAAGTCATTTAGCCTAATGATGGCGCACGGTGTATCCTGACCAGAGCCAGGTTTACCGCACAATCATTATCTCTCTCATTCACGACTGTCGGGACCGACTGTCCTTGGGTGTATCTCGGAACGGGTCCAAATTTCCTTGGGTCAATTTCAGAACGGGTCCGACTGTCTTCGGTTCCGTTTTGGAACAGGTCTCTGTTTTATAATTTTTTCATATTTAAAAAAAATATATATATAATTTATGCGGGTCGGGTTTGGGCAACAGATCTACGGGTAAATTTCGGAACGGGTCCCACTTTTTGGACCCATAAAGACCTCTAGTCACTGTATAATTGCTTGTCTTCCAGTTAATTTTGTGTTGCATCAGTCATAATTATATGGATTATCCGATATATATATATATGCACACACACACATATATTTATATAAATAAAGATTTCTTAGATGTCAGGGTGACATTCTCAGCGCTACCTCTCAGCCTCCAGACGTGATGCAGAACGTGTTGTGGCTCTCATCTTAGTCTCCTCCTCCCCCTCCTCTTCTTCACCCTCCTCTCCCTCCATCTGCTCCTCCTCTGTGTCCTCGGACTTCTGTTCTTTCTTCTCAGATGTTGTCTTTTCTGTTAAACACACGGTCAAAAACATCAGTCAATCTTGATTTTTTATTTTTTTATTTTGAGTTTCTCAATGGACAATTTCAAAGAAAGAAAGAAAAAACATTGCAGCCAACGTGTACAAAACTGCAAATTATTCCCGGGCTCCTCTAAAATTCCCTGCTACCATATCTGACTCCACCCATATTATCCCTCTCCCTCAACCTACTCTCATATCCTACATCCTACAGGTATGACTCCAATATCTCCATCCACCCTCCACCTACTGCCCAGTTATAGGCTCCTCCTATAACTTCCTTCCCACATGACTCCTCCCACACACATTCCACATTCCAGCAGCCACTCCTCTCATACCTGACTCCTCCCCTGTGACCCCGCCTCCTTTGGAAGACCTTCCCCTCCGCGTGACCTTGTTTTTCTGAGGTTGACTTCTGTCCTCGTCCTGAGACACATAAACCAAAAACACACAAACCGATTTCTCTCCATTCGTTCCTCTCCGCCTTTCCGCTGGCACACTCTTCTATGCAGGCATGTATGCTCTCAAGTGAAAAACACAACTTACATTATCATTGGAGCTCTCTTCCTTTACATCCTCTTGGCCATCCGACTGACTCACTACAGAAAAGGAGAGAGAGAGAGTCAAACAGTCAAACTGATATTACAATACAGGACAAGTGGAGTGATATTGTGACAGGGGATAAGTGAAGTGATATTGTCATGGGGACAAGTGAAGAGATATTGTGATAGGGGATAACCAAATTATATTGTCATGGGGACAAGTGAAGTGATATTGTCATGGGGACAAGTGAAAATATATTGTGATAGGGGATAAGTAAAATTATATTGTCATGGGGACAAGAGAAGTGATATTGTGATAGGGGACAAGTGAAGTGATATTGTGATAGGGGATAAGTAAAGTGATACTGTGATAGGGGACAAGTGATATTGTGATAGGGGACAAGTGAAGTGATATTGTGATAGGGGACAAGTGAAGTGATACTGTGATAGGGGACAAGTGAAGTGATATTGTGATAGGGGACAAGTGAAGTGATACTGTGATAGGGGACAAGTGAAGTGATATTGTCATGGGGACAAGTAAGTCAAGTGATACTGTGATAGGGGACAAATTAAGTTATATTGCTATACTGGACAGATGAACCAGTATTGTGTTATAAAACAGGTAAGTAAAAGGACGCTGTTCTTACAGCTGTCGTCTCGTGGGAGACAAATCCGCCTTTTTGTGCCATCATCCTTCCCCTTTCCCTCCTCGGGCTGGATCTTCTGAAACAAACGGTACACAATCAATCATAAGCCAGAACAAATGGTACACAACCAATCATGAGCCAGAACAAATGGTACACAACCAATCATGAGCCAGAACAAATGGTACACAACCAATCATGAGCCAGAACAAATGGTACACAACCAATCATGAGCCAGAACAAATGGTACACAACCAATAATGAGCTGGAACAAATGGTACACAACCAATCATCAGCTGGAACAAACGGAACACAACCAATCATGAGCCGGAACAAATGGAACACAACCAATCATGAGCTGGAACAAATGGTACACAACCAATAATCAGCTGGATCAAACTGTACACAACCAATAATCAGCTGGATCAAACTGTACACAACCAATCATGAGCACGGGGTGGGGGGGCATTCAACATCGGGCTGAAACTGCATTTAAACAGAGAGACCCGAGCAGCGGCGAGCACTACAGAGAGACATCACCTCCACAGAGTCCTCCCGGTCCTCACTCCTCTTCCTCTTCAGAACAGGCTTACCTGAGAGAAAACCGTCATTAGCAACAACACCTTTGCCTGTAGATTAGCGTATCCGTGCATCACATTCCTATTGGTCAGAATATCTGAATGTACAATAGCGCACAGGTGGGCAACAGCAGGGTCTGAAATTAACTTTTTACCACTGTGGCACGTAGATACAAATTTCTACTAGCCACACGGATTCTTTACCAGCCACTGAAAACCAAACGTTTTCCCCCCACCTGAAGTCGCTGAAAAAATGTCAAGTCAGGCCACAAGCGACAATTTCACCCGCCACAAAAAACTATTTGCCTGCATTTTGTGGGTTTTAATTTCAGACCCTGTAACAGTCATGGCACGTTCTGTATCTGACGGTCTGTATGATCTGAATATATTGCAATACAGTGCAGTCCAAAGTTATTTGGAAATTGATACATTTTTTGTTTTTATGGCTCTGTATTCCAGCATATTGGACTATGAGGTTAAAGTGCAGACTTTCAGCTGTAATTTGAGAGAGTCCATATCAGATGAACCATGTAGCAATTGTTATACATAGCCCCCCCATTTTAGGGGACCAAATGTAATTGAACAATAAATAAAAAAAACGTACATAAAGTCAGCATCCTTAATATTTGGTTGCATATCCTTTGCATTCCTGATATCTGTGAGCCAACAACATCAAAAGACTCTTGATATCTTATTTTTAGGTAATCTTACAAACAATACTATAACCTCTCTGCATTTGAATGGATCTCTATGAGAATTGGGGGGTGGGACTAGATCAATCTCTGAAGTAAATCTTCAGTAAATCTGAATGGATCACTTTACGGGTTATTTCTCCTGACTCATTTTCCTAGTTTCCTTCATTGAACTCTATGAAAAAATAAGTCAGAAGATGAAACCCTTAAAGTGACCCATCCACACCTACTGCATATTTGACAGCAGAGTGATAGTTTAAGGCTCGTTTGATCCCTCAGACCCTTGATGACTTATAGCCATTTAGCCAATCATGTGTTCCATACAGTTACAGTGTAATTTACATCTTAATCAGCCCCCCCCAATAGAGATCCATTCAAATGCAGAGAGGTTATAGTATCGCTTGATATCAAGTGTCTTTTGATGTTGTTGGGTCACAGACATCAGGAAGTCACGGCATGCAAAAAATATGCAACCAAATATTCAATATTTTTTATTTAAGTTTATGTTAATTTGTCCAACAATTTTAGGTCCCCTAAAATGGGGGGCTATGCATACAAATGACTACGATTTCTAAACGGTTCACCCGATATGGATGTAAACACCCTTAAATTAAAGTTGAAAATCTACACTTTAACTATTGTTCCATTTCAAAACCAATGTGCTGGAGTACAGAGCCAAAACAACATGACAAATATGTGTCATTATCCAAATACTTTTTAACTACACTGCATATCGGTATTACCTGATGACTGTATGTGGTGAGTGACAATGCTGTATGTATGTACAGTATGTATGTATGTATGCATGTGTGTGTGTGTGTGTGTGTGTGTGAGTGTGAGTGTGTGTATGTACGTATGCGTGTGTATGTGTGTGTGCGCGTATGTATGTATGCGAGTGTGTGCGTGTGCGTGTGCGTGTGTGTGTGTGTGTGTGTGTGTGACTCACAAGAATCATTGGTTTCTCTGGAGTCAGAGCTTTCTCCATTCCCCTTTTCTCCGCTTTGCTCCGAGGTCTCTTCTACAGAGAACAGACAACATGGGAGACACTATTTCACACCGGGTCTCACACACTTACACACTTACACACTCACACACTCACACACACACGCACGCACTCACGCGCGCACTCACGCGCGCTCTCACACTCTCACACTCTCACACTCTCACACTCTCACACTCTCACACTCTCACACTCATACATACGCTCATACATACACTCACACACTCACACACACTCTCACCTGGATGGGCATTTCCTTGAGGCAGGGCCTTGCCAGGTCTACCCCGGCGACCAACTTTCTTTTGATCGCTCTTCTCATCTTCCTTTTTCTGAGGCAGAGGAAGAACATCCGCTTTTGAACACGGCATCTTCTTTACTAACCACCAAGTGATTCCATATGAATCAGACACAGAAAGGTGGATTTCCACATCCACCATCACATATTGTTCTCAAAAGTGCTTTAAGAATAAGAGTAAGATTAGCATCCCTGAAGCCTTATTTTGTTTAAAAATTATTTGTTTTAAGGTAAATGTTGTTAATTGATTACATCCAGATAGAACCTTTTCATGACATAGGAATCATACAATATTGATTTAATATAGTTCTCAATATCTGATTTGCACTAAAATCTTCCCCAATAATGTTTCAGACATGAGAAATCCATCTAAATTGTCAAAATACACCAAAGGACCCCCCAAACCCTACTACAATCCCACCCTTATAGACCGCATAGAATTTCGAGGGACAACACAAGAAAAACTGTGGCTTGGATTATCGTTTCTTCATATATTTATAAATATGCACAGTGAAAAGTGTGACGGTTAAATCGTCCCATGAAGTTAAATTTGTGTTTGAAGTTGGCCATCTCATATCCTTGTATATCACATAGTACTACCACAATTTGACCACAAGATGGTGCCATTTCAACCATCTGTTATTCAGTATTGATTGACATTCCAACCAGAACCATCAGGAGCACAAAACTCAAGCGTTCTATTGGATGCATAGCCAGTTCATTAAAAAGTGGAATTGGTACCAGCTTGTGGCCAAAATGTGGTAGTACTATGTACTAGTACTGTCTAATATCCTTGCAGATCACATAGTACTACCACATTTTGGTTTGGGGGGTCCTTGGGTGTATTTTGACAATTTAGATGGATTCCTCATGTCTGAAACATTATCAGAGAAAATTTTGGTCCAAATCGGATATTGAGAACTATATTAAATCAATATTAAATGATTTCTACAGCATGAAAAGGTTCTATCTGGATGTAATCAATTAGCAACACTTTCCTTAAACCAAATAATTTTTCAACAAAATAATGCTAATATTATTCCTTTCTTACTCCTAAAACTCTTCTCAGGATGATCTGTGATAGTGGGTGTCATGCTCGTTCACCTTCAAGATGGAATTACTCCACCTCAAAAATCAGGGTTTTACCCTTCCTTCACACAGACAGACAGTTATGGGCAATAGCAGCTGATCTACACTGTTGCGCTACAGACAGACAGATAGCATGCAGAGAGTATCAGTCTGCACACAGGAGACGGTGCGACTATGGTCACACTGTAAAACCCAAGAGTTCAGTTTACTCAAATGTTTTCAGTAAACTGACTACCTAGAACAATTTCAGTGGGGCAGCTTAATCTGTTCATATATTTACTTGCCTTTTAAGTCGCATTATTTCCTCTTATAATTGTGACATGACCTACGACTCCATTTATTTTTCTTTTGAGGCTATTGAATTTAGTAAAATGATTTCAGGTGATTATTAGGTTTTACAGCGTAACGTGAGCTGTCCGCTTACCTCCTCTTGTTTTTCCTCAGAGGCACTTCCTGTTTTAGGCTCCTCCTCCTCTTTCTTCTGCTGGCCAACTGCTCATCACATGGAAACCAATGAAAAGACGGTGAGAATGTGAGGATTCCACACACAGACTGACTGACTGACACCAGGCTTCTCGAGAGCATGGTTCTGTATGCTGTGGGTGTGCGAGGGATACTCCCCATTACATTTATACGGTCAGGCACTCACCTTCGCTGACCTCTTTGACCTGGGCGGCAGAACTTCGTCCTCTACGAACCGGAGCATCCTCGGGCTTCTCCTTCTCAGGCTGATTCCACAAAACCAAAATGGAAAGTGAAACCAAGCCATCCTTAAAGAGCAGGCTGCACGTGCCTACTGCGAACTGGCTTCACTTTGAGAAACCTGAACACTGACGTGTCTACTGCACACACAGGGGCAGAGTGCGATCTGGCTTCACTTTGAGTAAACTGAACACTGACGTGTCTACTGCACACACAGGGGCAGAGTGCGATCTGGCTTCACTTTGAGAAAACTGAACACTGAACTGTTTTTTGGAGTTTGGCAGTAACGTCAGTTACATCATATATGGGGTATGTCTAGATAAGTATCAGCGATGACACACAGAGGGGCTTAAAGAACTGATTCCCCAAACGGCATCAGGTGCTCTCAGTGATACATTTTACTGCTGTGGAGAGTGAATTATATTGATTCAGAGTCAGTAACTGACAGCACATATTGACTACACCCATTCAGTGGGTAATGAAGCCTCAGCTTAGTGATAGATTAGATGACTTAATGAGGTTCACCAGTATATTTGAAAGAAAGGGTCCTGAAACTAGATTTGGAGAGACTGACCTGTTCCTGCTCCTTCAGTTCTTCATCCTCCAGCTCCTGGGACGAGGATCCTACCATGACAACAGGAGTCACATGATCCCACTGCCCTGATTGGACCGGTTTAGCTTAAGACCCCAGTCACATGACATGGCATCCCCAAAGACAAGAATTATAAATGTTTTCCCCCATAAGAGTACTAAATCCTGTTCCAGAAATGAAAAAGGCTATGCTAAAACAGCCTAAAGAAGCAGCTCACTCTGGCACTTAAACCAGCACACGTACACTGAGTCACATGACCCCATGACCTAGCTTTGGAGGGGCAGGCTGCGCAGACGAAGGGGAGTGGGGTACGTACGCGTTTCCCTGAGCGACGGAGTCGTGGTCTTTGATGACCTTCCCCTCCGTGGACCTTTGGTCTCCACGACCTTCTCACTTTCATCATCCTGTGAGCACACATGCAGTAAACCAGGAGGATGAATGTTCATATACTTTATACTTATAAAGTCCTGATCCTGAGTTTGGAGTGCAGCTGTTTGAGTTTGGGGTGTAGCTGATAGGAATCTGGGGTGTAGCTGATAGGAATATGAGGTGTAGCTGATAGTGTTTGGTGTAGCCGATAGTGTTTGAGTGTGTAGCTGATAGTGTTGGGCTGTTGCTCATAGGAGTTTGGGGTGTAGATGATAGTGTTGGGGTGTAGCCGATAGAATTTGTGGTGTCGCTGACAGGTTTGGGGTGTAGCTGGTAGTGTTTGGGTGTAGCCGATAGAATTTGGGGTGAAGCTGATAGGAGCCTATTCTACTCACACTCACAGGTGGGTGTTCCATGCCTGGACCTGAAGACTCCTCAGTCTCCTCCTTCCTGGTCTTGCCTGGAGACAGACAGACAGACAGACAGACAGACAGCACATCTTCAGTGGGTGGGCCCCTAACAGCAGGCAGAGGACGAATATATGACGTAGTGAGGCCCCTACTTGTGTCCCTTTGGGGAGTGGCACTCTGGGAGCCCCGCCCTCTCTGGCTCCTGGTCTCCTCTGTCTCTCTGTCCTGTACACAGCATCGGGGGAGGAGGGAGAGGCTGGTCATCCACAAGCTACCCCGGCCTGCTACAGTCCGTCCACTATACAGCACATTTACCCCATCTCTTACATAAAGATCAAGCCACTGATACTGCCGTTTCACCCCAATAATAATGAATTATTTACATTTCAATCACATACAATCACTCTCTTGTTTTGGTAACTGCACAGGGTCACCCTGTGTTTTAAGGTTGCCAGCTGGGACTTATTACCTTATTGATGAACACAGATCTTACAGCTAAGAGTGTAGTCACTACTCTACAGAGCCTACGATAGTCACTCACGTCTGCAGAACATTCTGGACTCCGCTCCAGGCTCTCTCTGTCGCTCTTCGAACCCTTGCCTGAGGAGAGAGACGCATTCTGCAATGAGCACTATTCGGTGCCCCCTTTATAAAAACAAATCACTCTCCCAGTTAGGGATTTAAAAAAAGGTATAAACATGTGAAGGCATACACAGACAGACTCACTGGCTTGTTTGACGAGTCTGGACTGTCGGCCTCGGCGTGTCTCCCTGACCTCCCCAGCCAGATCAGACTGCTCCCCCTTCATTAAACACACACATGCACACACACAGATAATATGCATACGCGCGCACACATACATATACGCGTGCACGCACGCACACACAAATAATATGCATACGCGCACACACACACAGATAATATGCATACGCGCGCACACATACATATACGCGTGAACGCACGCACGCACAAATAATATGCATATGCGCACACACATACACATACGCGCGCACACACGTGCACACACACGCGCACACACACACAAGCACACACGCGCACATCAGCATCCTCATCATATATCAACAACAGCACATACTATCCTTTTCTGAAATCAAACAAAGATGAAATAAAGGCACTAAATTAAAATTAGGACAGCTTTAAATGTTTGTGAGCTTAGAATATTATGGCAAAAAAAGTCATCTTCATAATTTTATTTCTAACATACAAATCTTCATTGTCATTTTCTACTAAATAACATATTAAAAACTTTGGCAGTACAAACACTGCACCAGTCTCAAAACCTCAAAACTATAGTATGTGCAGACAAAATCGTGCAATTCTACTCTCTTCTTTATATGAAGTAACCTGGAACAATGGTCATAGTTTTTTAACAATATTACAAAAAAGTGCAATGACGAGCTTACAACCTCAGACTCTTCCTTCTCTTCTGTTTTTTTCTCTGTACCTAGAAAAGACATAAAGGTTAAAGATATTTGCATAAATTAAACACCCAGCAAGAAAATACTACAGAAAAACCATGCCTGCACACCCTTTTTAATGAAAGTACATTTTAAAGGCAGGAGGTTATTCAGTGCTCTGATTATAACCTATAAAAGACACATGGTCATAAAGAGATAAAGGGCCTCAGTAAAAGCTGTCTCACAATCCTCATATTAAATTGGAGAACCATCAGCTCCGGTATATTTTCACCAGGGGTAACAGAGGACTGACCGGTCTCCTTGGTAGCGGTCTTCGCTCGTCGTCCATTGCGTTCGGTGACCACCTCTTCCGTCTTTTCTCCTTCCTTCTGTAATATGATGCAGGAAAGCTATTCAAGTTTTATTTAACGCAGATACGTCAGTCATCGTTTATCCTGAGCCGCTTAATGCAGCGCATCGTCTATTTATGCAGCTGATATTTACTGCGCTAAATGTGTAAAATGCTTTTCACTCAAATATGTTCCGCTACTCTTGTGCACTTTGAGAATGTTAGAAACCTCTGAACCTTCTGTTCATTGTGCAGAAAGGGCCATGACAGGAGAATAGTGAGTAACACAGTAGTAAAACGGGCTTACCTCTGCACTTCCCTCAATTTTGTCTGCAAGACCCGTCTGACTCTCACCTGGACAGGCACACAGACAGGGATTAATGGCTTCCACCACAGAACTGCAAGGCCAGACTAAGGGGTCCTACAGTATTTCTAATGCAAAGATAGAGGACACTGCAAGGTCTTTTTTCCAAGGTCCTTATCTGTAAATCAATACATTTAAAACTCTGCCCTCAAGATGTGCGCATGCTTCACAAAATGGATCACTGACGTCACTGAATTCACAAGCATTTCTGTGGCACACGATATGTATAGCACTGGAAATGTGCACATGTATAGCACATACAATTCACAAACGGACACACTCTACCGTCTGCGTTTGGTCTGCTGTCACTGTTAGCCGCCGTTTCCATGGCACTGCTCAGCACCTCCACCTGGCTCTCCATCTTCCCTTTCACCTCCTCACCTGAGAGAGAAAAAAAGAGATAAACAAAGTTAAATTTGAAATTATAGTCCATAAAAATCTTAATCTCTATCTGATCCTCAAATGATTTGTGCTAGCATATTTCAATCGATAACTTCTTTTGTTTATTCAAAGTTTTATCTGCGTCTTTTTTTCCAAAATGCCTTAAAATAGTCAATGTACCGAACCTTACTCCTGAACATGGGGTCTAAGCCCTGATGTAGACGCAGCACAGGGAAAGAACAGAATGACTCAGGCTTACTGCTGTCTGCCTGGACTGTGGGGGTCTGTTCAGAACATCCTGTCCTTCCATGGCTGCCAGCACTAGCTTCTGCTCGCATCTGCAGTAGAGGTAACACACACAGATGCACGCACACACGCGCACGCACGCACGCACGCAAGCACACACGCACGCACACACACACAGTTAAGATTATCAAAAACTGAAAGATAACAGTCAATAATACCAAGCAGGTTGATGCAGGTGGGTCCCGTACTTACACCAGATGTAACGTGGGCCCCCTCAGTATGTAGTAGAGGAAGCTGCTCCTCACTGTTCTCGATAGGAGTGGAGACTGAGGGGAACAAATATACAGGAGCTTACTCACACAGCTACATTTCATTTCAGAAAAACAAAGCACTCATACAGACTGACTACCCTGTGTTCAAACTTCATTGTGGTGGATTCCTTCCACTAAAAACAGAATGAGAAGTTTACAGCTGTTGGCTTTCAATACAAGGCTCAGGTTTATTTATGCTGTAAAATCAGCATAAATATGTAAAGTATAAAATGAGCACGGAATCTCCTGAATGGTTTCTCCCTGGCAGCTGTAATGGCAGCAGTACCGTCTGCGGTGGCAGCCGGCATCTCCTCAGATCGGGGTTCGAGCACGCCACCGGCACATTCCGCTCCAACCTCCTTTAGTACCGCAACACAGACAGAAAGGGATGACGTCATCACCGTGAGACAGCAGGTGCTAAACCACGCAGGTAAGAGGTCAACCTCAGGCCAGGGCTGTTTCCGAATCAAAGCCCTATCTATTGTACTGCGTACTGTTTACTGTGTACGGTTGAGTACGTAAATTGCGGTATTCAAAAAAATAAAAAAATAAAAAAATTAAATAAATATCCTCCGCACTATTTTCGAACTGTACTGTGGAAGTGTCGTAAGATGTCCCACCCTTGCGCGGCCATGTCACACATTGTTTTTCTTGCAGAAGAACGATGCAAAACTGCTGCTGGTGCTACAGGAGTCCACCGGGTCCTCCGAAAACAAGTCGGACAAGGAGCCGGGGTCAGAGGTCGTGAAGAAGAAGGACAGGCAGTCCAAAAAAAAAACCCAGAAGTACGTATTGGGGAATTTAAGTAGACTAAATTTAGAGAAGATTTTGCCTACTTAACTACTTTCTTGTCCAGTGTACTGAACAAGCATACTCAATAATAAGGAAGGGTGCTGATTCGGACGCAGCCCTCGGAGGACATAGCAGTCACACGACAGTGTTTTATGGAAGTGATTAAGTGAACATGGCCTTTACTCATACACACATGAATCCAAAAAAAATACTTAAGCCTAGTGACCACAGAAAATCCAAAATCTTAACTTTGACTTAATATTCAAGTGCAGAAAAACATTTTCTAACACTTTGGCAAGTTCAGCCATCACCAAAATTGACTCACCTGTTTGTGAAAAAAGCCTGTGCATTTAATACCAATTCAAAGTAAAGGACAGGATCCTCTCGAATGCGAGATGCCAGTGGTTAATGTACACAATGAACCCTGAGACAGGCAGGCACACCTGGAGCCACCCTCACCTGTGAGGTCCTTCTCTCTGACGCTGACGAAACTTCAGACACACTGACCTCCTTTACAGCAACATCCAAAACTCCTGCTCCGGGGAAAAAAAACAAAAAAAACACAGGTCTGCTAGTTAGTCATCGCGTTTGTGTGTGCGTGCGTGGGGTTTAAGTGTGTAGACGCGTGTGTGTGTGTGTGTGTGTATGTGTGTGTGTGCGTGCATCTGTGGTGTGTGTGTGCGTGCATGTGTGTGCGCACGAGTGTGGCTTTAAGTGTGTGTGCGTGCGTGCGAGGGGTTTAAGTGTGTATATGTGTGTGTGTATATTTAAAACATAGGAATGCTCTGCTGTATCATCTGGCTATACAACAGAAAAAACCAATGAAATAGCTTTTTAAAACATATTCCATCAAATATAGGTGCAATACAAAACAATGCTCTGATATGAGACTTTAAATTTCTAAAGCTTCACATCTCAACAGTAGCTGATCTGCATTCAGATCTCGAGGCTGTCTGCGTGCCTCTGGTTTGGTCCACATTACCTGCACTACCAGCCTGTTCATGAACGGGAGCTTCTTTTCCCACAAATCCCTGCGTTTCCCCGGCTTCTGTGGCAGCCAGTCTGTCGGAAACCAAGTCTGTCTGTGTGAGGCTGTGTTGGCTGTCCAAACCTCTTGCCTCATCACCGCGGCTCTCTGGTTGGCGTGGCACGGGCGAGGTTGCCTCGGTGATCATGCCAGGCGAGGTGGTGGTGTCGGGGTCCATGGATAGCAGAGTGAGAGCCGCCTCACGCAGCGACATTTCGGACGGCGTGTGTCCCAGACAGAAACCTTCCTCCTGTGTCCATCCCAACTGGGCCTGACCCACTGTGACATCACTTCCTCCTAACCCGCCACCCAATGAGGGTCCTTCGCTCGGGCTCTCCGCTGTGTCCGCGTCCTCATCGATCTGCATCTCGCCCTCATCGATCTGCATCTCGCCCTCATCCTCCGGCTCGGGGGTGATGTCACTCAAGCCATCGAAGGTGTCATCTGACAGGCTGACAGCAAGGGTGGTGGGAGGGGCCAGAGGCAGGGCATCGGGGCCGACGCTGGTGTCTGGCAGAGGGGCGGTGATACTGGTGTCAGGAATTGGCGGAGACAGGGAGGAGCCGGGCGACGGCTCGTCTCCTTTGGAGCCCCGCCTCATCTCCTCCCCCAGCGCCTTTTTCTCCACCCCCTTCCTGGCCTCCTCTGAGCCTTTCTCCTCTGAGCCTTTCTCCTCTGAGACTTTCCCCTCTGAGACTTTCCCCTCTGAGACTTTCCCCTCTGAGACTTTCCCCTCTGAGACTTTCCCCTCTGAGACTTTCCCCTCTGAGACTTTCCCCTCTGAGACTTTCCCCTCTGAGACTTTCCCCTCTGAGACGTTCTCCTCTGAGACGTTCCCCTCTGAGACTTTCCCCTCTGAGACTTTCCCCTCTGAGACTTTCCCCTCTGAGACTTTCCCCTCTGAGACTTTCCCCTCTGAGACTTTCCCCTCTGAGACTTTCCCCTCTGAGACGTTCCCCTCTGAGACGTTCCCCTCTGAGACGTTCCCCTCTGAGACGTTCCCCTCTGAGACGTTCCCCTCTGAGACTTTCCCCTCTGAGACGTTCCCCTCTGAGACTTTCCCCTCTGAGACTTTCCCCTCTGAGACGTTCCCCTCTGAGACGTTCCCCTCTGATACGTTCCCCTCTGAGACTTTCCCCTCTGAGACTTTCCCCTCTGAGACTTTCCCCTCTGAGACTTTCCCCTCTGAGACGTTCCCCTCTGAGACTTTCCCCTCTGAGACTTTCCCCTCTGAGACTTTCCCCTCCTCCTTCAGGCTTCCCTCTCTCCACTTCTCCTCCTTGGAGGCACTCTCTCTCCTCCTCTCCTTAGAGGGCTTGGCCCCTTTGCCCTTGCTCTCTGGAGTGGAACCCTTCCTTTCTCCTCTGGGCATGGCCTGAGCTTTAAGATCCTCCCTTGACCTGGACCTGGATTTATCCGCCGTCGTTTTGACCTTTGACCCCGGGTCGACGTCCGAGTCAGAGCCGGCCCTAGACCGGCGGTCGGGCCCGGTGGCATCGCTGGTCTCTGATTGGCTCTTTGAGCGTTTGGGGACATCTTTGGACTGCCTGTCCTTCTTCTTTGCAACCTCTGACCCCGGCTCCTTGTCCGACTTGTCTTCGGAGGACCCGGTGGACTCCTGTGGCACCAGCAGCAGTTTTGCATCGATCTTCTGCGCCCCCTTTTCCGTTTTGGCCTTGTCTGCTTTGACGCCATCAACCGAAACGATCCTCGCCCTCTTAACGCCGCCCTCCTCCACCGTCCCGCCTTCTGACACAGAGGTCCGGCCCTCTCTGGCAGACGTCGAGCTCCGCCTGTCCCCTCTGCTCTTGCTCTTCTTCTCAGCTTTGTCATCAGCCAGCACCTTGGTCACATGACCCAGGTCTTTCTGCGGGCCCTCTTCGGCTTCGCATCCTCCTCCTCTCTTCTCGGGTTTGGGCTTGTGCTTGGGGCGCTCGTCCGACAGGCTGCGCTCCCTCTCGGCCCTCTCTTTGGGGTGTTTGGGGTTCCTGTCAAACTTGCCCCCGGGCCTCTGCCGGAGGAGGCCCTCTGACCCCTGCTCCAGCTCGAGGATGAAGGAATGCGTTCTGCCCTTGTCCACTGCCCTCCGCTGCTCACTGCCTCCCCCTGTTGGGCCCTCCTCAGATACGCTGCTGCTCTTCCGCCTCCGCCCGTCCTCCGACTCCGACAATTTCCTGGGGCCCTTTCCCGACTGGCTCTTGGAGGGGCCGCCCCTCCCCACTTCCTGTTTGACAGATAAGAAAAAAAAAGTCAAGGTTAAGGAGCTGAGCTTCCAAGCCAAAGCCTGAAGGATCAAATCCAAGCTGTGAGGCATCTGTATCCAGAATATCAAAGGGAGAGCAGTGCTTACCCAAGTCATCCTAGATAAGGGGTAATGTGATTTATAGAATTATTAAGACTGTCCACAACATCATCTGAGAGAACTAACTGGTGTACTGGTGTACAACCACTTTGCATGACTGTGGCCCAACCAATTAAATTACTGCTCATAAATAAGCAGCATGAAAATTTCAGCTCTCTGGTTGGCAGCTTACATCAGACTTCTTCAACTCCTCCAACTCCTCCTCTGCATCGCCCATCGTATTCCCAGCATCATCCTCCTTCCTGAAAAACGCATTTAGTCAAATATAAGATAAGTAGAATGCAGCTGAATGCACAGGCACTCTCTCACACTCCCTCTCGCTCTGCTGACAAACACACACACATGTAGAGACAAACACACACCTGGAATCCCTCTTCCTCTTCCGGCTGATAGCCACCTTCTTTTCCAGAACCTTCTGCTGTTTGCGGGCCTCCTTGGCACTGGGTCCCTGCTGCTCTGGGCTCGGGGACGGTGGCTCAGACCCGGCCTCATCTACAGGGACAAATTCCACACACAATTACTGGCAAATCGGTTGGGTGGGCTTCAGGCATTTTAGCGGCCTTTGGAAATTGCATTTACATTACCAGTCACTGTCAATGAGGATGGACTCAGATAAAGCAGATGATAGTTTTCATAATTCTTAAAAGTTTCCTCAACTTAGCCAGAAATAATAATCGAGATAAAATCTCAAGAGCAGATGTGCGTTCGAATTCAGCGAACAAGGCTAACATTTGCAAACGTTTGCAAACTATTTCAAACTTTTTTCCGTTAGCTTTGCGTTCGCCGTGTTCGTTTGCAAGCATAAGCGAACGGTCTGAAAAGGTAGTTTGCGGCGAACAAAAATGGACGATGATCACAGAATCGGCTGTGAGTACAAACTGAAGCTCTCTTGTCGCCATGTCTGTTTATGTTTAATGCAAACAATTTGGAACGTTCTTAAAAAGCCGTTCAAATTTAATCATTCAAAGAAAACATGTTTGCCACGCACGTTCGGCTCTGTTCGCTGAATTTGAACACACCTCTGGTTATACCAGGTTAGCGTAATGATGTAGCAAGTAGCACAGTTAGCGTAATGCTATAGACAGGTAGAGCGGGTCTGTTACAGTGTAATGCTAACTTGTGCAGGTCTGTTCGTAATGCTTTAATTTGTAACACTGTACCATCGTCCTCCTGCTGGGTGGCATTCTGTCTGCGTTTCTCCTCTATTCGCTCTCTGTTCTGCTGCCTCTTCAGCAACCTCTCCTCTTTTTCTTTAGCCTGAGGATAAATATACCCATATAAATACACACACACACACCTCCCCTATCCCACAATAACAACCACCACCGGTAGATGATGACAACGCTGACCCTGACAGCCTGGCGTCACAATTTCAGGAGGTTTCCATAGTAACTGTCGAGCCACCTCCCCTGCTCGTCTGGCCGACCACCGTCACTCACCGCAGAGCGCCGCCGCTGCTCCACTGTGACCTCGTCGTCAGAGTCGCTATAGTAACGGGAGTACAGAAAGGGCTTGTGGACGTAGGCCTGCCGTCCGCCGCGCGGTTTCCGTTCCTTAGGCTCCTCCTCTTTGGCCTCGTCTTCGGCCGGCTGCTTGCTCTCCACTTTCTCCTCTTCATACCACAAAAAAAAAAACCTCACAGTGAGAAGGCCTGCTGCCATCTCCCTTCCATAACACTGCACTCACAGTGAGAGGGCCTGCTGCCATCTCCCTTCCATAACACTGCACTCACATGAATCAGCGCCCCCAGAGGCAGAGGACAGTATATACAAGTATATAAACAATAATTACACAGAATACGCACTTGCACTAATGTCACCACTGATCCCTGTGGTCACATAACACAATACTGACTCATACGTAAGGACATAACGCGTGCACACAAAACCCACAAACACTAATCACAGCAGTCACAGATCCTTCAAAACCACTGTGCCCACATTAAATCGCCATGAACACATCATACCCTTGTGTTTTCACTGTAAGGCCCTCTGGTAAACAGCAGTGAAGTAATATGCACAATATTCCCTCTTACTAATATTTTGTATATAACAGTGCATACACACAATGCTAATCACACCACTGACCTCTCATTTACATACAGTGCCCTCCACTATTATTGGCACCCTTGGTAAAGATGAGTAAAAAGGGTTATACAAAATTCACCATTTGGTAAATTAGCTTAATCTCACACTGAAATTTTTAAAAAAATCCAACCTTTAATTGAAGTAAAAATCCCTCATTAAGAAATAATTATTTTTAACAAAACCACGTGCCACAATTATTGGCACCCCTGTATTTATATATAGAATAAAGTAATAATTTTTACATGCCATGACTTCCTGATGTCTGTGACCCAAGAATGTAAAAAAACTAATTCAAATACAGAGGTTATAGTATTGCTTTCTCATTTTTTTATAACCCTTTTTACTCATCTTTACCAGGGGTGCCAATAATTGTGGAAAGCACTATATGTACATATTCACAAAATAATAAAGCATATAAAAATAAATACTAATTATTCAACCGTAAAAGGTGTAGATGAGGGTAAACAGTATGTGTGCAGGTGTAGGTGAGGGTAAATAGTACATGTGTAGGTGTAGGTCAGTGTAAACAGTATGTGTGCAGGTGTAGGTCAGTGTAAACAGTGTGTGTGTAGGTGAGGGTAAACGGTATGTGTGCAGGTATAGGTGAGGGTAAATAGTATGTGTGTAGGTCAGTGTAAACAGTATGTGTGCAGGTGTAGGTCAGTGTAAACAGTATGTTTGCAGGTGTAGGTGAGGGTAAACAGTATGTGTGCAGGTATAGGTGAGGGTAAATAGTATGTGTGTAGGTGTAGGTCAGTGTAAACAGTATGTGTGCAGGTGTAGGTCAGTGTAAGCAGTATGTGTGCAGGTGTAGGTCAGTGTAAACAGTATGTGTGTAGGTGAAGGTCAGTGTAAACAGTATGTGTGCAGGTGTAGGTCAGTGTAAACAGTATGTGTGCAGGTGTAGGTGAGGGTAAACAGTATGTGTGCAGGTATAGGTCAGTGTAAACAGTATGTGTGCAGGTGTAGGTGAGGGTAAACAGTATGTGTGCAGGTATAGGTGAGGGTAAACAGTATGTGTGCAGGTGTAGGTCAGTGTAAACAGTATGTGTGCAGGTGTAGGTGAGGGTAAACAGTATGTGTGCAGGTATAGGTCAGGGTAAATAGTATGTGTGCAGGTGTAGGTCAGTGTAAACAGTATGTGTGCAGGTGTAGGTGAGGAAAAAACCCGGACGCACCCTCAGAGGTGATCTCGCCCTCCTCGGTGCTGTCTGAGAGCTGCGGCTCCTCGTCGCTCTCCTCCTCGAAGGAGGATAGGTCGCTGGTGTGGACAGAGCTCACCGTGATGTCACTCAAGCCATCCAGATCAGAGTCCTCCAGGGAGTATTCTAGAACAGAAGAGCATACACACGCACTAAATAAATACAACACTAAAGCACACCCAGCAACGGCGTTCACAACAAATGCAAATCCAACCCCTTCTGTTTTAAATATGTCACCAGAGTTGGGGCCAATTCCATTTCAGTTGAGTACATTCAGGGAATTAATTCAAATTCAAATGCCTGTATCATTTTATTAGAATCTTTCAATGAATTAACTGAGTTTCAGTTCATTTCCCTAACTGACTGAAATGGAATTGACCCTGACTATGATATACACTAAAGAATGAATGTGCTTTTAAATGTGCTTTTACCCTTTATGCTATCTCTCTGGCGTAAACCAGTGACTTTAACAATGAGTTGTTCACAAGTATCAATGATTGGTATCCTTAATATTTTTTACAACAATGGTCACATTTCTTTTAACACAAAAAGATGGTGTTCACTGGTGTTACCTTCTTTTAGCCTCTCCTTGGCTTTCTGACGCATGTGGTGCTTCTCGCTGGGGGATTTCAGGGGCTCCCCGTCTTCTCTGGCCTTCCCTGCAGGTTTGCTGATGGCCTTGTCCTTGTCCTTCTCCTTCTCCTTCCCCTCTTCAGACTTCACTTCCTTGGTCTCTTCTGCAGTCTCCCTGGCCTCCTCATCCTCTCCCGGGCCCAGGTTGCTCACCTCCGGGGCGTCCGCCACCTCAGCCTCCAAGTCCTGGACCAGGGCCTCGGGCCCAGGCTTCTCCTCACTACCTTCCTCCCCGTTCCCGTTCCCCTTCCCCTCCTCCTCATCCTCATCCTCCTCCACCAGACTCATGTCCTGCTCCCCCACTTCCATCTCCTCTGGGGCCTCGTCTTGCGACGGGTCCCTCTCTGGCCCGCCGTCGGCACCTGACACTGGGCCGACCCTCCCGCTGGTCCAGGTGCTTGCCTCCTGGTTCAGGGAAGTGATGGTGTCCAGGATGGACATGGCGTCGCTTGTCGCCATGGTGACGGGTGTGGACGATGGGCCTGGAGAGCAGAAGTCCTCCCATTGGTCAGTAAATACTCTTTCGCTTTGGTTTCATTTGCTTATCACATACAAAACAGCAACACAGTGTTTAAAAAAAATAAAACAAACATGGAGTCCTAGCATGGAAGGTTTAATAGAAATAAGTCAATTATTTTATAGTTCATATGATTTATTTGCAAGCTAGCTCTGACTCATGCTAACCTGGCTCCAGCTCTACAATGGTAATAGAGTATTGAAGGACATGACTGTTACCCGGTGCTGGTACGTAGTTGTCTTGTCTCTCCTCCACCTGAATGGGACAGGCTACTGGCTGCTCACTCATGGTCCCGGGGGACAGGAATTCTCGCACCACTCTCTCCACCTGTGGCCTGAATGTGTGATGGATCTTGGGGTCTACGACCTGTGCGACTATCCTGTCGACTCCCTGCTCCAGCATCCCAGACCTGAAGTGACGTTAATCAGAGAACCCAACAAATGAGAGAACAAGCAAGCGTAAATGCCCTTCAAAAAAAAGAAAAGAATTCACAAAGATCTCTGAAAGACTAATTTCTGTGTGATATCTAGTCATGGAGTCGACACAAGCATATGACAGGTGAAGATGTGTGCATTTCTTATGGATTTTCTTTGTTTAAACATTTTCATATGATCAAATGGACTCGGCCCTTATGGTGGAGATGTACGAGATACATCTTGGACAGCTGGACAATATTCACTTCCACAACCATTCACAATGTACTTGAGTATTGTCGTGGGCTTGTGTGTGCATGTGTGTTTACATACTGTAGCACCAGTTGTCTGATGTTGTTCCGTAGCTGGTTCTTGTTCAAGTGTGGACTCCATGTGTGGTTGGAGAGATGGTTGGACACGAAATTGTCCACCCGTTGTCTTAAATTCAGATAGGCCGGCTAAAGGGGGTGAAAAATATGTGTTCAGGGTGACATTATGAAGATAACAGTTTAACGGCAACGGTGCTTGCACAACTGAAGTAAATTACCGGCAATCTGCTTTTTAACCTTAATACCTTTCCAGCATTAGTTATGTTGCAGTGTGACACGTAGCTGTCAAATAGCATGTTTGCAACCAATGTTTTGGCTAGGGTTGCAAACTAGCGCCGGGCTTAGGCTGCTTTCACAAAACCGATAGACTAGCTATACCCGCACCCGAGATATCCCTGGCTATAATCTCGGTAACTTTAGTGCCATCATAACCGCTCCGGACTCAACATCCACTTTAGCTGAATGAACTAGCAAGCAAAAAAGTACACTTCCCTCGTTTTCATCTTAAACGAGTCAGCTTGGAAAGTCATTTGAACCCAGTCTGTGTTGCATGAAAATGTAACGGAGAAAAAAAACAACGCGATAGTCAATTTAAAAATAGTGATCACGTTAAAGCAAACATTACAGGCGAAAGGGGGCGTCTTCACTGTAGGAGCAGCGGTTTGCAGTCATACCTTTGTGTCCACGTCTGCCAAGCAGTCCCTTCTGAACTGGTCAAAAAGACCTTGGGTTTTTAAATGATTCACGATCATGGAGACCAACTGCGGGTCTCCGGGTGGTAAACCAGCCATTTGTAATCCTAGTCGTTTCTTTAAGTAAACAAAAATAACAATATAAACAGGGAAACAATTAGTTAGCTTTCATGTAACCTGCCTGGTTTTCTTTCCACTCCCCGCTTCTGCTAAATATTTTGATTTTTGAGTGACCCTGCAACGACCCGGAAGTTCAATAAAATGGAACGACAATTTCATTTGATTGCAGTTCTTTTAAATAAGCGCCCTCTTCAGGCCAGAGTAGGATGTACACGGTTATTTGTCCTACTTTCCTCATTCACCAAGCTCCGATCCATTGAATTACATGAAATTATCTGATTATGTTATTATGCTGTTCATATACGTATATATGTTCCCATTTCCCATATGCTACAATTTTTTTTGTATATCTGCATAAATTCGATCTAAAATGTGATCACATCTTCATCTAAGTCCTAAAACTTGATAAAGTGAACCCAGCTCAACAAAAAACATTATTTTTTAATAATTTATTTATTGAGCAAAATTATCCAACATTAAATGCTTTTTTGGCAAAAGTATGTGAACCCTTGGATCATACGTATTTTTAAAGTATCATATTTAATATTTGGTCGCATGTCCTTTGCATGCTGTTACATACCGAAGTCTTTGATATGGGGTAGATGTGGATGGATCACTGCAAGAGTTATATTTTCTGACTCATTTTTATATAAAACTCTATGGGGAAAAAAGTCAGGAGAAGAAACCCTTAAAGTGATCCATCCACATCTACTCCATATCTGGCCGTAGAGTGATGGTTTGGGGCTCGTTCGATAGCTCAGACCCTTGATGACTTACAGCCATTTAGCCAGCCATGTGTTCCATACTGTACCAGTGTAATTTACAGCTGAATCTAGTCTCACCCCCCAATTCCCATAGAGATCCATTCAAATGCAGATAAGTTATAGTATCGCTTGTAACAGTACCTGAAAATAAGATAATGAGAGTAACAGCATGCAAAGAATATGCGACCAAATATTAAATATGATACTTTAAAAATACGTATGATTTAAGGGTTTACACACAAAAAAGCATTTAATGTTCGATAATTTTGCTCAATAAATAAATTATAAAAAAATTATGTCATTTTTTTGTTTTTTGTTGAGCGGGGTTCACTTTATCAAGTTTTAGGACTTAGATGAAGATGTGATCACATTTTAGATCAAATTTATGCAGATATACAGAAAATTCTAAAGGGTTGTCAAACTTTCGAGCAGCACTGTATATCTTTTTTTTATTGAAGTAATTTGAGTCATTGATATTGATTTGGGAAAAGTTTATTGAAGTAACAATATGCATGCAGTTCATTCAACAAGATCAGCAGGTCAGATGACATAAGAAAAATAAATGATTCGTCATAGACATGTTAATACTATAGATCTATTAATAGTGAAAACTAAACATGTTTTCATAATACTAGTCAGTCACAAATTTAAAAAAGATTTGGAAAAAACAAGATATTTATGGATTCAGAAATACGTATAACAAATATTTATTTTCAGACAAAATAACATCACTCTGCAGACGTGATGGTGACCATTTGGGTAGCTAGATGTTGGGATGTTGCCAAGCAGCTGACTGGGAGAAAAATGCGGAAAGTTTGTCACAGACAAGGTTTTAACTGTTGAATAAACAGACATCTCTCTGTCAAAAAAGAACCTACCCAACCCACTACCCTCCTCCCCCACAATGAGCAAGGCAAACCCCCTTATGTCTACAAGATACTGATTCTGCTCCGTCAGCATTTTTCCTGAAAACATTTACAAAAATAGGTAGGCCTATGGAAACACAAACAGGGACGGAGCAGACACAGGTGCTCACACATTGACTGTGTTCAGCCACAGTGCCACTAAAACAGAAAGGAAAGAGAGATTATGCACAGGTTCCCAGTCATTCTGATCTTGATGTTGTCAAGGCACCAACTGAAGCTGCTGTATTCTGGGTTGGTAGGTAAGACATTGATTCCTTGTGGTTTATTTTCATTACCTTCTGGAACATATTATAAAATGTGAAAAAGACAAACAAGCATGTATTGAACAAGTCTATGTACAATTCCCTTTCATGATGAATCTTTGAGCGATTTCAGAAAGCAAAGATTTTACAATCTTTTATTTTTAATCTTTTATTCTGCTGCAATATTTCTGTTATTCCGCTCTAATAATGTGAAATCTTATTGAAGGCAGCAAACATAATTTCTGCTCTAATCATTTTAAAAATCAAATAGAAATTTAGCCCCACAAGAAGTTGTCCCAAAAGTATGTGGCGATCATTTGCAACCTCCAGAGACCTGTAGCTGCTCCGCATAGCAGTTACTAAGTACATTTTATCCAACGGATCTTTCCAATGAAATGCACAAAGGCTGTATTTTTGTGAACGCATTTGTTTTTCTCAAACTTCTTATGCAGTGACACCAGTGGCACTTCCTGCTTGTGAGGGATGGAATAAGTCTCATAGTCGCAGGCAAGCCAGGTGTCTGCGACATTTCTGTACATTAGCACACACAGCTGGTGTTCATGGTTCTCATCGTTAAGATTACATTCATCTATTCTGCATCTCCAGGAATGCGTAGGGTGTTCTGGCTTTGGCGTTGATTGGACGCCGCAACGTTGATTTTGATGAAACTGTGACATAATTTTCCATGAGGTTTTGGACTGAAAGAGCTTTGTAGTGAAGTCAATACTTAGCGATTGGTGAGTGTTGAAACCCTCTATCTTGCGAGAACAGCCAAAATCGGCAGAGGTGTACATTCTCATGGTGAATCGCGGCGCTTGTATGTCGTGGTAAAGGCTAATAGCCTTGATGGGCAGAGAGTTGATCTTGTAAATAAAGATGGACTCAGCCAGGAATGCATCCCTTACAGGGGTCGGCAGCATTCCGACATGACAGGCATTGTATACCTCCAGGGGGGACATGAGTGGGAAGCGAACATGCTCCAGGACTCTCTCCTGGATGTCCCCCTCCTTGGCCTCTTTGTGGAGGAGCCAGCGTTTGACGGCGTGGAAGAGCTGGAACTCATTTTCTACCTGCAGATCATCACTCTGCAGTAGGATGAGCAGGCGCTCAAGCTCCAGGGACATCAGCCAATCGGAGGAGCTGGCAAGAATGGCCCCGTTGAGCGCCACGAAGCGACGGCAGGCTTCCTCCAGCTCCTGAAAGCCTATCTGCTCGGCGGTCCTCCACCAGGCCAGCGCTCGTCTCACAGGGCCTGCGCAGACGCTCTGCAGGGCGAACTGCTCACAGCTCTGCCTCAGGGCCTGTACGTTGTACTTATCCGTCAGAATCAGAAGGGGGAAGAGGTTCCCAGAGTGGATGGACATAGCACCGGTGTAGAAGTACTGGAGGAAAGCGTCCATGTGCTCCACGCAGCTCTCCTCCTCCATCAGCGCTACCTCCTCCTGTCCGCCCTCCCGCCAGCAACCTCTGGAGAACATCTGGCGAAAGACGTCACTGCTCAAAGCCAGAACTGCCCGATGAGCCTTCAGCCGATGCTTCTCGTTGATGACTAACTCCACGTCGCTGAAGTCCTCGTTCCAGTAGAGGTTGGAGAACTCGCCGACAATCTCGTCCAGGTGGTCCACCGTGCAGGACGTCTCCCCTGGACCTTGTGTAGAAGGGGGCTAAAGTATGGAATCAGTAATCAATATGGAACCCATAAGAGATCTCACAGAGAACCCGTACTAGACCGCAGGAATATATATATATTTCATATACATGTCTTTGAAACAGTCTATGTAGTTGCATCTATGTAATTCATCGAGAATACGGGTTGCTTGCCTTTTTATTTTTAAAGGTACCTATTTGTCACCTGCAAAGCAACCTACACCAACAACCAATAAAGTCAAATACTGTGCAAATAATTTCTATATTACACCTACTTCTGCATTACTGAACTAAGTCATTATTTAGTTGCTAACCCATTTGCATTTCTTTTTTATTTCTTATTTCCCTCACCCCAAGTTCTCAGACCAATCCAGCTCCAGGCCTCTCCTGTTTCAAGCCCATGAGGCAACCTGGAGACCTAGATGCATCGCCTCGCCCCTTCTGATCTGCATATTAGTATGCAGTTACTTGCTTGGACTTTCTATTTTACCAGCTAGTTTATACTTCCGGCTACAATCTGCCCAACCACTGTCTATTAGCTCTTATAGGTTTCCCATTACCTGCATATTACCATTACGCTAATCCTACTATTGACACTGTGCTGGCCAGTAGAGGATAGACTCCCCTCTATACCCCAGTTCTTCATAAGATTTCTGCACACCAGGAATTGTTATCACTGCAGTTTGAGTGTTTTTTTTCATTCCCCACTGGTGAGTTTTTATTGTTTATTTTTTACCCCACCTGCTAGATTTTTGGTGGTTCAGGTTCAGTCTTGACTCATTTTTATAATTTCCTGTTTCTGAAAGTTGTCTCTGTACAAAGCACCAAATACAAATAAAACTGAACGGAACTGAACTCTTGATAATTTTGTATTAACAAATTGAATTCCAAATTGTGAAGTAGTTTTTTGTTGCTCCCGTGAATATCGTTTTTTGCGTAGTCATAAGAAATGTTTTACATAATGCACATAAGCTATTTGTAAAATTCAGCACATGCATCGTGATTAGATCCAGAGCTTACCTCTCCAGAGCATGGTTCTGTTTTCAACACAGTCTTATTTTTCTTCATGTTGTGTGTCTGTGTGTGAGAAAGCATGTTTGTTAGTTAGTTCGTGGTGCTGTGTTAAAACACTTTCAGTTTCTCTGAACAATGCCACCTTGAAGTGGAAGTGGAACCTTCCACAAAGAGAACCTTTCCATACTGGCCACCAGGTGGCAACGGTTCCCATTCAATCCACACTTCCTTTGTGGGTTGCTTACAGGTAATGCAACGTACTGTATGAGCACAAAGCACACAAACTATAAATATATAGGCATTGTATTTCAAGCGCAATATTGTACAGACTAAAGATAAATAGACTCCTGGAGACAGGGAGTTGTTTTCTACATGAACAATGAAAGTACAAAGTTCTCTCTCTCTCTATTTCTCTCTCTCTCTCTTGCTGTAGAAACTGTACTTTGGATTACCTTGAGTGGATAATTTCTTTTCCTCAATGGTTTTAATCAGTGAAATGAGAAATTTATCAAGCCGTAGTTACAGGTGCGACAAAAAGCCCCTCAGACATAATAATCCTGGCCCCCACAGAGGCAGGTTAAGGACACGGATGTGCACCCTATTCCACCCACACACACACACACACTTAATTCATTTTATAGAATTATAGAATTAAAATATTAGGTAGTCCCTGATCCTTTTATGTTTGAGTGATTGTGGGCTGAACCATGGTCCGATTCGCAAGACATGAAAATCTTTACTCAATGTGAGGAAATCTTGTGCAGCCAGTCTTCTAGAGCCAGTGACCAAAACAGGGAGGGGAGGGGGGTCTTGCTGTGATTCACGCACCTGTGACGTTTGCCCTGAAGCACTTAAGCCCTGGTCCTACTCAAAGGGAAGTCAAACATTAACTCCACAGGCATGTGGGTGACATTGGGTTCATCCCAGGTGTTGCTCCATAAGCTGGACATTATCTCTGACACTATCTTGAGCCCGGTCTCTATGACGACAACACACAACACTGCCTCCACTCCTGTGTAGCATGGAAATGCATATAATACCATTTATATTGGTAACGCATTGTAACATTGTAGTGTTGCATTGTATGTGTTCCTCTGTTTGTGCATGTGTTCAAACAAATATGCATGTGCATATGTCTGGACGCACATTATGATGCTGTAGCATGTAATTTACACACACGCACGCACACACGCACACACGCATGCACACACACACACACACACACACGCACGCACACACACACACACACACACACACACACACAGAACTCCCTTTTTTACAAAACCACGTGCACACTTGCTAGGCCAAGGGCAGCCGGTCAGGTGGTCTGCATAGCTTGGCGACCTCTAGTAGAGAAACTGTGGGCTCATCAGCACAATGAGCCCCCTGTGTCTGTATGATCTCCACAGAGATGCCAGAAGAGGGGTATGCTGGGTAATCTGACACTCCATAACACATTAATGGGCAGCCAAGACACTGCCATATATATATATATATTTTTTTTAAACTTATTTTTTATTTGGAAATGTTTACAGATACAAAATACAGTCAGCATTGTTAAGACCAATATTGTTAAGGGAAAAACACTTTTTGGGGCGGCATATGAAGAGAAACAGAGCACCCAAACCAATACTCATCCAAGCCCTGTCGTAAAATTTACAATAGGGATAACCATCAAAACAATGAAAGCAAGTGCCACACAGCAAGCACCAGATGTAAACAAAAGAGAGAAAGAACAAATAAGTATAGCGTCTATTAGTGAAATTGTGTACTGTGGTCTACCAGCTTAAATATCCTAAATTGGGAAAAACTGCTACGTGGTATCAGGCATAGTTTTAAGTCCACGTATGTATGTCAAAACTGGATCCCAGACGAAGAGGAATTTGTCCCTGGACCCTCTAAGCGAGTATTTTATCTTCTCTAACTGCATGAAATGCATCAGGTCACTCAACCACATAGACACTTTAGGTGGATTTCTTGATTTTCAATGTAATAAAATTCTTCTGCGTGCAAGCAGTGTCGTGAAAGCAATAATGTTTTTATATCTTTTCCTCATTCTAGAATGTTGCCCATCCGTGACACCAAATATTGCTGCAACTGCATTGGGTTGGAAATCAATATCCAGTGCCTCCGATAAAGTTTTAAAGATCATAGACCAGTAAGTCATCAGAGCAGGGCATGACCAAAACATATGGGTTAAGTCGGCAGGTGTATTATGACACCTGTCACAGCTTGCGTCTGAATTAGGGTAAATTTTAGCTAGTCTTGCTTTAGAGAAATGAGCCCGATGTAGGACTTTGAATTGGACACTGCCATATATTTACAAGCTCACCCTTTTATTTTTATTATTATTATTATTATTATTATTATTATATAAATAAAGATTAATAACAGTATATATACAGTGGGGACGGAAAGTATTCATGCCCCTTTTTGCACACTTTATTGTGTTAATTTTAAATGGATAAAATTGCCATTTTTGCCCATCAATCTACACTCAATAACCCATAATGACAAAGTGAAAACATGTTTTTAGTTTTAAACTGAAATTTCTCATTTACATAAGTATTCATACCCTTTGCTTTAACATATTTTTAAAGTATCATATTTAATATTTGGTAGCATATCCTTTGCATGCTGTTACTTCCTGAAGTCTGTGACCCATAAACATCAAAAGACTCTCGATATCTTATTTTCAGGTACTGTTATACTGCGATACTATAACCTCTCTGCATTTGAATGGATCTCTATGGGAATTTTTTGGGGGGGGGGGTGAGACTAGATTCAGCTGTAAATTAGGCTGGTACAGTATGGAACACATGACTGGCTAAATGGCTGTAAGTCATCAAGGGCCTGAGCTATCGAACGAGCCCCAAACCATCACTCTGTTGCCAGATATGGAGTAGATGTGGATGGATCACTGCAAGGGTTATTTCTCCTGACTAATTTTCCTATAGAGCTCTATGGGAAAAAAAGTCAGGAGAAACAACCCATAAAGTGATTTATCCACATGTACTCCATATCAGGAGTAAAGTGGTATGTTGCTGATCTAGCTGTTGTGTGGCTTTTATTCCTTGTGTATATCTTCTTAAGTTATTTTTAAAAGATATTTATTTTTAAATTACAAGTTTACATTGTGAGTTTTGCAAGTCTGCCCTGCTGGAGATCCCTCATTTCACTGTTATTGTACATAATTGTTTTGACATGTGACAAATAAACTTTGAATTGAATTGAATTGATGGTAAAACGATACAGAGTTCCATTTAAAAACAAATCCCAAAATTATGTAAAGTAGGCGAAACCCAAATATTGAATGCAGGATGCAGGGAAGTTAGATTCACAAGGTGAATTTTGCTTTAGCCTACTTTGAGCTACAAAGTTTGCAAGTGTTTATTTCCGAAGATACTTAGCTATCACGAATTTCATCACGGCAGTCTCTGACATTAACGAAAATATTCTGAAATATTTAACAAAACAAATAGATTACTTTCACAGCTTTGTATGCTTTAATGTGTATTAGCCTGTTTAATTTATAAAGAACTAAGCAACAAACTGCACGGTAAATTAATTTGGGACGATTCAGTGCTATTCGCAAAGGTGTCCCATAGGAAGGCGGTTGATGCGACGTAACGCAAACGATATAGCCTACTGTGGTTTTAAGGATGGGGCGTTCCTCGTAGCACGAAGAATGAGGAAATCTGTGAGCGTCATCGGCGCACGAACACGAACGAAAGCGGTTCGGTTTTGAGCCCATTGGATGCTGGATCCGGATTGGAAAAGAACAGTCATTAACACAATACGCGTTGACAAGCATTTGTAGTTAAAAACTCAGGCATGGCAGAATCAACGGTGATCCACGGAAACACTATACGTAAGTTACTTTCATTTAGTGGCAGGCGATGCAGATCGGAAGAGAAACGGTTCTCTTTCATGATGCAGACGAAAACTTTTAAAAATAAGTCCGGTTTGGTGAAACGTCTGTCCCAGTTGTTTTTACGGATTCAGTGTCGGAGGAAATGCATCCATAACGACTAGCAACGAGCTACTTTGTAGTTAAAGTTATCATGGTAGCTATAACTTTCTACAGTAGCCTAAGTTAATAGAGCCACATGGTTGCACTGTTTTAGTGAGCTACAGGTAAGTTAAACTAATCTTAGCCTACATGTATTGTGCACATATATTTAGGCTACATGCACCCAGGCTGCTCTTAGTGTTTGCTTTTGTGATTTCAATTTTTAGTGACACGGTCCAATTTAATACATCATCTGGGCTCGCTGATTAGTTAGTCATGATAAACAAAATGAATTGTGACTGCGATCTTCCACTCACTGGGCCGCAGTATTGAACTTTGTGTCAACTGAAATTGAGTCAATCGTTATAAAGTTGTGTAGGAAAGTGACTATTGGAATGCAAACACATCATCACATGTTTAAAGATGTAGAAGTTAGCCTACTCTGGTTTATTGTCTGCTCCAAACCTAAACGAATTCCTCTAGTTCCCATCGGCTACAGAATGCGGTGAATAAGAAGACCGTGAAATCGTTGGGTGTGTTTCTATTGAGAGTAGGCTAAATAAAGAGTAAATAAACAAGTTGTCACAATGTCAATGACACTCAACAGGCTTGGATCACTAGGCTGCTCTCGGCCCCAGTGCGACCTAACAAGCATCTAGAAGCTCTTTCATCCAGAAGCAGAGAACAGCCCAGGGACTAGCCTGTTAACTGACCTTCTTCTCGCCGGCCCCTCAAAAGCCTGAACTTCTGCAGCTGTTCTCAGCAGCGGAAAACTGGAACAGAGAGGGCAGTTCTGTAGCCTACTTATTGAGGCTCAGATTTTAAATATAGGATGACTTGGCTAGTTATTCCTGTGTCGCAAGACTTTTGTTTTAGTCGATTCTCACAGTCGAAGAAGAGTTCTGTTTTATGGGATGTTTTCCTCCTGTTTAAATTGCGTAGCCTACTGCCTCATCGTGCTGGTGTGGGTTAAATTAAATGAGAATCTGCCGTGGCGGTTTGCGGTTTATTCAGTAAGGTACTTTCGAAAAAAATCATTATGCTTTATTGTTTATTTAGCATATATAAAGTGTCCCCTGTGCGAGAATGTGTGTGAGTGCGGGTCCTGTAGTCGGAGGGATGTAAAGACCAACAAGTAAGCGGTAGGCTACACCTCATGCCACGCCTTGCTAGGTTTGGTTGCACTTCACCAAAACTGTCAGGGTGGTACCCCGTTCTGTGACAACCGATGGAATGGATGGAACCTGGGATATACAGTTTGGACACTGTGCTGCAGTGTCTAGTACTTATTTTATTAATATATTTTTTTTTTACTAGTATACTATCCATTATTTATTTTACTATTAGTTTTTATTATATACTTAATTTAGTTTATTATTTAGTTACTTCATTTTTTACTTTACTAACTATTATATTAATTTCTAGTTATATATTCTTTTATTAACTAACTACTATAAATTATTACTAGTAACTTATTTTTATAGTTAATAACTATTAGTTACTAGTATTTTATTATATAGTTACTAGTTACTATTACTCAATTTTGACTTTTATCTATTTTATTCCTACTAGTAGATAATTGCTTTTTATACTATTAAACTATATTAACTAACTATTTTATTATATAACTACTCCAATAGTTACTCTATTTCTAGTATACTAGTAACTATTTTTCATTTTACTAGTATACTAGTAACTATTACTACTAGTTATTATTTATTAGTAGTAGTTTACTAAATATTATTACTTAGTAACTAGTTTTTACTAGTATTATTAATTACTTTATACTAACTTACTATTATAGTTTACTTAGTAATGTACTATTATTAGTTCTAGTATATCTGTTTACTACAAGTAACTAAAATAATAGTTACTAGTCAAAAATTGGACTAGATACTAGTAGTATTAGGAATACTTACTAGTATAGTAAGAAAGTAGTTAGAACTAAAAAATAGATACTACTAGAAAAAACTAAGTACTATTATCTAATGAATAGAAATAATAAATGATAATATCTAATATATAGTTACTATACTAATTTATAAGTATTGGATAAACTAATAAGGAATACTATATTAAATGAAATAAAATATCAACGATATAAAAGAAAAATAGATAGAAAATCAGTAATAATCCATTTAATCAGTAGAATAAAAGTATTTATTAAATAAAAGATAATAACATATCGAATAATAGTAAATAAATCTTATTTATCGATAAAAAATTGATAAATATCTATTCAGATTGGATTTCAGAAATATTCATTGATTTTAACATTGCAATAAACTCATTTTGTTGACTCAGGTTGAAAATCGCTATATAATTGATTTAAAATCGCAATAAATTGGGGGTTACAGCTCGAGTTATTTAACGTTTACACAAAACACAAACAAATTGTTTAACTGTTAAAGTGTTATTTTTTATAACATTATTAATTATTTTTTATGGTTCAATTTCACAACAACAAAAAAAGCAAACGTGCAAAGAATTAACAGTGTTTTGTTTGTTGTAACACAAAAAAAACACTGAGACAAAAAAAACACGATTTTCAAGACAAACATATCACACACAAACATCGGACACCCAGGGCAGATGCAAAGGCTAATACATGGCCATTTGTCAAAAAAAAAAAAAAAAAAAAAATATAAAATACACAAATATTTGTAAAATTGCATTAATATGCAAAAAAATATATAAAAAATATAAAAAAAAATGACACCAAACCCTCAATCACACACAAACACAAAAAAAACAAATTGTCTGCTTTTGCTTGCTCGGCCATTCATTTCTGTGGAAACACACTAAACTCACAACGCCGGCCATTTTTTCTTTATTTTATTTTATCGTCAGCAATGTCATAATTAACTTTTTCACATTATTCAATATTACATAAAAATTATAAAAATTTACAAATTTAAGAAATTACAATAATTTATATTAAAAATTAAAAAAAAGCTGTAGCAGCTGAACAACAAAAGAAGACATACACAATTATTTATAACTTTTAATTCCAACAACACAACATGTCATGGTTGTTAGTCAAAAAAAAAAAAATACAATCGAACATTGCCTGTGTCTACACTAATCTGCAGACAATGTAGTTTAGTTTTTTTTTTAAACTTTTAAATTAAGGCTTGGTTTTTTTTTTTTTCGGCTTGTTTTTTTTTTTATTTTTTTTTTTTTATTGGCTATTTTGTCGGCTACAATTTGCCATTAGGCTAATTTTTTATCATTATGCCCATTTCTTCTATTATTATATTATTTATATGTAATAATATTTTTTTTTTTTGAAGAAAGAAAGTGTGTATGTTGCACGTTAACTGTGATTCCCGTTTGCTGAATAAAGTTGTACTTTTGTTTTTTCGTTTAATGTTATTGCCCTATAGCTTAAGTAAAGGGGCTATCTTAATGTTGTATTCTAACAATGATTGATTATTATCTACCTTTTTTTATTTATTTTTATATAATAAAAAGATGTTTTTTTTTTTTTTTTTAGTCATATATAAATATGCAGTGAATTTGTCTATTTTTCTATATGCTATTTTATAACGGATTTTTTTCTTCTCTTCTTTCTTTCTTAAAAAAATGTATATTATATATGTGCAAAAACTATGTTTCGTTGTGAAAAAAACAATATTTTATTTCCCTGCTGCTTACTTTTTTGCAAATTTTGAACTTTGTCAAATTGTTGTATTGATTGAAAGCAGAAGCCACACCATCCGACGGTGGCACACAGCAGGGTCCGCAGGGTCCGAATAAAATGTTAAAACAAACGCCCGATATGGCAGCCCGTTTTAACATTATTTCCTCCGAGACTTACTACTTTATTATATTTATTATACTAGTACTTATTTTTTTTTTATATAAGTATTATATATTTCATATTTATTTAGCAGCCAATTTACCATGCACGTTCACGTTCGTTGTCAATGTTACTAGTACTTACTTGGTTGGAGAGAATATCTCGTCTGAATAACTAAAACTAAACTAAACTATAAGTAAATATAAAAAAAAAAAAAAAAAAAATAGAAAATAAAACTATACTAGTAACTACTACTAATAGTTACTAAAAAAAAAAAAAACAAGTACTAGTATCTAAATAATAGGTACTAAAAAATGAAATAGATACTAGTAATTATTTTGAATATACTATAAACTAAAGAATAAGTACTAGTATCTAATGAATAGTTACTAGTAAGTCTCGAGGAATAAATGTTAAAACGGCTTGCCATAGCAGTGCGGATTTAGACGTAATTCGAGAAGGGCGCCTGAATGGAAACTTCGGACCTTGGCGCTTAAGATTGTCTTTCCTAAATCAGCCCTATGTATCCACAGGCAACGTTGATGCACGGGGGTTAGTTTTGTAACAAAATCTGTCGGTTTAGGCCTACAGAGAAGCTTCTCTGCAGAGTACAGGCAGTCAGCCAAAGGCAACCAAGTGCTTGAGACTATAAGCAAAGCCGTGCTATCTGTCATACATGGAGACACACCTCCGATTGTAGGCCTACTCAGAATATCCCCCCTTTTCCAGGAGGTACAGTTCAGGCTTAACAGAAGGCCTTACTGAAAATATGACAGTAAAGTAGCAAATCATGCCTGCTTTCTACTCTCCAGGCCACAATGTTGGGTTTTGAATAACCTGACCTAAAACATGTTATTGTGTGAGTTGTGCTTCTTTTTAATTTGGAACTCGCGTTACAAAGATTCATACATTCTAAACATCTGGTATTAACATATTACTTGGTCTAATTTTCAAATATTAGGCCTAGCACACATTAGATTATTCATGTTTTTGTTTCCCCTCAATTTCTTACTGTAATAAATCCACATCGATTAGTGAAGTAACTATTTTGGATCAGGAAAAGGTGAATGGGAAAAATATTCTCCTTGAGTAAGAAGCTTCCTTTCAGCATGAATGCAGCCATGTGGTGTATAACGGTAGAACTGTTGCGGCTGTGCCCCCTTTTGGAAAGACGATGCAGGAACCGCAGTGATGCTGGCTCGATTACCAAGTGATGCTCTGCTGCTACATCCTTATGTAATGTTCTTAATCCTTTCTCAGTAAATTGTCAGACTGTAATAATTTGTTTGGTGAGTGATTCTAACAGTTTTGCGAGCAGACTTTAAACAACATGTGCCCAAGAGATGTCCTATTCCACACATTTGTTTTTATGATGAACTTTGTGGTTAGTTGGGGTCAAATTAAACTTTTTTATGGATATTGTCTCCACATTTAGTCAGTGCCTTATTCACATGCATACACACACACCGTCTAGTAATAAATGACACTACTCACCCGCAACTTAAAAATAATTATAATTAGTGTGAAAGGCTAGTGCATCGTAAACCCTCGATGTGAAATGGAAAGAGGTTGTTGAGGAACTAGCGGTCGCTCTATCCTGCGCTGCCTTGGGTAACGGCTGTCTTTCACAATTTCTCCTCATGGCCTGATTGATTCACGTCTTGAGAAACATCGCTGACATCTCCATGCGATGCTTGTCATGATCGATGAATCCTGAGAAAGCATTTCTCTGAGCTTGTGAGGTATTCTGTTAAGTATGCATGCTACGGCTGCATTTTGGATGGGGAGAGAGGGAGGTAACTGGGATTTCGTAATTCACTATGTTCTTGAGTGTTCCAAAGGTCATGAATCATGTCACATCCTGGCGACTAATCAAAACAAGAACACAAAGTCAGATTGAGGCAGTTGTCTACCGTTCCTATTAACCCTTGTTTTTAGAAAATGACTTCTCTTTCTCCAGAGTACCGATCTTATGATGTTTTGGAGTAAAACAGCTTGTCTTCAAGCAGGCTCAATTAAGTTTATAGCAGGTATATTGAATTTGTCTTCAGACAGTGAGTGATGCCGTTGTCAGCTAGGGGATTTTGATTGATGTTGAATGTGCTGTAAAACAGTCATTGACTCCCACTTTGCCTGAATCCTGCCTGATATAAGGCCTGGTTTCCACTTGGCTTTGTACATGCTGGTATAACATGGCTCAGTGTGGTGGCTCGCTTCTTAGCCAATCACATAACTAGTCTGCTTAAAGTGCTACAGAACCCACAGCATCACCAAATGCACAACTCTGGTCCTTGAGGGCTGGTGCCTTTGCTGGTTTTTGTTGCAACCAGTAATCCTGGCTCAGTTTTCTAAAGAGCTGGTCATAATCCAGTTCTGGTTTGCTCTTCTATTGGACCACGTTTTAACCAAGGTGCATGTACATTTGCCATGTGCCATCTTCAGCTGTTGCTCAATAAAAATAATTTAAAAAAATAAAAAATCAGCTCAAGTAAATGATTGAGCAAATTAAATGATTAGGAACACAAGTTAGCAGGAAACCCTGAAAGGGTTGGGTACCTGTTGCGCACCCCTGGCTTATACCCTGAGCGTAATTGCCTTCTTGAATGGGCATTTGCTCTCCAGTTTACAGCGATGGAAGCAACCCAAAAAAGGACACAAATTCCCAAGTGGGGCTGTTGTACCCTTGAGCAAGGTCCCACATTGCTTCACTAAACATCCAACTATATTGGCCTATGTAGGATTATCTGGATAGACTGTAATCCGTTTAAGTTGTTCTGGATAAGAGCTTGTGATAAAGGTCTGAAATTAAAAGTGTAGGTCTATTGCTGTTTATATGCACATTAATACAGCATGAGAGATGATATCTATTCCCTGTCATAAACAATTGATAATAAATTAACATGAGCACACTAGCTGGGAGCAATAATCTAATACATAAAATTATACATGCTCTGGATGAACACGTGCAATGCTATGTGACTACCTTGGGGGCAAACATACTGTTGCATCTGACACTGGTAAACACAATGTTAGCCTGGGTTCATTTGCTTTAGAAACACCACAAGTGTTCAAGTAGCCTCAGGTAAAGCTGATTCAGCTAAGGCAGATCAGTAGACACAAAGCCTATGTATACCTACTGCGACTTCTACTGATGACTCCAGTATTTCTCTTCATCTTTCTTTTTCGAATTTCATTCTGGTCCAGGAATGAGCTGGAGGCCAACTGATAACTGATGATTCACTGATAACACTGCTATTATCCCAAACATTTAGGGATTCGTGAAACCTTCTGCCATGACTTAACAGCTGTACAGCTTAGCATCCATGGGACCCTTATTCAGAGCCTGTAGCTCTGTCTGACAGAAAGTGGCAGTGTTCCCTCTTCAGAGGCTGGTAGTTTAATTGGCTGTTTAATTTGCGTGTTTGTAGTTATTATTAATAATAATAATAATAATAATAAAAAAAACATTTTATTAATAGAGCGCTTTTTCCCACGCTCAAATCGCTGTATAGCACTACAAGTACAATAAAAACCATGAGTAAATAAACATAAGCAAACCACATTTACATGGGACAAGAACGAATATACACAAGTGTGACACATGTATGTTACTTCAGTAACCGTGAAAGGGACTACACAGAAAGACTAGTTAGAACAGGTCTGAAAAGTTTAGTCTGCATTATAGGCCCGTTAAAACGGATGTATTTTTAATTTCACCTAAAGGTATGAAGGGAGTCAGCAGACTTAATCTCCGCAGGAAGGGCATTCCAGAGCCTGGGGGCAACAGAGCAAAAGGCCCGGTCACCCATTGAGCGGAGATTAGTAGAAGGGACGGTGAGTTTGTCAGAATCAGGAGAGCGTAGGGGGCCGGCGGGAGTATAGTGATGGAGGAGCTGGCAGATGTAGTCTTGGGCAAGAACATGGAGGGATTTACCGGTCAAGAGGAGGACCTTAAAATCAATCCTGGCTTTAATGGGGAGCCAGTGGAGGGTGTGCAGAACCGGGGGTATGTGTTCTTTGCTGGATGTGTGGGATTGCATGGATCTCTGTTGTAGTTATCACACGGATCTCTTTTGTGAGTGCTGGCTATCCGCGCTGGACGTGACTAGGCTGGAGAGACACTAATGCCTGTTTTTCATGCTGTTAGGACCGTGTCCGAGGCGGGGTGTATGTGTATGTGTATGCATGTATGTGTGTCATTCAGTCCAGTTTCCATTTGTGCTGATTACACCATGTTCGATTACAGGCGTTTAGCAGACGTTCTTATCCACAGTGACTTACAGCTGGATGTTTTACTGAAGCAGTTCAGGTTATATACTTTGCTCAAGGATACAATGTTAGTGTCCTACGTGGGAATCGAACCTGCAAGCTTTAGGTTAGAAGCCCAGTTCTCTAGCCAGATTAGGCCTGCATTGGAGATGCCTCTCGAGGTGAGACTCTGATTTGATTTGCACGTTTTTTTTAAAAAAAACAGTGGTTAAACATTTATAAACACTTACGTGCAGGGAAAACCCAAAAAACCTCTAAGGGCTTAACCAGGTGTACCCCTAGAAAACATTAATTATAGAAAATACATAGTAATAATAGATGATGATGAACAATAATTGGTAATACATAAAAAAAACATTAGAAGAAGGGGGGAGGGCAATGACAATAATACTAAATAGATTAATACAAGTTAGAAAGGAAAAGGAGAAGGAAATATAAATTCTAGAAATGATGATAATACTATCAATATAATATTAGTTATATAACAGGTGATTTTTGAGTGATTTTTGAAATAAAAATGGGGAAAGATCTACAAAGTGGCGGGGAAAAGAAATCCAGATCTTGGAACCTTGGTATGAAATTCTAAATTGGGATGATGATATGCGTGAGTAGGGAGGGCGGAGTTGGTGTGCATTTCTGGTAGTGTAACTGTGAAATTAATTATTAGTGGAGAAAAAATTGTGAAAAAAGGAGGAAGAATATTGTTGATTGAGTTGTATACAAATTGGGCGACTTGTTGAGTGTTAATTCGGTATATAATGAGGATTCCCAGTTTCTGAAATAGTGGTTTAGTATGTGTTCTTCAAGTTGCTACTGAAATAATTCTGATGGCTCGTTTCTGAAGTTGAAGTGAGGTGTTGTGTGCTGGCCCAGGGAAGGTTACTATAACTGATGTATGATGAAACCATGGAATTATAAAGAGTGCAGTTTTTGTGTTTAAGTGATAATGGACCAATGATTCCGACATTGTTGGCTATTTTGGATGATATTTGAGTGATATGAGGTATACCCAAAAAACCTAGCTAGCTTGAGATACAGGTGTATGGTCTACTTGAAGGTTCATGTTTTCACAACCCCTTAGGTTATTACCAAATAGTAGAAAATTTGTTTTTTTTAATGTTCAGTGAAAGTTTGTTAATTTAAAACCATTTTTTCAATTCTGTTAGCTCTTCATTTATCACAGTCATGATGCGAATAAGATTTTTGTGGAAATAAAAAACACATGTATCATCAGCAAAGATTATATTTGACAGTATAGCAGATACATTTGACAAGTCATTCATATATATAAGAAATAACAAAGGCCCAAGGAACGAGCCCTGGGGCACACCACATAGCAGTTCAAGAGGAGGGGAGTCCGAACTTTTAAATGATACAAATTGTTCTCTGCCTTTTAGATGAACCATAAAAAAGATTATTCTGTAAGACCTATGTGTTTTAATTTCTGTAATAATATGTGATGGTCAACTGTATCGAAAGCCTTTGAAAGATCCAGAAATGTACCTACTGTGTATTCTTTACATACCTTATGTAATTCTTCAACAAGATATGTAACCGGCATGTACAGTCAAGCTGGAAAGTCTGCACACCCCTTTCACCTTCTCCACGTTTTATTATGTTACAGACTTATACTACAATTGATTGAGTTTATTTTTTGCCTCAAACATCTACACACAATAGCCAATAATGACGAAGTGAAAACAGGTTTTTAGAAAATATGCAATTTTATTTTACTGACAAAAATAGGTTATTTTGGGGGATACATATCTGTACACACCCTTAGCCTAATACTTGGTTGCTGCACCTTTGGCAGCGATTACTGCTTCAATGCGTCTTGGGAAAGAAGCTACGAGCTTGGCACACTTGTTTCTGGACATTTTTGCCCATTCCTCTTGGCATATCCTTGCAAGCTCTGTCAGGTTGGATGGGGAGCGTCGGTACACAACCATTTTCAGCTCTTTTCACAGATGTTCAACTGGATTCAGGTCTGGCTCAGGCTGGGCCACTCAAGGACATGCACAGACTTTCTCTGAAGCCACTTCTTTGTTCTCTTGGCTGTGTGCTTCGGGTCGTTGTCATGTTGGCAGGTAAACCTTCGCCCCAGTCTGAGGTCCAGAGCGCTCTGGAGCAGGTTTTTTTTCAAGGATCTCGGTGTACTTAGCTGCATTCATCTTTCCCTCTATCAGGACTAGTCGCCCCGTTCCCGCTGCTGAAAAACATCCCCACATCATGATGCTGCCACCGCCATGCTTCACTGTAGGGATGGTATTAGCAAGGTGTAATTATGAGTGTGTGTGTAAATGGTGTGTATGCCCTGCGATCTGTCCAGGAGATGTTCCTGCCTCTTGCCCAATGCATGCTGGGATAGGCTCCAGCCCCCGCTGTGACTCTGACTAGGAATAAACAGGTTAGATAATGGATGGATGGATATCATGGTTTAGCATAATGGTCAGTGAAAATATCACATTGCACATTGTCTTATAAAAATAATTAATGGGGGAAGTTTCCCAGTTTTTATTATTCTTATTTTTTTCTTCTTTCTCTAGAGTGCACTTTGATGATAGATGATCTGGAATTGTGCCAGATCAGTGCGGTTCATGCCTGACGTGGGAGTGGTTTCCAGGGGCTTTGAGCTGACCCCAGCAAGCGCAGAGTCTGATTGGTCCAAACACAAAAAGAACATTCTCACAGTAGGGCTGTGTCAGAATCAGACGCCATTTACTGCGCCCTGTCTCCTGTGTACAGTAGACTGGCAGAAGTGTGCTGTTTAATGTGCACTGTGTAGCACGCAACGTGCAGTCCGCGAAAAATATCCGCCATGCTATTTTCCAATCGTACTGTGGAAGTGTCTTAAGCAGGTCGTGTGTTGCCATGTCCGCGGTTTTACAGCTAAATTGGGCTACTTTCAAAGTGCAGTCACGGGTAAAATTGAAAAGTCGCAAAGCACACTCTGATCTATTTAAAATACGTTGGTTTCGGTTAAAAATATATTTTGGGCTAGTTTTGAGTCGCCGTTTGGCTGGAAAGTCGTCCAAGATCTGGCAACCCTGCGTCACACCCTTGCGTGGCCATGTCACGTGTTGTTTTTGTTGTATTTGAAGGAAAACATCAGTGAAGCTGCGCCTCATATGTATGCGACCAAAATGTTTGTGTACTTCTTCAACGAAACCCTGGAAATCATACGGGGGTTTAAAATACACTATATTTAGAGAAGATTTTGCCTACTTAACAACTTTTTCACCCTATCTACTAGTATGGAAGGGTGCTAATTCGGTCACAGCCCTGGAGTGTGTGTCTTTTTGTTACCCGAAGAGCTCAGCTAAGCTGAGTCATTTGTGTTTGGATCAAAGACTGCACAATTCAGCGGCTTTTAATATTATATGATTCATCCTTCAGTTTCTTTCCCTGCTCGTACGTATATGAAAGCTTGTGACGGGACACATTGTCACCTTTTAGTAAGGGTTTAATGTTAGAGATATTGTTACATTTAAATATGTATTTCGTTTGCCGTAATTATGGCTCTTTGGTTCTTTTTTACTTGCAAGATTGTTGAATTCATTTGAGGGTAACATTTACCCGTGTATAGGCAGTTTTAGTCATTGTTTGGGTTGATGCAATATGACATCGTAATCGTAGTAATTACACGCAAGCCGTCTCTGAGAAAGCATTTTAAACATCCTGTCTTTCAAGAATTCTGGCACACCTCCAGCTCTCTCAGGTGACATCAGATGGTGGGATGTATTCAAAGTGCTCAAAATACAAATCATACATGAGAAGGGAGGAAGGAGAGCATTTTTTTAATGAACGTTTATTGATTTTAAGAGGCGTGAAAAAGTGACCCCTGCGTGTAAAGCATTAAAAACAAAGAAAGAAGAACTGTGACATTTTGTTTATACCTACTGCACCCACTTCAGTTCTAATTGATTTTCATGTATTTATTTAGTTATTTATTTATTTTTAGATTTCGGTTTCGATTTATAGCCTGTAATTGGGTGGGACGGCATTCAAAGATCCCGGAAACCAAACGCACACGTAAACAACAGGCGTATTGTAGATAGTGGGTGTTCAGGTGGGTGGTGGATGGAGGAGGGCATAGAGTGCATTATGTGTCAGGCAGGATTGTGTGCCCTTTATCTGACCTCCAACAGTCCATCAGAAATGTCGGGGGAAAAGACTGGCTGTGGGGTAACCTGGAAAGACCATCAGAAATGTGGGGGGAAAAGACTGGCTGTGGGGTAACCTGGAAAGACCATCAGAAATGTGGGGGGGAAAGACTGGCTGTGGGGTAACCTGGAAAGACCATCAGAAATGTGGGGGGGAAAGACTGGCTGTGGGGTAACCTGGAAAGACCATCAGAAATGTGGGGGGGAAAGACTGGCTGTGGGGTAACCTGGAAAGACCATCAGAAATGTGGGGGGGAAGACTGGCTGTGGGGTAACCTGGAAAGACCATCAGAAATGTGGGGGGGAAAGACTGGCTGTGAGGTAACCTGGAAAGACCATCAGAAATGTGGGGGGGAAAGACTGGCTGTGGGGTAACCTGGAAAGACCATCAGAAATGTGGGGGGGAAAGACTCGCTGTGGGGTAACCTGGAAAGACCAGACTCAGACATCATCGGGCTCATCAGACATCGTCAAATTTACATATTTTATGCAGTTTAAGTGTAATTTGATTTAGTGCACACATTTCTTTAAAATGTTGTGCTTGTGCGTGTCCATGTGCGACCGTGTGTGCGTATGCGTGCATTTGTATGCACATGTGTGCGTGGCTGCGTGTGTGTTCATGTCCGTGTTTGACATTTAGCCTACCTGAAGCTCCCAAGCAGCAGTGGATTTGAGCGGTTGCAGCTGAAGCGTGTGCATTATTAAAGTCCTGTCGCCAGAGCGAATAGTGTAAGCAGTTGAACACAGTAAGTGCACAGATTTATTCATGTGCAATAGATCGGTAAGTTATGCATGCAGAGTAGCTCGGCTGCTGATTGAAAATCTCTGCCTCTCTCTCTGTCTATCTCTGTCTCTCCTTCTGTCTCAAATTTAAAACCAAATATACTTTATTGGAATGACCAGATCTCGGCATAGTATTGCCAAAGCATTTACATGAAATGTATCAACAGTAGCAGTAATATCAGCTACAATACAATTTAAGAACTTATTTATTTCTGGAAATTTTTGTTTCTTGAAATTATTATGCCATTTAATTTGGGAAAATATCAATAATCACCAGGCTTTGTCTGTTTGTCTTTCTGTCTCTCTCTGTCTTTCTCTGTCTCTCTCTCTCTCAAACCATAATTCAAATTGCATTTTTAAATGAAAATGTACTTTATTTGCATGACCTCTCATAGGCATAGCATTGCCAAAGACTTTACATAAAATGTATCAACTATATATCAATATATATAAATATAATCGCATTTACTTATTTTAAGAGCATATTTCTTAGTGACAAATTATCATGTAAATTAATCATTATTATAACTATAAGAATAGATTTGAAAGACTGCAATTTTTGTCTGGACTCTGTCTGCGTCTCTCTCTCAATTCAATTTAAATTTCAAGGTGCTTTATTGGCATGACATTCACTGTGTTGCTCTCTCCCTCTCCCCTGTGGCTTTGGGGCAGGGTGCAGCAGGGGTGGGGTGTCGGGTGTTGGCGGCTCTATTTCGCCCACGGCCAGGGCGTGTTGTCTGTGCTGTATTAATCCTCTGTTGCTGGTCCAGTGTGAGGGTAGAATACTGACAATAACCGCAGCGTTCTCTTGAGGGAACCTCCCCGCAGGTCTTCTGAGGGGGGAATAGAGACCCTGCTAGGATCATGGCCCTGAAGGCCGTTCCATGGCCTGACACCATGTTATGTGACAGCGTCTGCCTTCATGTCCTTGTGGGGCTTGCAGTGTTTGATGGTGAGAAGTCTTGACAGTTTGCATCTATCTCCGCCAAACCAGTCGTTCAGAGTATTCCGTTCATTATCTGATGGATGCCTGTGAAACTGGATCTTGGAACCCATCATCGAGAGCAGTGGTTCTCAATCTCAGTCCTGGAGTACCCCTGTGTATGCTGGTTTTTGTTCCAACCACAATTGCAAACCCAAAAGTTTAACAAGCTGTTAATGTTTTTAAATTAGGGGTACACAGGGCTACTCCAGGATCGAGGTTGAGAACCACTGATCTAGAGCCATGGTGCCTTCATCCCTGTTCCTGGAGACCAACAGGATCTGCTGGTTTACCACAGTAACATTCAACTACCAGTTCCAAAAAACAATTCAGCAGTTCAAAAGAAAGAAAAAAAACAAACAAAAAAAACTGGTCAGGTGAGTAAACTGCTTGATGGACTGCTTTAATTGACCAATTGACCGCAAATCCTGTCCAGGACCAGGGTGGGACTTCCTGCTGTCGACTGTTGGCTCAGTGATATGCTGGTTTGGGTGCTCTATTACATGTATTTTAGGTCAGTTGTACCCGGGGAATTTAAAGAGGTGTGTTGGGTTCCCATGGTTACCCTGGCACCATTCGACTGCCCGTTGTACATACTAAAAGGCATTTTGGCGGTTTCCTGGCTGCTTTCAGATTGTCTCTGTGATGTTAAAATGAGCAAATAAATCACAGCTCACAAGGTCTCACTCCTCTGGCGGTCTGTACGTCTATCTGTCTGTCTAGTGAACAGCACTGTGGATGGTGGATCAGGCGGCACCCCCAACCCAAAGAACGCGGAGAATGTGGCTTTTGTGCTGGTGCCCATCTTCTTCCTGCTCGGCCTTCTGGGAGTCCTGATCTGCCACATTCTGAAGAGGAAGGGCTACAACTGCACCACGGAATCTGAGGAAGAGGAGGAGGGTCTGGAGGACAAGAAGGACCCGGAGGCGGGAGGTGAGGAAGAACAGCCATGTTTCTTTCTTGTGATGTTTTAATGATATTATAGAGATGTCAATCTGATATTTGCTGATATTCACTCTGAAAAGATGGAACACATATGCACACACACTTATTTACATATTTATTCATTTATTTATATAGTTTAATCTTCCCCATTGAGGAAAGGAATGGAAAGAATTGGCAGAAAGGGCTGGGGTTAATTTCACACACTGGTATTCACACCCACCACCAGCCATATTCTGGTAATGTAGCTGGTAAAATGTTGAGAATCGCTGGTGATTTTTAGAATCCACAAGCCACTCTCACCATTGAGTCAAAACAGACTTATGAAAGGAACAGGTTTTGCCGTCCCTACGTGCCTGCCCCAGTTATTTACGCTACCATTGTTCCTCCCGCCATTGTGATGCTTGTGTGTTGTAGTCTTTTTGTGGTTTGCAAGACCTTCAACCACTAGAATAGAAAGTGCCCTTTGTGGTTTTTGAAACTTGTTGCTAATAGAGGTGGGAATTGGGAAATGGAAAAGGGAGGGATCGGGACTCACTGACACCTTGGTTCTTTGGGGGGGGGGGGGGGGGGGGGGGGTCATCTTCATATTTTTTTGTATTTTTTTTTTTAAAGGACACCTGCTCCCATGCTTGGCTAGGTCACCAATCCCAACACGCAGTTGTAGCACAGGCTACCGATTTGCTTCACTTCCTCCTTTCCACCTAAGTGGACCGTACAGTTAAAACTGAAGTCTAAGCTTCAGGTAAGAAGAGACGGTTCTACCGAAACAGAACCAGAGTGTTTCTTGTTCAGGAGTGTTTACGCAAGACTCAGCATGCAGAATGGGAACAAAAGCACACAACACAGGCGTCATGGGAGCAACTTGCACAATAAATTCTCAGGAGGTTTGTGTGAAACTACAAATCTCATTGTAGTATCAAATTGCAGTTTATTCAAGCGGTCAATTTCAGTGTTAAAACAATGAAATCTATGGTGGATACTGGCAGGTTCTTTTTGGCAAGTTACAAATGGTGTGATATAAGGAATGTTTGTGATATAATTCCGATTTGGTGATGTGGAAAAGGTTCTTCTTCACATAGAAGGAAGTAGTGATCTGATCGACTTCCATTACCAGTGAGGACACTGTCATCACAATCCTGAGATAAAGGGGGGCAGTGTGTTTGACACACACACACACACACACACACACACACACACACACACACACACACACACAAACAAGTTATTGCTTCATCCTTTCTGTAATACTACTGTCCACCTGATGGGTGATACGCTAACGTGGTGAGATCTGAGAGATTGATTTGCAAATGACTATTGGCACCTGCCGTTGGAGAGAATGGCTGCTGTTTTTATTGCTGCACTCTGTGAATTAACCCGTCTCTTGCATTATATCGCCTGCAGATTAATGATCATGATCAGACACGCATTGGCATTATTTCCCCTGCAGTTGTGTGTGAAATGGGCTTGCATGTCCTGCACACATCCTTTTAGGCCATGCAAGCACTCATGAATCATCCTTGTCTTTTCCCGGGAACATTAAGGAATACTTCTTGGAAAAACAGGACTTAAAAAAGAAAAAAACATAAACATTCAATCAAACGTGTAATAGTTATTAGTTAAGTAACACTTTTATTCACTGTCAGGAAAGAAGACGCGTGTAATGACATGCGCAATACCAATAATTAATGTGTGAACCTCTGCTTTTGATGTATGCTGGCAGTTTAGCACTTGTGCGTAGCTGGTGTTTTCATTGCAAAGTAGAGCTTGCAGCTGAAACAATCGGCCAGTAAAAATGTAGCTTCTTCCACCTCCTGTTGTTTTAACTCCAAAGTTGGCTAAGGAAGGATTTAAACCCTCTCGTTTCAGGGACACGTAGCAGGATATGACATCAAGACTCTCTGGTCATTAGACCAACACATGTAGCATCTCTGAGTTTGCATTTGTCACTGCCGACCAGCTAAAAACTCAGTTAGAAGGAAATTAAACTTCCTTCTCAGTTTGCTCCCATGGCGCTGTATAGATGCATTGTGGTACTGCAGGGGTAGGTAACTGGTCCAGGAATGCCAGAGACGGTCCTGGTTTTTGCTCCATCAAATTGTGTAATGAATGCAGGTGACCATGTGCCGTAGACATTCTGTGTTTCGCCATTCAGAATATTCAGGCTCAGACTTTTAATCATCCAGCAAACTTTTGTCATCAAGCTCAGATGGAACAAAAACCTGAAACGTCACCAGCACACCAGGGTTGCCTACACCTGTGGTACTGTACAGGGGTGGCTTTCCCAAATCATGTCGTAGCGAAAAGTATGTCCTGAAATGTGTGGTGAAGATATACTTGCCATTCACAATGCTTTCCCGAAAGTGCTCCTAACTCAAAGAGATCGTGAAATGTGTCACGAGTTCAAGACAACATTGGACTAGTCGTGAAATCCCAAGTGTGTCTTGAGATGCGGTACTACGTGCAAGTCCCACCTCTGCAGACAAAGGCCACTAATCCACATGATTAAAGATACAACAACAACAATTAGTCTTGAGCAGGTGTAATCGATTATACCATCATAGGGTTTATAAGGTCTTGTGACCTGTGCTGACATGTACATTGGCTACATTCACAATAGGCAAAATAATTTAAATAAATGTAGACAGCAATACATTTATCCTATCAGTTTGCCAAAAGCATCATATAGTTAAGATATTAGATCATTTTGTTTTTCTTTTATTGCTTGTGTAACGAACAAGGTTCTGGCGGGACTCGAATCACTGAACCTCAGGGGGAGAGGCCACGGCGCTAACCACTGCACCAAAGATGAATTCACTGTTAGCGGAGGAGTTAGGCTGCCTGACGAGCCTATTATTTACTTATTATATACATTTTCCTTTCTCACTCTGTCTCTGTCTTTTTTTGTCAGTTAGGTTTGATCAGATTTAAAATGAAAAACAAAGAAAACAAATATTCAAAGATGATCATAACTCTACAATGCTTTTTGGTAAGTGGCCGATAACGATGTGTGATGCTTTCTGTGGTGTGAATCGGCTTTTCTACATCGACCTGTCGGGTCTGTGTTACTAAGTTTGTCGTGAAAGTGTGTCTTTTCTGATTCCGATGTGTCTTCAGAATTCACAACGCACTTCACAATCTTTTTGAAGACATGTCTTGAAATTTTCAGGACTTTTTTCCAAAGTATATCGTGGAGTGAATATTTCAAGACACACTTTCATGACAAACTTTGAGTAACACGGACCCGACAGGTCGATGTAGAAAAGCTGATTCACACCACAGAAAGCATCGCACATAATTTACAGCCAATTTCCCAAAAGCATTGTATTTAGGCATGATCCTCTTTGAATATTTTTTTTCTTTGTTTTAAATCTGATCAAACCTAACAGACAAAATAAGATGAGAAAAAAGAAAAGAGTGAGAAAGAAAAATAAATAAATAACCAAAAATTGTTGCGATCAGGCTCGTGAGGCAGCCTAACTCTTCCGCTATCAGTGAATTAATCTTTGGTGCAGTGGTTAGTGCGGTGGCCTCTCCCCCTGAAGCTCAGTGGTTTGAGCCCCACCAGAACCTCGTTCGTTACACAAACAATGAAAAAAACCCAAAATACTCTATGATGGGATAATTGATTACAACTGCTCTAGACTAAGCTCTAGACCTGCTCTAGACTAAGTACCACCTACTATTATTATTATTATTGATGCTGTTTATATCTATCTATTGCGTAGATTAGCGGCCTCTGTCTGCAGAGATGGGACTTGCACGTAGTACACAGTTGAGATTTCACGACGAGTCCAATGTTGTCTTGAACTCGTGACACATTTCACAATCTTTGAGTTAGGAGCACTTTCGGGAAAGCGTTGTGAATGGCAAGTATATCTTCACGACATACTTATTGCTACAACGCGCTTTGGGAAACCCTACCCCTGTGCAGTATTTGCCCATATTCACATATTTAAACTTGTGGATAATTTTAGACTACGCTTTGTTTTCCTCTCTCTGTGACTAAGGCTTAGTTTAAATAGTCATGAAAAAGCACAGATTTTTTAAAGAGATTGTTTACTATACTAGTTCACACTTGTGGTTTCACAATAGCCATTGAAAACTGGTACAATATGTGGTTTTAACTCATTATTTGAAAGAGTTCATATATTTCACTAAATTTATCTCTGTCTTATCAATTACATTCCCTACTTATGATGTGTAGAGAGGGAATGCAATGTGAGAATTACATTCCACCACCATCTACATTCCACCGCCTTCAAGCTCACTGACTATGACAGTGATACAACATGCTCTGATATGGACCACGGCAACTATACTGTGCTGGCTAAAAGTGTGTGTGTGTTTGTGTGTGTGTGTCTGTTTGTGTGTGTGTCTGTGTCTTTGTGTTGAATAGGGTGTACACAGTCTCCTTGGAGACAGGAAACTCCCAATCATTAACCTGCCTCTGTGGGGTTCATCTGGGGCCAGGGTTATTATGTCTGGGGGGCTTGTCGCACCTGTAACTACGGCTTGATCGATTTCTCATTTCACTGATAAAAACCATTGATGAAAGAAAATGCATACACTCAAGGTAATCCAAAGTACAATCTCTTATCTCTTATTGACGTGTCAGTCTCTTTAATCAAGATTAGGGAAAAAATAACATATGTGCGATCCCCAGTCTTTAATGAGCTCTTTAAATGCATCAGCCATTTACAGAAAATCAAGAAAACGCAGTGTAAACGTACGGGCATCTTTTTGCCTATCAGCTTTATTGAGCTTCGAGAATAGCCAACGCACTGCTTTTATTGATTGATTGATTGAGTTTATTAGACAATATAAAATACATATAATACTGCACTGCAGTCATTACATACATTTGAAACCATGGTGGATAAAAACAGCATAAAGCCAATAAGGCTTATTTCCATTGTGGTCCTTTTAAACACTAAACAGAAAAATAGACATGCAACAACAAAGACATGGTACAAACAATACAATGAAGCAACAAATTGCAGGGTGGATTCTGTTCTGTTAATGAAAGCAACATTTCTGTAATCTGTAAGAGATTTCTGTAATCTCTTAAATTGACACAGCTTAATTAAAAGATTGACAAGTATGTTTTTAAAAAAATAGGTTCAAATGGCAAAAAATATATACATTTTCAGGAAAGCCTAAGTAAAGAAGAATTGAGAGACGAAGATAAAAAATGGAAATTAAAGCAACATTAGAAGTAGTGAATACTTTTTTCATGCGTTTATATTGGCACAAGGTAAAAGTGAGTCATTTCCATCGTTTTTTTATTAAGTAAGTTATTATTATTGAAAAGCTTAAAATTTCCCATGGCGTGACCAGGTACTGAACCTCAAAAGAAAATCGTAATCGATTTATTTATTTATTTTAAGAGTGTCTGCGATAGTGGCTTATTTTTGAATAAGTGGGCTAGCAAGAGCAAGCTAGAGGAAAAGTCAGTTCGGATTTTCAGCTTACCCTTCTGAAAGGAAAGGAAACTCTCAGCAGACCCAAAACAGGAAGTGCTTCCCCTGTTCCAGGGGTCAAAACGCAGGCGGGAGGGAGGGAGGGGATCCTGTGAATCAGCAGCAGGAAGGAAGGGGGGAGGACATGGGTGTAGTGGGGGGGGTGGTTAATCTGCGATTACCTCGACAAAGATAAAACCAACTCCAGGTCAGCAGGCTAGGGCTACACAGGTGACCAGCCCAGACTGCATTCTGGGACTTCACTTCATGAAGGATTCTGCTTACGGCTACTTTTTGCAAGCACGTCCTTTAACAAATCCAGTCAAATTTTTACAAATGGAACATAGCACGCCCTGTTTGTAGATGGATTACAGTGGAGTAACTAGCTTTTTGCTCTATAGTTAAATTAACAAAATGTAAGCTGCTGTTAAAAGGGCGAGTGATAAAAAATAAATAAAAGTATTTACATGGACAGGAATGTATAAAAATGAGGGAGAGAATAATGGTATAATACAGGTAGGATTTCTGTGAATGAAACCAATGAGTGCATTAGTTTATGGTGTATTATCCTTAAGCGCAGGTTGTAAACGGGCTGTGTATTAGAGTGGCACAGCTGCCAGATCTTAAGTTGTAAATGGCTTGCAGGGCTGCCAGCCACAGTTGGCACTAGCACGGTCAGTATTTCATACCAGATGCTATGAAGCGTACCTGACTATACTCTAAAAAAACAGCTATTTTCAGATTTTGCATGTTGCAGTTTGTTTTATTTTTTGTGTAGGTACTTGAGCCGTGCTGGATTTCTCCACTGACATGAACAATGCTTTCTTTGCCTTTGACTTTCTGTTCACAAAGTTGTTTCTGTTCTTTCAGATCTGGACAACGTCTTCAATGACAGCAACAATGACACTGTGAACCAGATTGTTCATTGCATCATGAAGAACGAAGGTAATCCAGGGCTATGGGGGTTAGTGTGCAGTGTGGTCCCTCACTGATTTCATACAGTACTAGAATCCACTTAATTGCAATTAAGATTACATTGCATAATGTTCTAGATGTACGTTAAAGTTGGCCGATGCGGCATAATATAAGGGCACTAAACCACCACCTTAGCTGAAAAATGGGTTATAATTAAGCAGATTCTGCTGTACTTTACTTCCCTGTATGTTTCACATGCACCTAGCTAAACTTATTTGTAAACTAGAACGTTGCATTGTATTGAACTTATAACTCTATTTAGAGCTGACACTTCACAATCAATTTTACTTTTGCATTTACAGAGTTCCTTAAGCCACATAGAGATGCTTAATTATGTTTTCCACATTTATAAATGGGGAAATAATAGCGTTAACTTTTGTTGTGAAGTATGTCCTTTCCTAAGCATGAGAGCTGGTGCTCGAACAAGGCGTGGTCGTTCTGTAATAAATACTCACTTCTTCTAAGTTCACTTCTGATTGGCAGCCCAGTAAACAGACACACTGATTTTTGGTTGAAATGCAAATCCTCATGAGTGAGGCCCTCAAAAGGACCTGTACCAAATCCTCATGAGTGAGGCCCTCAAAAGGACCTGTACCAAATCCTCATGAGTGAGGCCCTCAAAAGGACCTGTACCAAATCCTCTTGCGGTGCCGTGTTAAACAACCTGAATGAAAGCCTTCAGGAGCATTATTACTTTTGTTATAAACAGGCCCAGCTGATCTCAGACCAGCTTCATCTCAGCCTGGCCGCTCAGCCGTATTCCCCTCTTATGTTTGGTGCTGGGTGTTTTTTGTTTTTTTTGCTTTTGTTTGAAAATAAGTTTTTAGTGTCACATTCAGGGCTGACCTGCAGGAGGAACGTGTAACCCGTTTGTAGTGAAAATCCTGCCGCTTGAAGAAAGCCGGCCAGTAGATGGCAGTGTTGTTCTGCTGTGAGTCTAAAGGCTGTCGTTGCTCCTTATGCGGCCCAGACTTTCATAAACTTGTTTATTTTATTACATTAATGGTGCTAGCTGCTTTCTGCAGCCTTCTGTTTATTATTACATTAATAAAACGGCCTGCTCATCAGAGCTTGCTCTACCAGGTAGCTAGTTGTGCAACTGATGTCTTGTGCTGGCAGATTTAAGAGGAGCCGTTTGTGTGCGAGTGAAAGGGAAGGGAATCAGTCGGCATTTCAGAGAGGGAGCCCGCCACATGGCAGACTCTTTGTGACGAGCTTTAATCAGGGACTGTGGTATAGGCCATCCTCAGCTTTAATCAGGGACTGTGGTATAGGCCTTCCACAACCTTCATCAGGGACTGTGGTATAAGCAATCCCCAGCCTTAATCAGGGACTGTGGTATAGGTCTTCCCCAACCTTCATCAGGGACTGTGGTATAGGCCATCCCCAGCCTTAATCTGGGACTGTGGTATAGGTCTTCCCCAACCTTCATCAGGGACTGTGGTATAGGCCTTCCCCAACCTTCATCAGGGACTGTGGTATAGGCCTTCCCCAACCTTCATCAGGGACTGTGGTATAGGCCTTCCCCAACCTTCATCAGGGACTGTGGTATAGGCCTTCCCCAGCCTTAATCAGGGACTGTGGTATAGGCCTTCCCCTACCAACCACTTAATAACCCCTGTTCAATTCCCTAACCTAGCTTTGTTTCCCAGGTCATGTCTCTAAAACATAATTACATTTTCAGGAGACAGGTTAACTATGGTTGGTTAAGGCTACACATTTGAAAGTTTTTTTTAAGTTAATAATGTAACAATATTGGTAAATGTGAGTCATGCTGTGTTGTGTTTTCTCTCTCTCTCTGTCTCTGTCTCTAGCTAACTCGGATGCATTGAAAGCCATGGTGCATGGGAACAGCTTGGATTCGGATGGGTAAGGAGGCTGAAGTTTATACCTGCTCTTAAAGATGAAATGTTACTTTAAGTTGCATTCCAGTTGCTGTCAGTTGGTTTAAAGTATGACAATGTGAGTCAATGAATGTTTCTGAACACACTGTAAAGGCAGCTGAATGGTTGGCTTGTTGATGTTTGAATGAGGCTGCCAGGTGCTATTTTCATTTTAGGCACTAGGTGGTGATGTTTCCCATATTTTATTTTATGAGACACTGGTTTGAAAAAGCTTTTTTTCAGCCAGACCTGAACCTGCAGAGATAGACCTGAAGCGCACTGGACCCTCTCCCCTTGTGTTTCATATGAGAGATGTGTAACAGGTGTATGACAGACACGGTGGCCACAACTAATTGTATGCTTTGGAGAACACCGTGTAGAAATTGTTATTATTATTATTATCATCATCATCATCATCATCATCATCATCATCATTTGCTGTGTGACACGCGTGGTCGAGGTTCAAGTTGGAAATGTAGCAGCAGGGTGAACTATTGGAGCTGATTTGATATTCCGGTGACATCGCCACCGCCATTTTCCTCCTGGGCTCTGAATGGGCGGGCTGCTTGCCAGCGGAACACTTAGTTGGGGTGTCCAGGCTTCGGCTGGGCTAATTTATGGGACCTTGTGGAAGAGAGAGGAGTCATGCTTGTGGTGGTGGTGGGGGGGGGGGGGGTTACTGCGGTTTCCGTCAGTGGGTGTGGTTTTATAACTGGCTCTTATCTCCCCCTCGCTCCCTGCAGTGCTAATCAACAATCCCCCTGCTGCTCGCTCAGACACCTCCTCTCCTCCTCTGTATGTTTATCTCCTCTCTCAACTCCCCCTCTTCTTTCTCTCTCCTTCTTTCCCCTTCTCCCTCCCTTTGCTCCTCCATATCTCCACTTTCTTTCTCTCCTTCCCTCTTTCATTCTCCTTCGCTGCCTTTTTCTGCTGTCTTCCTCTCTCTTTCTCTGCCCTCCTCCCCTTCTTCGCTCCCTCGCTCTCCTGTGCACTCCTCTTTCCACCCTCCTACTCTGTCCTCCTTGTTTCTTGAGTCTGATTTATAATCTCTGTACACACACACACACTCACTCACTCATAGACACATACACACACACACTCACACACACACACACACACACACACACACACACACACCAGCTCTTCCACACTTTCATATGACACACACACACCAGCTCTTCCACACTTTCATATTCCTGCCTGGATCTGATGCTCAAACAGACAGAACAGTAAGTTTAAGGTTCGGTCCCTGTGACCGTGTTCTCCCCTTCTTTTTCTTTTGACCATGCCTTAACCCCCCCCTCCTTTCCACCTCACGGGCGTTCAACCACGGTCACAAACCGCCGCGTCTCAAAAGCCAATTTCAGCAGAACCTTGGGAACGACGGGGCAGGAGCCAGCGTTTGAGTAATTAAATTTATCCACGGGATCCTCGGGGGGCTGCCTTTGGTTTCTGCCCAGGGTCAGTTTGTACAGTACGCTTAAAGGAAACAAACAGGAAACTCAAATGACTTCCTGGACATGGCAGCCAAGCTGTGGGCTGTGATTGGTCATGTTACGTTCCGTCTGTCATATTCAAGGCGCTTGTTTGTTCCCTCTCGGCCACAATGACTCATTAGGGATGGATACAGCTTGATTGTATTGTATTGCATTGTATTGTAATTGCATTGTGTTGTAATGTAATGTGCAGTTTAAAGGCTGAATCTCCAAATACATGGTTAGTGTGGTGCCCCCACCAACCCCTGCAGTGTTGCTCCTCCCTCCTAATCCGGATTTACCCTGCCGCGCACGCACTCCTGTTTAAATTCTCCGACACCTCCTCTCCTCCCCCCGTATATTCTCTCAGCTCCTCATCTTCTTCCTTTCCTCCTGCCTTCACATACTCTCCCCTCCTCCTCCGTTCACCTCCTCTCCTCCTGTCTTCACATACTCCCCTTCTTCTCCGTTCACCTCCTCTCCTCCTGTCTTCACATACTCTCCCCTCCTCCTCCGTTCACCTCCTTTCTTCCTGCCTTCACCTTCTCTCCCCTTCTCTTCCGTTCACCTCCTTTCTTCCTGCCTTCACCTCCTCTCCCCTCCTCCTCCGTTCACCTTCTTTCTTCCTGCCTTCACCTCCTCTCCCCTCCTCCTCCGTTCACCACCTCTCCCCTCTTCCGTTCACCTTCTCTCCTCCTGCCTTCACCTCCTCTCCCCTCCTCCGTTCACCTCCTCTCCTCCTGCCTTCACATACTCTCCCCTCCTCCTCCGTTCGCCTCCTCTCTTCCTGCCTTCACCTCCTCTCCCCTCCTCTCATATAATGTCTCATATACATGGCTGGCATGGTGTTCTATGGCGCGTGAAGATGACAAGAATGACATCAGCACACTGCCTTCTCACTCTGCAGGCCCGTCACGCCCACCACGCCCACCACGCCCACCACCCCCTCGCCCCCGGCCACCCCGCTGTCCCCGGGGGCTCCGGTGGGAGCGGCCAAGCACACCTGTAGTCACCTGCACACCATTGGGGGCATGGGCGGGCACAGGAACATCTGCGGCCGCTGCAACCAGAAGAAGTGGCCCCTGATACGCCGGTCCAGTAGGGGCAGGAGCGAGAGGCGGAGTCAACACGGGGAGGTCACTGTGCTCGCTGTGGGCAGGTAAGGGCCCTACACCTGTGTTTGTGTGTGTGTGTGCAAGCACATACGTGTGCATGTACGTGTGTGTGTGTGTGTGTGTGTGGAGGCATGAGTGCATGGGTGCGTGGTCTATAAGACCCATGAAATTAAATAGTCATGATTAGGTTTGCAGTGATTACTAGAAACGGTCATGATTTTATTGAGAGTCATAATTAGATTGAGAGTCATGATTAGAATCACAGTCATGATTAGAATCACAGTCATAAATAGATGTCAGGATTAGATTCAGCTGGGACTTTGGGACAGAGTTTAGGGGTAAAGGCCACTGAGTGCCCTTTTGTATAATAGCACAGCTGAATTTTAAATTCACTTTGAACAGTGATTTTATTGCAGGCTAAAGCACCCCCCTGGTAGGTGCTAATGTCTGCATTTGGGGGAGAACTGAATTGATCCAAATGGACCCTTTGAAAGGAGGTCTAGGGAACTATGGCAACATAGAAACCTGAACCAGTTTTACCATTCAGATGCGTGTGAACTTGTAGAAACCAGCCGTTGCTACTGCCATATGCAATGGCACCTGTCGTAATCTGAGAATGTAATCTGCAGTGTAGATGTGTAAATTAGCTTAACTGGATAATGTTTTACTGTACAGTCTGGGTTTTAAAGAAGTCAATACTGAAGCCAGTCAAGAGAAAATGACTTGTTTGGTGTTGAAGGTTAGTTTTTTTTTCCTGGAGGGAGGATGCACATTGGTTGCATTAGGAAGTCAGTAGGGCTTCTCGTTTCCTTGTTTCTACTAAAAGGAAGAAACGGTGGGCAATCTCCATTGTAAAATGCCCCTCAGCACAAGGTTCAAACTCACATGGACTGTTTTAATAGAGTACATATGGTCCGTGTCCGTCCCTGAAAGCACGTAGGCTGTCGACTCGTGGTGTCTCTGCTGCTCGTATCTGTGAATGCGGCCAGCGAGAAGCTACGCCTGTGGCCAGTCATTACCGCCCCGCCATTACCAGTCAGCAGGCTGCTTCATGTTCACTCGCCTCCCCTTAAATAAGAGTCTGAATACTAAGTGCCGTTTTGAATTCACCATTTACACAAAGGGAAAAGTGAATCGGGGTCGTGACGAGCTGGGTGTGAAAACGAACGTACTGATTTAATTAACCTTTTAAAGTGCGAGTTTGCCCTGAAGTGAAAATGACATTTTCCCCTACACCTGAATTCATTCCTGAGGGAATCCTCTCTGTGCAGGAACAGAAAAGGCACTGAATTTTGGACTTTTTTTTAATTCACCGATAAAGTCGTTATTCACTCGGAGAAAATGGCGGCGCGCACAGTCGCAGTGGCTCGAAGCTCTCCTTCTCGGCGCTCTTTATGTGTGTTTTTATGTGTGTTTTTGTTTATATATCTCTTCGCCAATGTTAAGTTTAGTCGTGCGAGTTTCATCTACAGCCGGCAGGATCTTCTGATCATAGGATTACAGCGAACTCAGGCCGTTACGTGTGGATTTCTCCACTCGCACAGTATACCGGAGGAGATAGCCAGGACACCGGGCTCTCCATGGATCGTTGTCGGCCCCGGCAGGCGGCGGAGGCGGAGACACCGGAAGCAAAAGCGTGGATGCCGGTCAGGCCTACTTGCTAGGCTAAGGAAACAACCACACAAACCACCGCTACCCAGTATTTTTCTCACCAACGCCAGATCCATCACTAACAAAATGGACGAATTGAATTTACGGATCTCCGCGAATAAATTCATTGAGGACTGTTGCATTCTGCTAATAACAGAGACTTAGCTACACTCACTTATCCCAGATGTAGCCATTGAGCTAGCAGGCCGCACAGCATTCCGCTGGGATAGAAACAAAGACTCCGGTAAGCGCAAGGGAGGGGGGTTATGCATTTACGTACACAACAACTGGTGCACTAATACCAAAATCTTAGACAGACACTGTTCTTCTGATTTGGAGTACCTGACAGTTAAATGCAGGCCTATTTACCTTCCACGTGAGTTTACCGTTGTTATAGTCACAGCTGTTTATATTCCACCGGATGCTAACGCTAGCATAGCTTTAGGCTACCTGCTCAGTGCCATAAATTCACAACAAGGCACCTATCCCGAAGCAGCCCATATCATTGCTGGTGATTTTAACCATGCAGATTTAAAGGCAGTTCTCCCAAAATTTGAACAACACATCAAATGTGTTACTAGGGGAAAAAACACACTAGACAAGGTTTATTCAAACATTAAGAAAGGTTTTAGGTCAACACCACTACCACACTTAGGCCAGTCAGATCACCTATCCATACTTTTAACACCAGCATATACCCCCCTCAGAAGAAAAGCTCAACCCACCACAAAGACTGTTAAGACATGGCCCGAAGGAGCTTCCTTGCAGCTACAGGATTGCTTTGAAAGGACAAACTGGGACATTTTTGAAGACCAGGATTTAGAGGAGTACACATCAACTGTACTCTGCTACATACAGAACTGTGTCGACAATGTCACCGTCGACAAACACATCAGGGTGTACTCCAACCAGAAGCCCTGGATGACAAAGGAGGTCCAAACTCTCCTCAAGGACCGCAACACCGCCTTCAGGTCCGGTGACAGAGCCCTATACAGCGCCGCTAGAGCCAACCTGAAGAGAGGCATCAGGGATGCTAAAGCGGCCTACAAGAGGAAGATTGAGGACCACTTCACCAACAAGGACCCACGGCGGGTGTGGCAGGGCATCCAGCACATCACCAACTACAAGGGCAGCAACCGCACGACTGTAGACGGTGACGCCTCGCTGGCAGAGGAACTTAATTGTTTCTTTGCTCGCTTTGAGATGAAAGCAGCGGAGACAGACACAACACCTCCACCAGCCTCTAACAGACACACACTCACTGTGCAAGAGCATGATGTGAGGCGTGTGCTCAGAGCGGTGAACCCGAGGAAAGCTGCCGGCCCTGATGGTGTGACGGGAAGGGTGCTGAAGGAATGTGCAGACCAGCTCGCAGGGGTCTTCACAAAGATCTTCAACCTATCCCTGTCTGAATCCATCATCCCACCTTGCCTGAAGTCTGCTACAATCATTCCACTGCCGAAAAAGACTGTCATCAGCGGCCTCAACGACTACCGTCCGGTCACACTCACACCGGTCATCATGAAGTGCTTTGAGAGACTGGTCCTGCAGCACATCAAAGCCAGCCTCCCACCCACCTTCGACCCATACCAGTTTGCCTACAGAGCGAATAGGTCTACAGAGGATGCCATCGCCACTGCTCTCCACACTGCACTGACCCACCTTGAACACCAGGGGAGCTACGTGAGGATGCTTTTCATAGACTTTAGCTCTGCCTTCAACACCATCATCCCGGGCAGACTGGTCACCAAACTTACCGACTTAGGACTTTCCCAACCCATCTGCCACTGGATCAAGGACTTTTTGACCAACCGCCCCCAGACTGTGAGACTAGGCCCCCACCTCTCCCCCACCCTTACACTCAGCACCGGCTCCCCACAGGGCTGTGTGTTGAGCCCCCTGCTCTACGCCCTCTACACTCATGACTGTGCCTCCGCCCATTCCACCAACACCATTATCAAGTTCGCGGACGACACAACTGTGGTGGGACTAATCTCGGGAGGAGACGAGACAGCCTACAGGGATGAAGTCCAAAGACTGGCAGTGTGGTGTTCAGAGAACAATCTTGTCCTAAACTCCTCAAAAACAAAAGAACTCATAATAGACTTCCGGAAGAACAGTGCAAACCCAGATCCACTATACATCAACGGGGACCGTGTGGAAAGGGTCCCTGATTTCAGGTTCCTGGGCACGCACATCGCTGAGGATCTCTCCTGGACTACCAACACCACTGTGGTTGTCAAGAAGGCACAGCAGCGACTCTATTTCCTGAGGATTCTCAGGAAAAACAACCTGCAGGAGAAGCTGCTGGTGTCCTTCTACCGCTGCTCCATCGAGAGTGTGCTGACATTCTGTATCTCTGCGTGGTATGCCAGCTGCTCAGCAGCGGACAGGAGAGCCCTCCAGAGGGTCATCAATACCGCCCAGAAGATCATCGGCTGCTCACTGCCCTCTTTGGAGGACATTTTCAGCATTCGCTGCCTCAGTAGAGCAGCCAACATATTGAAAGACCCATCCCACCCTGGTCATCATCTGTTTGACCTGCTGCCCTCTGGTAGACGCTTCAGGTCCATCAAATCACGGACAAATAGACTAAAGAACAGTTTCTACCCCAGAGCTATACGAGAACTGAACACTGCCAAACACTGACTGTTACAGTTACTTTTATTTATTTATATAACACTGCACAGATGTTACATGTTACATCCACCTGCACTTTTTATGTATATGTGTATATATTCCTAACTATTTGTATATAGGGCCACCGCAATTCAGAGATGTGCAATATCCCGAAGTGCAATATTTCATTTCAGTTAACTCTTTATATCTTATTGTTTATAGGCCACATATATATTTCTTTTTAATTTAGCATTTTTCTAATTATTTTAGTTTTAACTGTATTTTTAATTGCTGTTTGTATGTGTGGATGCACCGTTTAGGATTGCTGCTCAATTTCGTTGTACCCAGTGCAATGACAATAAAGGAATTCTGATTCTGATTCTCTATTATTTTATTACAGTAGTTGTACATCTGGTAACACTTCCTATGAATGGTCCCTCATAAGAGATTTATAACTGCGTCATTAGCAGTTCATGGTACTTTCATAAATGCTACATAAACATTCATAAATACTTATGTTAGAAACCATGAGTAAGCATATGGTGTTTTGTCAGCACTGATGCAGCAATGGCATTACCATATATAGGCTATCGAGTGACAAACACATGCTTGCAGCTATTGACAAAAGCATTCATGAATGTGTATAGTGCTTATGATGATGTTGCATAGTGATTATGAAGGAGCTATATAGCTCTTATGAATTCATAGAACATGTTACCATACATCCTTACAGCACATTATGAAGGGATGGACTAGTTTTTTTACTTTGTTCCTCACTGTTAGATAATTATTGTATTGTTTCATTTGCTGATGAGCTTTGAAACAGACATCTGGATAATCTCGGAACTGTCATTCCTGATACCTGAACCAATGAGTGACAGGGCGAACACATTACATCTGGTTTTTAATCAAGAGTTCATGAATAAATTGGAACGTCAACAGTAACAATAGAATAAGGATCCAAACCCAATTGCTTTAACTGACAGGCAGTTTCCTGACACTTCGCCCCTCTGCACCGGGAGCTGTGATTGGTCGAGGGTTTAAGAGGCGGGGCGCGAGACTTGGTGCGTCACCCAATGTACGACCTCATGTCCTTCTCTGTTTCCTCCTTCTCAGATTCCGAGTGACGAAAAGCGACCCCAACCCTGAAAAAGCGAGACGGACTCTGCTCATAACCGAAACGAACGGGGCCATGCCCCCGTCTCCCACGACGACGGAACCAAAGAGCAGAACAACCTCCGACCGGCAGGTGAGCTGGGAGGAAGCACTTTATATATCCTGTTTTTCACATCTCCCTTTCCGTTTACAGCTGAACTTTTTTCTTTCAGCTTTTATTTATTTATCTATTCATTTATTTAATTAATTATTAATTTTTATGGTTTTAGGAAGAAAATGACAGTGCAAAGTGATTTACCCAAAGGTGAGTTTGATTGTGCGTGTAATAATAAGCAATATAAACAGTATAAGCTTTAATGTGGGTTCTGAAAAATGATCATAATGACCCAGAACATCCTAACATTGTGAAACATATACCTAATGCCTTATTTCTGTAAAACATCAAAAACATTCTGTAAAACCTTCCTATGTGTTTTACAGAACTTAGCCTCATCCCATGGTGGGAGCTGGAGAGGATCTGGCTGTTTGTGGTTCCATAGAGGAAAGTGGATGGGAAGATTTTGTATGTTTTTAACCATAAAATTAGTAAAGACCACGTCAGCTAACGGAGATCCGTGATTGTATAAGGACGGAAGCCCCCCACCACCTCTGCTGACTTTCAGGTTAGTGGATGAGGATGACGGTGATGAGGAAGACCAGAGCCACCTCCAAACGGATGCTTACCCTCTGCTGCCGTCTCAAAGACTTTGTCACATGGTGTGAATCACGGGCGGGAGAAATGGGATTATGGTACCATTGGCGAGACTGCTGAAACACTAAACACGCACACACACACACGCACACACACACACACACACAATGCACAGAATTGACAACATAAACAGTCGTTGCAGGTCAACATTACCCTAGCAGTCTGCTGCTTGCTATCCCATCACATCCACAGTCACCTGTGGAGTAACTGCACCTTGCACAAATGCCAGTATGTTTATCCACTTAAAAGAAGGACAGAGGAAGGCTGTGGTGACCTCTCTCTCTCTCTCTCTCTCTCTCTCTCTCTCTCTCTCTCTCTCTCTCTCTCTTCTCTCTTCTCTCTGTCTGTTGGTCTGTCTGTCTTACATTGCCACACTCACAGAAGCATACTGCCTGTATGAGGAAGTGTTTTGAACGTACTGTGATAAGTGCACTTATTCAGAAACTGAACAATGTGCCTACTGTTTCAAATCCTCTTAAGAGTACAATCTCCAAAGCATCACAATGTCTTTTCAAAGAAGTGCATGTCTGTTCTCCACCAAACACCTAAAACCTATTTTTATTTTTTTAAAAATCCTCAGAATAAATGCCAATTGACAGTATCAATTTGAAGAAGAAAAAAAAAAAAAATTCTGGTAGCTATGAAAAGCTTTATTTTTTTTACATTTAAATTGTCGTTTTCAGAAGCCCTGAAATGTAAGTGCGTGTATGACACCTCATATACCTCATGCAGTATTCCCTTTCAGGGCCTAGCTATTTATTTTTTTAAAGTGGCTTACGGCATATTTAGCCTTGTACGTGATGTGACATGGAATGTGACAAACCTTCAATGACCTTGGTTACGGAACCAAAGAACTCAGTCAGCGTTGGGTCTGGGAGCATTTTTACACACCCACACATGCATCTGACTATTCACTGGACCGTTAGTAGGTCTCTTGTAGTTTGCTTTTCCCCTTTTTTTCGTTTTGTTTCCGAAATCCGATTCATTTCAGCTCTTAATTTCCTGAGTTGTCTGAATTGAAATGGAATTGATCCCAACTCTGTTTGTGTGTGTGTGTATGCGCACATTTCTGTGTAAAGCAAGAACAACTGTTCATTTGATTCATATAGATACAGCAACTAACCCAATGGTTCATAGATATTTGCTGCCTATGAACCCTCTCACCTTTGGGTCATGTCTTACATCCTTGTTTTTATTTCCCTGTGACTTCCACTTTACTGCCATCTCATCTGGAAATATGAAGGCCTTTTGGCCTGCCTTATTAGCAGTGAAGACTGAATAGAAGCTTTCTACAATTAATTTATGCAATATTAATAACCATATAAGAAGCTTCAAATTTTATATCAGTGATATGCATTGATCATGGACACGTGAATGTATTTTATATATTTTTTTAAACTGTAGAGTAAACCAGTGGGGCTAGATTGATATACATCTCACACCAAGTCTATCTTTTGCCTGTAACCATCCCAAATCCACCTGCACTTTCCTTATTCTCTTTGCTTTTATGCGCTAGCTCTGAATGGCAAGATTTAGAATGATCCGGAATGAAATGGATCATCTTCAGCCCTGGTTCTTGTCAACGTGAGCAGTGAAGTCAGACCGAAGTAAAGAGGAACTTTGTCTGTCTGTAGTAGATTGTCAGTTTGTTTGGGTCTTCTTTTTTCTCCCAGTTTTCCAGAGTGTATTCTACCCATCTAGGGTAGAGTATAGGAAATGGGTTGGACTTTGGCTATAAATATAAGCTCAAATATTAAGTAGTGGTGACGACTTGTAGTGGTGACGACTGAACTTCTCAGCTGTACAACACAGCCTCTTCATCTGTCAGACTTGTGTAGTTATTTATAACAGGGATAAGTATTACACAGGAACCAGCAGGGTTTTAACAAAAATACACTTTCATCAAATGGGACCAAAACTGTTGTGTATATATTTTTTAGTACTGTCTTCACATAAATGAATTGTTTATGCTCAATATTAGACTGCAATCTACATGCAGGGCTTTGAGATCAACGTTTCTGTATTGTCTGAGAATTTGGGTTTAATCCATTTAAAAAAAGAAAATAAAAAAGAAAATCTTGCCATGACTCCTGATTTTAATGGAAATAACAATTGGAGTCAGGTGCGCGTAACATGGAGCAGATTGCACAACCATGTCTGTTTTATTCAGTACTTTGTAAATGTAACAAATAAAGCTAACTTAAAATGCCATATTTATAAGATCTGTTTGAGTAAATTTATTTTATTTGGACCATTAATAACAAGTATATCGGGGGGGGGGGGGTTAGGGGTGAAAACAATATACAAAATGTCTATGCCAAACTGCATGTTAACTATGGTGCAAATGAGCCTTTTTACAATGTGTTTATACATTAATTCCAGTCTGCAGCTTCTATTCTATTATTCTCACTCACTCCCTCTATCTTTCCATCTCTCTTTTTCTTTTTCTTTGTTCTTGTGATTATGTTTTGATATGTTGTGACAATAACGGTGGTTTTCTCTCTCCATCTCTCTCCACCCCCCTCCCCCTTCCGCCCTCAAGTTGACAAATTATCATTGAAGCATCTGAGGAGCACGCTTTCTGACTTTCTGTAAAAATAAAAGCTGTGTGCGGAATTTCTCCCCCCCTCCCCCCTAAATCTCCAGGCAGATCAGAGCGGAGGCGAATAGTGTTGACACTTAATCCCCTGGATGTCTGGCTGTAATTCTCTCCTTGACTTTATCAAACCCGCGGCTCACAGACTGGGGCCTCTCTTGTCATGCGGCTGTTACCATGGCGCTGATGTTTTTGTACCCCTAGTGATCTCTGGAGGTGGGGGATGGGACAATCACAAAGGGGACAGCTGAGTGTAAAGATCGGCATCACAGGAGAAAAGATTTTTTCACCTTGACAGCAGTTATTGGTGAAGTTGCACAGCACACACAGTAAGGGCTGTACAGAGTCTTGCCATTACTAAAATAAAGCTGTGATTGCCTGTCAAGTTGTGGATTGTATTAGGAACCCCAAAAGCACCACAATCCATATGCTTATGGGAAATATCTTTCTTGCACTTTATCTTAAAATATTGGCATTAATTGCAGTCTAATTATTAAGCATATTAATGTTGTCCCATCCTATACAAACAGCCTGCATACTCAGTATCCAGTGAAAGTGCTGCTGCAGGAAACAAAGATGGTTGCTGCTTGTACGTTCACTGTAGGCTACACTAGGCGGGCTGCTCCTTCCACTGAAGTGGGAATTTCTGGGCTGTGTCTGTGTGACAGCCTTGTCTACTGCTTCCTGTTTACTGTGTACTAGCTTACAGTATACTACTTACTGCATACTGTTTAGTGACATGCAGTATGCAAAAAATATCCTCTATGCCAGGGGTCTTCAACCTTTTTCAGCCTAAGGACCCCCTTGGCCGATAGAAACAGCGGGGACCCCCAGATATTTAAAAAAAAAAAACAAGTGGTTGCATCATGGGAATCATTCTTTTTTTATATAGTTTTTGTCAACAAAAGTAGCTTATTATTGCCTATTAATGCTTTGAATTTACTCAATATTATATATTTTTTGTCGAAAATACATTTAAAAATTGTTAGATTTAATTTTTTTAAAATTGGGGGACCCCCTGCAGTACCTCCGCGGACCCCCTGTTGAAGATCCCTGCTCTATACTATTATCAGCGAAAACCCGGAAATAAGTATCATATTCTGAGGATATTAAGAACACTGAATTTTTTTAATTGGCGCATACTTAACAGCTTTTTAAAAAGGTATACTCAACTGGAATACTCAATAGTAGCCAAGTGCGCTGATTCGGACACAGCCTTGGTGTCCTATTGTCTACCCTTGAGACGTTAACACATATAAAGACAAGGCACTAGCGCCCTTCTATGTATTTCTGGCTTTTTTTCCCCCACATGCCCTTGAATGCACAGCTCTTCCACATTGCTGTGGAACATAATGACATCATCACCCATATCTCTAGTTCAAAGTGCTTCTTTTAAACGTGGTCCCATAACCAGTAATAGCGTGGTGTTTCTTAAGCGTTTTTCTTATTGCTATGCAATCCAATATCAAAGAAGGCGAAGACTGGTGAAGAATGGCAAAAGGTGATGTCATATGGTGATGTGATATATGACAACGTTTGACACTCAGATAGTAGCCTAAGCGCCTGCGTTTATGGATTTATTCAAAAACGGCCGATAACAGTCAGCATTTCAGATACAACGGTGGGGCACAGGACAGTTTAGCCTGGACATTCCGGAACAGGTGTGCGTGCGAGCCTGTTAGACATCATTAGCAACCTTATTTGGAAGTGTAGACGACGCCGCTGTCACGGTACGGGAGGGAGAACGTGCGGTGCCGCCGCCGTCACAGAGCTAATTTTAGCAGTCTTGCTTTGTCACCTGTGGACTGCCCAGGCATAGGTGAGCGAATTGAAACAGCCTGGCCGACAATGGCGGTTGAAAAGATGACATCATGCAGCACTGAATGTTTCTGTCAGTAAATATTGACTAGCCCCGTCTCTTTGGCGCATGTTTGCACGAGAAAAGGGGGACACCCATGTACTCAATCTTCATGTGCTCCTGTAGTGCTGCTTCGTGCCTGTGTACCTGGCATTTGTTGCCTTTTGTGTCCTGGCTGACTTATTGGCACATACAGAAAATGTGTGTAATTAATAGGCGTGTAAGCAATTCTCCCAGTCATACTTTAATAGTCAAACAATAATACACACTTGAGTGGATATAATGCACTTATCCATTGTGTACACACTGTTGGATAAATGTGTACACATACATGTATACGTATATGCATGTTCAGTGTTAAATTCAAATTATTTGCTGTTGTTAAATATTACCAGTGCATTAAACACACAGAAAAAGTATGTGGATAACTGCTGAGTAAAACCTGAAAAACCCAGACTTGTAACCCAGAGGTTGCAGGTTTGATTTTTAGGTAGGGCACTGCTGTTGTACCCTTCCATAACATAGTTAATGTACATTGGCTGCTAAATGCCTAAAATGTATTGCAAATGGAAGGGGAGAGTTCAAAACAAATTTGGTCGCCAGCCCCTGTCTGCCCTTATTCACTTTGGACTTTGCCTATAAATACAATTGAAACTGGGACTGTGATAGTCAATTATTAATGGTCACCAACGACTGGTCACATACCACCATTGACCTTGTGGTCTGGCTCTCCGCCATGAAGCCCGAGTCGACACTAGAAAAGGCGCCTGAAGTCCGCTCTGTCTGGTCTGCCCAACCCAGGTCACACGACTACCCACTGGGGAAATTAATATAGCATTCCTGTCAAACAAAAATGTTGCAGGTCCATTTTTTTAAACACGTTGAAAGTTCTCATCCAGCTCTATGTACAGTCCTGTAAATGTCTCATAACTCAACAATTTGGTTCAAAGGGACATGCACCTTTGATCTGTTTTATAATTAATCAAAAACTAACACAACATTTTAATCGGTTCATAGATCTGAAGCAAGATTAAATATTGTTTTTTTTTTACTAACACAAGTGAAATTGTTTTGGTAATATTAACATAGTCAACATTTGATTAATAAATCAAAATAAATTACTGAGGCTGAGATGGAAAAGAATAACCTTTGTGTCTAGTTTTGTTTAAAAAAACAAAACATAAATGCATAACTGTCTGTGAAACTAGACAGAAACACTGAGAAAAAACAGTTCCCTTTTGTTTTGTCTGACGATTTATGCAATGGTTAATAAGACAAGAAAACCTGCATTTATTTTTATCTGAACAAGGCTGCTTCTTCATCTGGGTTAGCTCACTGCCGCTGCCGACACGCTTGGCTTTCCAGGAAGTTTAGCTACAGACGCGTGTACAAGACAAGAGCATCGCATGACTTCTGACAATTAATCATGTGTACTATTATCATTGGAAGTGACAGCGCTGAAATAATTACTCACATGACTGGAATCTAAACAGTGTCAGGGGAGAAGATGGCCACTGCTGTTGTGTTTGTCAAAAGGGGATGGCTCTGCTTAATGTTCTTTATGTTAGAAATCCTGTCTCTGCTGTCTTTCAAGCTAAGACTGTTCTGATCTTTATATAGTGCCCTCCACAATTATTGGCAACCCTGGTAAAGATGAGATGAAAAAAGGTTATAAAAAATACATTTTGTTTGGTGAATTAGCTTAATCTCACACTGAAAAAATGAGAAAAATCCAACCCTTAATTGAAGTAAATTTATTCTGAGAAAAAAAAATCCCTCATCGAGAAATTATTATTTTTAACAAAACCACGTGCCACAATTATTGGCACCCATGCATTTAATACTTTGTTAAATAAAACAGCACTGAGTCTTCTCCTGTAACATCTAATAAGGTTGGAGAATACAGAGCAAGGAATCTGAGACCATTCCTCTTTACAGAATCTCTCCAGATCATCCAGAGTCTTGGGTCCTCTCTTGTGCACTCTCCTCTTCAGCTCAGCCCACAGGTTTTCAATGGGGTTTAGGTCAGGGGACTGAGATGGCCATGGCAGAAGCTTGATTTTGTGTTCAGTTAACAATTTTTGTGTTAATTTGGAAGTATGTTTTGGATTATTGTCCTGGAAGATCCAAGGACGACCCAGTTTTAGTTTTCTGGTAGAGGCAGCTAGATTCAGATAAAAAATTTCCTGGTATTTTATGGAGTTCATGATGCCATGTATCCTCCATGAAATAAGGTTCCCAGGGCCTTTGGAGGAAAAACAGCCCCACAACATCACGGAACCTCCACCATACTTAACAGTGGGGATCAGGTTATTTTTGGTATAGCTATCCTTCTTTTTATACCAAACCCACTTTGAGTGTTGGATGCCGAAAAGCTACATTTTCATTTAATCTGACCATAGAACATGGTTCCAGTCAAAGTTCCAGTAGTGTTTAGCAAACTCCAGGCGCTTACGTTTGTGGTGAAATGAGAGGGAAAACTTTTTTTCTGGCATGCCTTCCAAATAATTTGTTAGCATGGAGGTGACGTCTAATGGTAGTTTTGGAGACGTGATGAGCCCAAGATGCTACTTTCTCTGTAATTCTCCAACAGTGATTCTTGGGGATTTGCCTCTCTTACCATCCTCCTCAATGTGGGGAAAAATAAACTTGGGTCCTCTTCCAACAGTTCCAGTTGCTTTGAACTTTTAAAGTATTGCCCTAACGGTAGATATGGGCATTTCCCGATGAGTAGCCATTCACTGACTTATGAAGCTCAACACACTTTTCCCTCATTTGATTTGTGTTTTTTTATCTTTTCCATGTTGACGTACGAATAAGGGAATATGGCCTCTGTGTCACCTCATATTTATACCCCAGTGAAACAGGAAGTCATAGATTACTGATTGAAAGTTTCTAAACATTCTGATCAACTTTAAAAAATAAAATATAAATGGAAAAAATATTTCAGTTAAATTTTGTTCATAAGAATTTCTAGGCGTGCCAATAATTGTGGCACACATGGTTTTGTTAAAAATAATTATTTTTTGATGAGGGATTTTTTAAAATCAGAATAAATTTACTTCAATTAAAGGTTGGATTTTTTCATTTTTTCAGTGTGAGAATTTTTATAACCCTTTTTACTCATCTTTACCAGGGGTGCCAATAATTGTGGCGGGCACTGTATATATATATTTTATTTATTTGTGTATTTTTTATTATTTTTTTACAAATATTCACAAGTGGGGTCTGCCCAAAATATACATTGCTAGCACACCACAGGGACAGCTCTGTCTTTCAGAAAACACAAGCTCAGAGGACAAATTGTAATGAACAAAGTGTTCTCTAACTATTATTAGTCAGATATTTCACTTTCTGAGTTTTTAGAACATGATTTAAATTTAGTGTATGTTTTTGATTGGCCAAGTTTTTTGTTTGCGATGAACTATCCCATTAACAAGTTCTGGAATTTAACAGGCAAAGTAAGTAAGGCAACAACAAAAAAAACACGTTTGATTTAATCATAGTTTTTTCATTAAGTTTGTGCATCTATGCAGAAGAATGGCAATGTTCAGAAATATTACAAGTTGATCAGATACAACATAGGCAAAAAATTTAATGGACACACATGTAATAATCAACATGTTTAATGAATTGTTTTAATGTAAACTATGAAAGGATCTCCCACACACAGGTGGTCAGTGAATTAATAGTGAAGATGCTGTCTGTGCCCATAAGGCTCACAGGCCCAATCTCAATGTCCGCCCTCACACTCTCAGACTTTGAGGCGTGTTCCTGATAAGTCCATGAGGTCTCAGGGCTGTCCCGCTGTTAAATCGGCAAGTGCATGAGGGCTCTGAGGCTGACTTTTCGAGACCTTTAAGTGGACTTTCCGCAAGCCTGCTATCCTGCGGACTTTGCTGAGGTAATTACCCACAGTTCATAGCGTTTGTGGTTATAAAAATGGAAATGCAGCCGGAAGCGTCTCAAAAATTGTAAACAAACGACACACATGGCAGGCAGAGTATTTTTAGCGGGCACAAACCTAAGGGCGCTACAGGGCGCGACTCATCGAGCCCCTGATTGTGATTCCAACTCGCCCAGCGCCGTTCTGTGTGCAGCGATTCTCACCTCCCCCCTCCCCCTACTTGGGAGCAGCTGCCAATTGCCGCTCCCTCGAGGCACTGGCCATGCTCGGATCTGGCAGAACCAAACCTCGGGGTGCAACCGCACACACAAAGTCTGCGCCTTAGACCGCTGCACCACCGCGGTGCCATTTCTTAATCAGTTAATGATTGACGGCCGAGGACTGTTCCTGTGTCCGAACATGAAACACCTTATTGTGGTCTAATCTACCATTAAACCAGTATAAGTGTATTCAACTAATTAGCTCATTTGGCCAATGTAATATAAGAAAACCTTCATACACACTGCATGAATAGAATGCCCAGTGCCCACTCCTGGCCAAGACACATGTAAAACAATACCCCACTGGCAGGTCAACAGCAGTCCTGGAGAGTCACAGACACTGGTGGAGCTCAAGGGGGCGCTGGCAGTGCAGTCGCAGATGGGGAGGGTCCACAATTGGGACCCCTGCCCTGAGAATGCCTGCATTTCTAACGGTTTACACTCATGGTTACTTACTATAATTTTGATATATATTCAAATTAAATGGCTTCTATTAAGTACAATAAAACTGAGGTAAAAACTTAAATGGTATTTACCTCGCTCGTTGTGATCAAAATGACTTGTGGGATAAAATTAATTGCAAAAAATCATGGTATTCCCCAGTGCCTGTCAATTTTACATCATATGTCATCTACTGTGGTTTCCCTCGAAAAAACTAGTTCAGTTTGACAGCACACAGTGAAAAGCTACCACCCAAAGAGATGAGACAACGAGCAATGCCTTTTATACTTAAGCATAAAAGTGGGGCACAGAAAAGGCTAACGGTAGCACTGCATCCCGCTTTTCACCTGCATAAAAGATAAATGATATATGTCCATAGTTGTAACTTAAGTGTGTGTGTGTGCGTGTGTATTGGTGATACTCAGAGGAAAACCTGATAAACCTGAGATATCTATGGTGAATCTACACCATATATTTTTGAGGATGAGTGTTGGAGCTCTGCCTTTGTCATAACTGTTTGAGACAGTAAAGTTAATGTACAGGGAAACTGAAAAAAGTGTTATTCCTAGAATTGTTGGCACTGATGATCCAGTGGCAAAAATGGCTTGGGATAAAGGCCCATTGGTAATTCTTGCACCCGGGCCCATAGTCACTTTGCTCCGCTAGTGGTTGCAGAGTCTTCTGCTTTTGGTTATGTCTCAGCACTGAAAAATTAAAGCAGGCAATTAGTTAACTCATCTCACCTGGTGTCTTAGGTCTAAATTGGCTGCTCATTTTCAGGTGATAACAAAAACAGCTTGAGGGTCTCCGAGGCCAGGAATGAAGAGACATAGGCTGTGTTCGAATCAGAGCCCTATCTACTGCACCCTGTCTCCTGTGTACAGCGCACTGGCAGAAGTGTGCTGTTTAACCTGCACTGTTTAGCCGTACGCAAAAAATGACCGCTATACTATTTTCCAGCCATACTGTGAAAGTGTTGTAAGACGTCCCACCCTTACACGGCCATGGCTTTTGTTGTATTTGAAGGAAAACGTCAGCAAAGCTGCGCCTCATTTTTAAAAACTAAGCTCACATCATATTTATGCGACCAAAACGTTTTGAAAAGCGTGCTCCCGAATATACTCAGCGAAACCCTGGAAGTAAGTTTGTCATCCAGGTGTTTCAAGTATACTGCAATTAAAAAAAGATTTGCCTACTCAACGACTTTCTCATCCTATCTACTCATTAAGGCTACTCAATAGTGTGAAAGCGTAATGATTTGGATATGGCCTTGGGCTGTGTCTGAATCAGCCCTATCTACTGCATCCTGTGTACTAGCATACTGTATACTGCTTACTGCATACCGTTTAGTGACATGCAGTGTGCACAAAATATCCTCCATACAATTATCAGCAAAAAACCCAGAAATAAGTACAGTGCCCTCGACTATTATTGGCACCCCTGGTAAATATTGAAAAGGGTTATAAAAAATTAACCGTTTGGTGAATTAGCACCAAAAAAACACACTGAATCCAACCTTTAATTGAAATAAATTATTATGAGAAAAAAAAAAATCAAGAAATTATTATTTTTAACAAAACCACATGTGCCACAATTATTGGCACCCCTGCATTTATATATAGAATAAAGAAATCATTTAAAATATTTGGTCGCATATCCTTTGCATGCCATGACTTCCTGATGTCTGTGACCCAACAACATCAAAAGACTCTTGATATCTAATTTTCTGGTACTCTTACAAGCGATACTATAATGTCTCTGCATTTGAATGGATCTCTGGGAATTCGGGGGTCGGACTAGATTTAGCTGTAAATTACACTGGAACAGTATGGAACACATGGTTGGCTAAATGGCTTTAAGTCATCAAGGGTCTGACGTATCAAACAAGCCTCAAACCATTATTCTGCTGCCAGATATGCAGTAGATATGGATGGATCACTTTAAGGGTTGTTTCTCCTGACCAATTTTCAGATAGAACTTTATGGAAAAATAAGTCAGGAGAACAAACCCTTCACGTTATCCATCCATATCTACTGTATTTGCACTACAATGCACTTATTGTATGTCCCTTTGGTTAAAAACATCTGCTAAATGACTGTAATGTATTTTTGGCAGAGTGATGGTTTAAGCCAGTATTCCATACTGTTCCAGTGTAATTTACAGCTAGATCTAGTCCCACCCCCCAATTCCCATAGAGATCCATTCAAATGCAGACATTATAGTATCGCTTGTAAGAGTACCAGAAAATTAGATATCAAGAGTCTTTTGATGTTGTTGGGTCACAGACATCAGGATGTCATGGCATGCAAAGAATATGTGACCAAATATTAAAATTATTTCTTTATTCTATATATACTACTCAAAAGAAGTTAAGGGTCAAAAATATTTGTGCATATAAATATAAGCTAACAAGCTAAAATGGTGACGACTAATGACAAAATAATTATTTGATGGCTCAAGAACAGAAAACACAAAACAAAATTTTTTGGATTACACATTAGTTTATTACCCTGATGAAAAAAAAGTCATGCACCCCCCAAAATGATGATGTGATGATGAATGGAAAATGCTCAGCCATTTTATTGCTAAAATTGGCATGAATGGAATGACACTCATGCAAAACACATGCAAATGGTGCATGAGGTGTCACAATGGGTGTTTCGAGGCAGTTTGTCAGTTTAGTCATGCTTCAAATCCATGAAAAGGAAATCTAGGTTAACTTAAAAAGTTTCTAATGATAAGTGCAATGAATGCATGTTCCATAATAACGTGATGTCTATAGTCCAAATGACAACCCAAAGGGGGATATTCTAACCCTACCTGGCTTAAAAAGACATACTTACAAAAATGATCAAACAATTTTGACCCTTACATTTTTTTGAGTAGTATATAAATGCAGGGGTGCCAATACTTGTGGCACACGTGGTTTTGTTAAAAATAGTTATTTCTTGATGGGGGATTTGTTTTTCTCATAATAAATTTACTTCAATTAAAGGTTGGATTTTTTTCATTTTTTCAGTGTGACATTAAGCTAATTCACCAAACGGTGAAGTTTTTATAACCCTTTTTACTCATCTTTAACAGGGGTGTCAATAATAGTGAAGGGCACTGTATATCATCCAGGGATTTTAAGTACACTAGATTTAGAAATCATTTCACCTACTTAACAATTTTGTCATCCAGTGTACTCAACTAGCAAACTCAAAAGTATAGGGCATTGATTCGGACACAGTCTTGGTTTACATCAAAATGTCTGTTGGAAATATTACACTGGGTGCGTTCCAATACTCGAAAAATGCACCCTCCTTTCCTCCACTACCGCCTCCTCTCCTCCGTGCCCCAGAAACAGATCTTTGTGTTTTAATCAAAAGTTTCTGATTCCATCTTAATTACGTATGAACGGTTACATTTGCATTTTCTCCCTGTGTCCGCGTGGGTTTCCTGCGGGTACTTTGGTTTCCTCCCACAGTCCAAAGACATGCAGGTTAGGTGAATTGGAGACTCTAAAATTGCACATAGGTATGAGTGTGTGAGTGAATGGTGTGTGTGCCCTGCGATGATTTGGCGACCTGTCCAGGGTGTATTCCTGCCTCTCGCCCAATGCATGCTGGGATAGGCTCCAGCCCCCTGTGACCCTGACCAGGAATAAGCAGGTTAGATAATGGATGGATGGATGGATGGATGGATGGAACTTTTTATCAAATATTGTAACTCCTCAAATAAGCAGACTTACCAAGGAAGCAAAACACAGTACATGTTGGAAACAGGAGGAGATGAGTGGTAGTGAGGGAGTGGAGGTTAGGTGGTGGGATATTGAAGAATATTGGGATGCACCCACCCACTTATCAGCCTACTACTCCCTCTCCAGAGGCACTGTGATTGGCCCAGCAGCTCACCTCAATCAGAGAGCAATGGGTGTTCACATAGCAGTGCTGAGATTAACAACTCCTGGCTCCAGATCTCTCAGAAAAGAGGGGGTGACAGCCATGTGACCCTGTTCCCTGTTAATGCCTGTGACAAACAAGAGGCTTTTACACAACAGCTCACCATTTTAAAGCCCTTTTTGAGACAGACTGAGAAAGCGGGGGAATGTGAGGTCACATGGCTTTTGTCTTTGCGGAAAACACACCCTTAACCGTACAGTTTACAGGAAACTAAAGACTGTGGACCAGTCACAGTCATGAGAAAAAGCTTTCATAACCAAACATGTCTTGATCCTCTTTAAGCATACATTTATAGCCTGCTATGGTTTGCCCAGTTCTTTGTTTGCTTTTGTCTTAAGAACTACAGACTGGCCTGTCCAATCAGATTACCAGTGCCACAGGTAACAGTATGAAACATGGCCACAGTGACTGAAACCGGAGCAGGAATCACCTGCAGTGCGAGTGTATGGTAGTTTTGCATATCCTGGACAAGGGCAGTATTTGAGAAGACGTTAGGGAGGGACATGTTTGTTCTGGAAATTACAGTATTCCCAGAGGCACCAATATGACTGGATATTAATATTGAGTGTATTAGAATATTTTATTTTTTATGTTTAAATGACAATACATGTAGAAATAAAAAATTTAAATATGATTTCTCATCTGCTTTTGTCATTCAGCATACATAGTGGGCCAGTGAAGCATTGCTTTTACTCATGGTAACATTGTAAAAACAAATAAAAGTATTCACACTATGCCTTGTTATATAGTAGAAACCTCATTTTGCATTGGATTAAAATCACCAACTTGGCAGGCATTTTAAGGCCATTTAAATTAAAACTGACACATTTGGACATTTAAATAAATATTTTCTTCTGTCAAAAAAAAAGAAAAGTGTTCCTTCATTAAAACAGTGAGCTTCTCTTAAGTGTACAGATAAAATGAGAAATAACAGTGACTTATCTTGTCTGGCACATGTAATAGAGAATCTTTGCTTGGGAAGCTTACATTATCTTGTGGCACAGTGGTCTTCAATCAGTCACTTTTTTCATAGTGTATCTAATATCATAAACTATACTGCTCAAGTACTGCATACATACACCTACTCGCACGCACGCACACACATGCACTGCACCTCAAAAAAGGTGACCCACTCAGTGTAAGATCATTTCCCAGCAAACACACAAAAGCACTTTTGACCATCTTTTGTCATTCATAGAAAACCAAAAACAATCTAAAAATCAGAAATCCCAACGTCATTGTCGACCAATAATTGTGCAGAACTTTGAGACCACTTTGAGACTCATTCATGAATTCCTCTTTTTTTCCTGAAAGACAAGTGATAATGTGTAAAGGGATAAATAACACAATGATGAAGTATAAAACCACAAACATCAGGTTGGATATAAAAATAGACACTTTGGGCAGAATTCCCCAGGTTCGTAGTGTGCCACATTTCTACAGGAACCTGGAGGACTGAAGAACAGGTAAGCCACGCTGCGGAGAGCGTTCACAGTCTACGGTCGAGTGTCCTTTCTCCTTCCCACACGGAACAGAAACATAACTTTTAATGAGATTGCAGAGTGGTGCTTTCCTTGGCAAAAATCTTCACTCGCATCTTTTGGGGCGCATTTTTATCTTTGGCGCTAAAAAGGCGCATTCGCGAGGTGCGCATCCAAAATGCGAGGTGTTTGTAAACGATTGATCCGATTCATTTTTAAGATGTCAAGAATCTTCAAGACGGAGAAGACAGTTTCCGAAACTAAAGATGATTTTAAGAGTCTGTGTGCGTCGAATTTAAAAATAAATGTTTGAAAAGAAAATTAAAAACATACGTGTGCATATTGTATGAAGTCAGTGGAAAGTACCTATGGCATTGATGGTAAGACGCGGTCCACCATCTAGAGTGGGGATAGAATGATCAATCGTAGTCTTCGCCAGCGGTCGCTGCTTCGAGGGCCGCCAGGGCCTCGGCCACCTCAGAGTCTGTTATGCTCCCGGAGTCGCCTTCCTCCTCCTCTTCCTCAGAGCTACTACTCTCACCGGTGGAAACTTCCGACGCCACGGCGTCTCCCCTCCCGACTCTGTCTTTGGTGTCGGCCGAGGAGAGGGTGGTGGTGCTGGTGTTGACGTCCTCCGACCGGCCCGACAGGACGCTTTCAGCGTCGTCCCCGCCCCCCTCGCCCCGCACGTGCGTGAAGGGATCCCCGTTTTCACAAGGGGGCGTCCCGTCGATGAGACGGCCTTCCAGCTTATTGACGGGCCTACATGAGGCACTTGTCTGAAGTGCCTGGTGACCGGGCAGAGGCCGGGGGTGACAGGGAGGGCCGCATTTGAGCGGGCTCTCGCCCGGGTGCAGGATGTAGAGGGCGCCGTTCCCCAACTCCGGTTTTGAGGTGCGGTCCAGTGCCCCGTCGCCGGGCGGGGCGTGGAGGCGGTTGATTTGGTTGTTGTCGATCTCCAGCCTGGCCGTGCCGTTCTTCAGGCTGTCCCCATACTTATGGCTGTAGCCCAGGTTGTGGAAGCCCTGCACCTTGCGAATGTTGTCCGTCTCCAGGGGCTTCCTCTGATACAGGGAGCTACTGCTGGAGTCATGCCTCCGCCCATGGACTTCAACAGGGACTGAGGGATCATAGATGTAGCTGAGAGAGAGAGAGAGAGAGAGAGAAAGAGAGATGGCAGTATAGAGGGAGAAAAAGAAAAAGAAAGAATGATAGCAGGGAGAGAGGGAGAGAAAGGAAAGATGGCAGAGATGGAGAGATGGCAGGATAGAGGAAGAGAGAAAGGGAGAGAGACTTCAGTGCAAACACAAACACAGTGTCTCTCGCACGACCCACCACTCAATCACTCCCTCCCTCCCTCCCTTGGACTATTCTCCATTTTGAGTATGTCTGATACCTCCTTTTCCACACCTCCCTGGTCAGAGGCTTTCAGCCGTCGAGCTGCAGAGGCTTCCAGGTAGAAAGATTTGTCAAATAACAGCAGGTCGCCAGTCAACACTCATCACACACACAGGGGCTTTCATATGCAGGACAGGACGTTGGTTGTGTGCACAGGCACACACACACACACACGCGCGCACAAACACAAACAAACGCCCTGCGCCTGCATCTGAGCAGAATGGTGTTCATACACTTTAATGAGCGCTCATGTGCAAAGGTAAAGAAGGGGAAACCTGCATCTGAGCAGAATGCCCTCTGATGTCACAGGACACACCTTCTCTTTCCTAACTGGACATCAGAGTCAACATTCTATTTGTGACAACATTACCCAGCATTCACCGTGTGTCAATAAAGGACTATTTATATTAGCACCGCCATTCACAGCAACGGTAAGACACATTCTCCCACATGCTTTCACCTGCATTCTAACATTTTCACTTTGTTATTGTGTGTATGTGTCTATGTATTTCAATATGCCATTTATTCTGTCCCCACTCAGAAGGTGCATTTAACATGGCTAGAAAACAACCACTAGAGCATCATGAAAAAGTAAAGTAAAAATTTGTCCTATTAAACCACTTAGAAAACAGCACTGGCTGGAGTCACTGAAAGACGCGTCACTGTTCTTTTGGACGTCCGCATAGTGTGTCTCTGAGTCTGCCCAGCGGTGAGTGTCGCTGACGGCAGCAGCAGTGCAGAAGCGAGAGGGCGGATTGGTCCATCTGGGGACAGCGCCGTGGGGCTGCCAGACACGTCCCGCGGTGCACCTTCTGCCGTGCCCTTCCCGCTCTCCAGAAACCCCCCCAAAACCCACCCCAGTTTCCGTGGCAACTGCAGCGAGGCACAAACCATGCAGAACAAAAATCAAAATGGAAAAACAAACAAAAACTTTCAATTCTGCGGCTGTCAATACAAAAATGAAAAACCTGACAGGTGTCAGTGTGCTGTTCGGTTAAACCGGTTATGAGACGTACACCGAGTATAATGTCTAATCTACAGTGGATAATAATTCCATTGGAACAGGGATTTATAGGGATCAAAGATGTATTTGCGTGTTATTTAAATGTTTTTCTGAAGAAGTGCTAGTGGCATTCACTGCATAAATAACCAGCACTGCTGTTCAAATTGTTATGGATTTTAAAATGAAGAATGACAACACTGTCCAAACCACCAGAGAGACGGACAGAAAGGGGTTTCATGGATAACAATAAGAACCAAGCCACCAGAGAGACAGACAGAAAGGGGTTTCATAGATAACAATAAGGACCAAACCACCAGAGATACAGACAGAAAGGGGTTTCATGGATAACAATAAGGCCCAAACCACCAGAGAGACAGACAGAAAGGGGTTTCATAGATAACAATAAGGCCCAAACCACCAGAGAGACAGACAGAATAGGGTTTTATGGATAACAATAAGGACCAAATGTCCGGAGAGACAGACAGGGGTTTCATGGATAACAATAAGGACCAAACCACCAGATAGACAGACAGAAAGGGGTTTCATAGATAACAATAAGGACCAAACCACCAGAGAGACAGCCAGAAAGGGGTTTCATGAATAACAATAAGGATGACTCCTTCCGGGATGTGCCCGTCTGTGAAAAGGAACACTGCCCAATGCAGACAGCACTTAAAACTCCACAACAACAATTTCCTCCGCATTATTTAAACCCAGCCTTAACGGTTATCTTCAAGCCGCTGCTAGAAGGTTCTGTGTCAGTGTTGGATACTGTGGGGGGCCATTAAATAGCTCTGATAGTAACAGCGGGCCATACATCAAGATTTAGGACACAGATTTTCCTGAAGATAGAGCGGGGTTCTAAGAAAAAGATCAATTGTTCAAAATATTCACCCCATCAAGATGGGGCTCTGGATAAAGAGACTTTAAAGCAAGGAAAGCACACAAATAATTCACACCCAGAGGAAGTGTGTTTGTGCACAGCCTGTGAGAATGTATACCCTTTTTACAGTCTCTTATTGTGACTATATGGTATGTCAAACTCTCAAAGACATTAATCCCATCTCAATCCAACCAATTGAATCCATCCTTGATGTTCTGAGATTGTGAACCCTTTTAGAGAGAACTGGAGAATGTGCTCGACCAAATCTCTCCAAAGGATTCGGATTGACCAATCCCAGGCAGAGTCATTTGCATATTTAGCACCTGCTTACGTCCGGCGGAGGCCGGTTTCACGATTATGCAAAGCGAGTTTCCGAGGCCATCAATAAAGATTGAGTAATGATGTGGCACCACTGGTTCGGACACAATGTCTTTTTTACACAACTGCGTCCGAGCAGGCGCTTAAGTGTGGCTATCACGGCAAGCTGCTCCGTGATCCGGGCTCAGTTCGGTAATCCTGGGAGAGCCGAGCACTGTGGGAAAATGGGGGTCATGATTTTCAGCTTGTGTTTCCTGTGGACGCCGTTAAAGCCGTTAAAGCTTGTCGATGAACATGGAACAGGCTAACTGCAAACATGTGAGACTCATGTGAGGCTGGTGGAACAAAATGAATGGTTCTTTTCCCCCTTCTTATAAAGGTGTTTGTATTAGTTTCCCATCTACCCTAAATTATAACAAACCCGAATTACCAGACTCATGGATAACAGAATATCACACATCCCTGTATACATGTATTCAAAACACAGGCTCAGGGTTGACAGTATAAGTATCAACGGCGGTTAAGCTGAACTGTGTTTATACCACAATATACGTTCTGCTTTGAATATTGTAGTTCAAATAAGGCGTGGGCCTCAGGCCAAAGACTGTCATGTATAAGGAGAAAACATTTAAAGCAATAAACTTTTTCATCACTGCAAATAAAGCCTGGTACCTACAGTTCTGGGATGCTGGTAGGAAAAGGACCACAAGTTCAACCCTTATCCTAGCCTCAGAAACTACATATTTAGCCATATGATGCATATTATAGTCATGGACGTCATGAGTGCTATCAGCTGTCCATCACTGACTCATTATGAACCAATCAAAAGACACCACTGGCCATAGCAGTTATGACTGATACAGCTCACTGAGTCTCTGACAGCATGCGATACGTCCTTTGTCCATTTGTCTCTATGTCCATTTTGGGGTGTGTATGGTGACATGGTCACAGTGTACGGTCATAGTTGACACGTAAACCCACGTCATAGAAACCACTGCCATCAAAACGATGCAGACACCCCACTCTAAGACTGGGGGATCCAGCGATACTTAGGTATGGCCTCTCGCTTACTCTCAATCTTTCTCCTCTTCCTCTCCTTTTGTCTCCTTTAATTCAGGGTCAGCATACATATCTTTTCAGGCGAGTCAATACAAAAAATGAGCTGAAATTCGATTCGTTGGTTAACAAATCCTCAGAACATTTAGCTTTTTTTTTCAGGACATGAACTGAACTACAGTTAATTTCATGAATTGACTGAACTGAAATGGAATTGACCTGTGACCCTGCTGAACACTACCCCCCCTCCCCCCATAACATTTCTGAGCTCAACTCACTCATAATCAGATGCCCCTCCCACTCCTGGTCTATTAGAACACCCATGTGTGACACCATGACGTGTCACTTTCAGGTCGCCTGCAATGTTGTTTTTTTTGCTCATATCCTGGTTCCTGACTGGTGTGATCATTTATAAACATTCCAACTGAATTTAGCCATACATGGAAGCATGACTGCTCCATGGCGGGAGGGGGGTGGAGTGTCAGCGCTGGTGCCGCTACTACTACCACTGTTGCTGCTACTACTACTACTGCCGCTACTACTGCCGCTACTACTACCACTGTTGCTACTACTACTACTACCACTGTTACAAATACTACTACTACCAAGAACAACAACACTTATAACAAAAATAACAGTGTGGGGGGAGGTTGGGGATGTCATGTCATAACTCCACCTCATCTCCCAATGGAAAGTGCCTCCATCCAGGCTTATGCCCAGCACACACTTGTCTGTGCCAGAACAGCCCTCCTGTCTCGGACTGCAACGCTCCTTACAGCATATTAATGAGAGAATTAGGAGGTGAGGGAGCCAGACTGCTAACTTCATCCAGCCGTCCCCTGGATCCTTAATGATCACGCTGGGTCCCACATTCTATCCTGTGTCACGTACCAGGAGCAGATCCATGTTGGCTCCGCACTTATAGCTTATAGCTGTTATAGCTCTGCACAAATCGCAAGGTCAAAATCGGACTCCCCTGAAGTGTGTCTACTCTGTACCCTTCAGTAAGGTACTTCATTAATCTGAAATATCTCAGTGAACAACCAGTTGTACAATGTTTGGGACAATAAAACGTCATGCTTTTAACACACAGTTCTCATTCAGTTTATGCGCTCTTATCCCACATGACTACACTGCAATTGTATTTTGGTAAATGGAAAATTATTTTTTACAATTACAATTCCTTTTTTTGGAGACACAATGCATGAAAATGACAATAATTGGATCAAACATAATATTTAATAATACAACAACATAACCACTAGTACAAAAATGTAATGGAAATGGTTCAAATCGTTAATACCTTTTTATCATCCTACAGCATCGGCACCCCATCTGGCCAACTGAGTGGTGGAACTGTGGAAAAAAAGAAGGGGTGTGGTTAGTGACAAGAACATGGCATCAAACACAATACCATGGAAAATATCCACTAGGGCTAAATATGTGATGAAAGCCATTTGGTAACACTCCTCAATTTCTATAAGGTTTCACATAAATATAATTATAGCATACAGTACAGGTGCAGCTCAAAAAATTAGACTCATTTCAGAAAGTGAAACTCATATATTATATAGATTAATTACACATAGAGTGAAATATTTCAAGCCTTTATTTCTTGTAATTTTGATGATTATGGCTTACAGCTAATGAAACCCAAAATTCAGTGTCTCAGAAAATTAGAATATTTTGCTTTAACATATTTTTAAAGTATCATATTTAATATTTGGTCGCATATCCTTTGCATGCTGTTACTTCCTGAAGTCTGTGACCAATCAACATCAAAATACTCTCAATATCTTATTTTCAGGTACTGTTACAAGCGATACTATAACCTCTCTGCATTTGAACTGATCTCTATGAGAATTGGGGGGTAAGACTAGATTCAGCTGTAAATTACGCTGGTACAGTATGGAACACATGACTGGCGAAATGGCTGTACGTCATCAAGGGTAAGGTATCAAACGAGCCCCAAACCATCACTCTGCGGCCAGATATGGAGTAGATGTGGATGGATCCCTTTAAGGGTTGTTTCTCCTGACTTTTTCCCCCATAGAGTTCTATAGGAAAATGAGTCAGGAGAAATAACCCTTGCAGTGATGTCACAGCTTCAAAACAGTTATTAATAACAAACCCAACTTGCAACCATGTAATTATTATTCTTTGGTTTTCCATGTTTCTTTGGCATGTTTGAATAATTAAAATGATAACTAGACCTGATAAGGCACATACTAATCCATCATTATT